>CM035123.1:36265597-36451739 GCA_020205555.1 Panax stipuleanatus
GCTCAGACATGGGTTATGGAAATGGAGAAGGTATTTGACGTGGCTAGGGTAGGAGAAGACCAAAAGACAATGTTCGCGGCTTTTATGTTGAAGTCGGATGCTAGCTTTTGGTGGCAGGCTAACAAGACTCGAGAGGGAGAGGGAGTCATCATGTGGGAACATTTCAAGGAAATGTTCTACGAGATGTATTTTCCAGTGAGTTCGCAGGACCAGATGGAGGTCCAGTTCCTAGAACTTAAGCAAGGAGGGATGACGGTGTCTGAGTACGCTGCTAAGTTTAACGAGTTGGCCAGGTTCGCTACATACCAGGTCAGCACTGACGCTAGGAAAGCGAGAAGGTTTGAGCGGGGACTAAAGCCCTGGCTCTACAGCAAGGTTTCCATGTTCCAGATGAATACCTTTGCAGCGGTGCTGGAGAAGGCCATACTTGCTGAGGGAGGAAGCGAAGCGGTGACGAAGTTCAACCAAGATAAGAAGAAGAAGAATGTGGTAGAAACCAAGTCTGGGGGTAGCAGCACTGTGAACCAGAAGAAGAAGTGGTTTGATAATACCTCTGCTGGGAGTCAGCAAGGAAGCCAGCAGAAGAGGAAGTTCAAAGCATGTGCTACATGCGGTAAGAATCACACTGGCGTGTGCATGAAGGGGAAGCGGGTGTGCTTCAACTGTGGTCAGGAAGGCCACATCGCGCCTAATTGCCCAAAACCGAAGAAGGGAGCTTGCTTTACATGTGGATCCAAAGATCACATGGCTCGCAACTGCTCGAAGAAGCTGACGGCAGGGTCAACAGGGAGCGGAGGGAATGGAAGCGGCAGTACCGTTACTATCGCTGCACCATTGCAAGCTGTTCGACCCACTGCACGGACATTCAATATGACGGTGCAGGATGCTGTGCAATCAAAAGATGTGGTGTCAGGTATTATTCTGGTCAATAGTATAAATGCATATGTATTATTTGATTCGGGTGCTACTTGCTCATTCATATCTGATGATTTTGCTAGAACCCTAGACTTACCTGTAGAGGAGTTAATTTACCCTTTGAACATAGAGATTGCGAATAGGGAGGTTATTCCTGTTAGGAGCGTTTATAAGAACTGTAGATTGGACATTAAGGGTCAGGAGCTTAGAGTAGATTTGATTCCGATAAAACTTGGGGAATTCGACGTCATACTAGGTATGGATTGGTTGTTCAACCATGGGGCGGTAATCGACTGTCAGAAGAAGTCGGTAAACCTTACGACTCCGTCGAAGTTGGTGTTCTATGGTAGCAAATCGCCTAGGCAAGCGAGTTGTCTGACGGTTATGCAAGCCAAGAAACTTCTGACGCAAGGCTGTGTAGGATATCTAGTCTACATAGTAGATTCGCGTAAGGAAAGCCCGAAGATGGAGGAGATATCGGTAGTTAAGGAGTTTGTGGATGTTTTTCCAAGCGATTTGCCAGGACTTCCGCCAGATAGGGAGACAGAGTTCGTGATCGATCTAACGCCGGGAACTGCTCCGATTTCGAAGGCTCCGTACCGAATGGCTCTAGTCGAGATGAAGGAACTGATGGTTCAACTGCAAGAACTGCTAGACAAGAAGTATATTCAACCGAGCGTTTCACCGTGGGGAGCGCCTGTCTTATTCGTGAAGAAAAAGGATGGGTCGATGCGTCTTTGCATTTATTATAGAGAGTTGAATAAAGTTATGATCAAGAATAGGTATTCTTTACCTAGGATCGATGTCTCGTTTGATCAACTGAAGGGTGCGAAATACTTCTCGAAAATTAATTTGAGAAGCGGGTATCATCAATTAAAGGTGAGGAAGGAAGATATACCGAAAATAGCTTTTAGAACTCGGTATGGTCATTACGAGTTCTTGGTGATGTCATTTGGTCTCACGAATGCCCCAGCTGCATTTATGGACCTAATGAACAGGGTGTTCAAGCCATTTATGGACAAGTTCGTGGTAGTGTTCATAGATGGCATCCTGGTTTATTCCAAGACCGAGGAGGAGCATGCTGAACACTTACGACTAACCTTAGAAGCACTGAGACGAGAGAAGCTTTACGCTAAATTCTCGAAATGTGAATTTTGGTTGGAACATGTGCAATTCCTTGGCCACGTGATCGACAAGGATGGTATTTCGGTAGATCCGTCGAGAGTTGAGGCCGTAATTAGTTGGGAACAGCCGAAGACGCCGTTTGAAGTGAGAAGTTTCTTAGGATTAGCTGGTTATTACCGAAGATTTATTCAAAACTTTTCTGGAATCGCAACTCCGTTGACGAATTTGACTCGTAAAATAGTTAAGTTTGTTTGGACGGAGAAGTGTGAGGAGAGTTTTCAAGAGCTGAAGAAGAGGTTGAGTACTGCGCCTGTATTGTCTTTACCGGATAGTTTGGGGAATTTCGTAGTATATATCGATGCTCACATAAAGGATTAGACTGTGTATTGATGCAGAGCGGCAAAGTCATTGGCTATGCGTCACGTCAGCTGAAGGATTATGAGAAGGGGTATCCGACCCATGACCTAGAATTGGCGGCAGTAGTGTTTGCCCTAACGATTTGGAGGCACTACTTATATGGAGAAAAGTGTGAAATATACACAGATCACAAGAGTCTGAAGTATATATTTACCCAGAAGGATTTGAACATGCGCCAAAGAAGGTGGTTAGAACTGATTAAAGACTACGATTGCGAGATACTTTACCATCTGGGTAAAGCTAACGTTGTTGCCGACGCATTGAGCAGAAAAGGTCGGGAGAAGCTGAACGTATTAACTGATCAGGATAGGTTAATAAAACAGATGGCTAGATTGGAGTTGGAAGTGAAGTTTCCGAAAGAATCGGATGAGATGTTGTTTCAAGTAACCACTAGTTCTACTTTAATAGACAAAGTGAAAGAAGCACAACTTCATGATGAAGAATGTGAAAAGATTCAGACGAGGTTAACTGATGGCGAAGAGTTCAAGTTCAAGGTCGATAATGAAGGACTGTTACGATTTGAAGGTAGAATCTGGGTACCGCCAGTACCAGAGGTCAAAGAGGAGATTTTGAGCGAAGCTCATAGTTCTAGATATTCTATTCACCCTGGGAGTACGAAGATGTACCAGGATCTCAGGTATCATTTCTGGTGGCCGAATATGAAGAGGGACGTGGCTGAATGCGTTGCGAAATGCTTAACGTGTCAGAAAGTCAAAGCAGAACACCAAAGACCAAATGGTTTGCTGCAACCATTAGAAATTCTAGAGTGGAAGTGGGAGCACATCACGATGGATTTTGTGGTAGGACTTCCAACGACTCAGAAGGGATATGATGCGATATGGGTTATAGTGGATCGACTCCACTTTCTGCCTATCAGGGTCAAGTACAACCTGGATAAACTAGCGAAGCTCTACGTGAAGGAAATTATTTCTCAACCTGGTGTTCCGGTGTCGATTATGTCTGACATAGATCCACGTTTCACGTCTAATTTCTGGAAGCGATTGCAAGAATGTATGGGAACGCAATTGCGAATGAGTACAGCGTATCATCCTCAGACTGATGGACAGAGCGAGAGAACGATTCAGGCACTTGAGGATATACTAAGAGCTTGTGTGATGGACTTCAAAGGAAGCTAGGAGGATCATCTACCGTTGGTGGAGTTCGGCTACAATAATAGTCATCGTGTGAGTATTGGTATGCCGCCTTACGAAGCATTATACGACAGAAAATGCAAAACTCCTTTGTGCTGGGTTGAAGTCGGTGAACGTCAATTGTTGGGACCAGAATTGGTACAACAAATTGCTGAAATTGTGAAGCTGATCAAAACGAGATTAGTTGCTGCTCAAGACAGACAGAAGAAGTATGCTGATTTACATCGACAGAACGGAGAATTCTTACGAGGAAGTTTAGTTTTTCTGAAGGTATCTCCTTGGAAAGGGAAAATTCGATTCGGTAAGAAGGGGAAGCTGAGTCCCAGATTTATTGGACCTTTTGAGGTATTACGAAAGGTGGGCGAGGTAGATTACGAGATTGCATTACCTCCGGAGCTCGAGAATATACATAATGTCTTTCATATTTCTGTATTAAGACCTTACAAGCACGATTATAAACATGTAATAGAATATGAACCTTTGCGATTTGATAAAGACTTATCATATGAAGAAGTGCCTGTTCAAATAGTTGATAGAAAAGAACAAGTACTTAGGAATAAAGTGATACCTTCTGTTAAGGTAATCTGGAGGAACCACAGTGCTGAATAAGCTACGTGGGAACTCGAAGATGTTATGATAAAATCTTATCCGCATTTATTTGTTTAGTTATGTGTAACCCTTATATACTGATTCTGGGGACAGAATTCTTTTAAAGGGGGAAGAATGTAATAGACGAGATTTTTTTTTTGTGTGTGATTCTGGGGACAGAATCCTTTTAAGGAGGGAAGATTGTAACGATTGAGATTTTATATTTAATTTTAAATATTTATTGAATTAAATTAATATTTTATGTGATTTATTTATTGAGTTAAATAAATAAATTATGTGATTTATGGAGTTATTTAATTAAGGGTATATTAATTAAATGAATGTACAATATTTAATTTAATTAATGTATATTAATTTTTATTTTTAGTTTTAATTTAATTGAGAGAATTAAATTAGATGTGATGAAGTGTTACATGAATTATAATTAGCGAGTAATTATAATTATGTGACAAATTTTATGTGATTAATTGATGTTAGATTTTAATTGATTAAATTAGTTGATTAATATTTAATTGATTAAAATATGACATTAAAGTATGTGTTAAATGATTTGTTAAAATAAAAAGGAAAAGAATTTTAAATAATTTTTACCAAACAAGGCCCTTGCTTTTGTTTTAAAAATTGTTGCCAAACTGGGCCCTTACACTAGCTTAAACCTAATTTACCTAAACCATGCCTAAGTAAGTAAAACTAGTTTTTAATTTTCTTGTAGCCAAACAAGCCAAGTTGGCTTTTGAATTTTGTAACTTACATAATAAATGTATTTATTATATATATTAAGTAATTAGCAGTTACATATATATCAATAGTATACGTATATTATATCAGTTATAATATATCTAAACTACGTTAGTTTTTCCTAAGTCTAAACTAAGAACTAAGAAGAAAAGAGAGTAGAGAAAAGGAAGAGTAGAGAAGAGAAAAGAGGAAGAAGAAGAATTGTTAGAATTGAACTCACATCGCTTTCTCTTTCGATCTATTAACAAAAGGTATTATCTATAATCTCTAATTATTATAGAACTCAATTCATATGTTTCATGTATTTTATTTTCTGTCAAAAGTTGAGTTTTCATGAAGTTGTATAATTGTGACTATGTATATATGATGTTCATAGGTTTTCATATGTAATTGTGTGCCATAGAATGATTTTCAAAATACAATTGTTGTAAAATTCAGTTTTAAAGTTATGATCCTTATATCTTCATTCTCTGTAAAACATGTTTTGGAAGTTGTATAGCATGATGGATATATATATATATATATATATATATATATATATATATAATTGTGTTCATATCATGTCTATATGTGATGATATGCTTAATTAGTTGTTTAATTCATGAATATATATATATATGATATAATGGAGAATTTATGTTTTTCAAAAGTCACAGTGAAGTGTCTGGGAAAAATAAAGTTTCTCATAGAAATCAAAATATACGTTAATTGTTGATTTTTGTATAAATTAATTGTGGAATATGTTATTATGTTTAGAAATTAGTTGATTGAGATTGGAATTGTGAGAATTGGTTTTAAAACAAATTCGCAGTGTTCAATTTCATCTAGAACACTGACATTGGTACTTTTTTTAAATTTTTGTAAAAATTAAGCGTTGTAGTTTTGCTAATTGATGTATTAGTGTGTTCAAAACATGTTAGAAGCTTTGCACTTTGTTTCTGTAAAGTTTTATATGAAAATTGTTAGCTGAATTGAGAATTCATTGTAGAGAATTAAGCCAAATTGGCTTTTCTCTGCACTATTCGCGAAGCTGCTTTGTTTCTGTCCGCTGCCGGCGCAGCTGTGCAGGAAGTAAGGGTAGAAGCGGCACAGCTGCGCCGCTGGATTTTCGTAGGTTTGGCCCCTGCGCAGCTGCGCCGGTGTCAAGGCTAAAGGTGGCGCAGTTGCGCCGTGTCCCGGGCAGTGGCAGTGACTTTAGTTTTTGTGCAGTGTTATTTCTAAGCTTAGTTTAATTATTCTATGACAAGGAGCATGTATCTAGCTGCTATAACATGTGTTATAATTTGAGAAAAAAGAAGTTTTGAAAAACTAATATGGTATTTAAATTATAAACTATAATTATTTAATTGTACAATAAGTTACTTAATTATAATTTTATTAATTATAATTAAGAATAAATATTTAATTTAAATTATATTTTTTGTGAAATTATAATGTATAGAAGTTGATTTATTTTAATCAATTAGATGTTAAATTAAATTATAATTTATGCATGTTTAATTATGGATTATAAATTGATAATTTCATGATTAATTATAATTTGTGTAATTAAATGCATGATGTGGTTTAATTGATTATAATTATTTATAATTTAAATGGTAATTATAATTTAAGTAATTATAATTTGATTAAGTGTTTGAATTATAATTGTTTAATTATAATTTAGTTAAATACATAATTGATTTAATTAACTATGTGATAGTTGATTATTATTATTAGAGTGAGTTAACCATGAGGGTTAACCACTTATGTGAATTAGTTACGTGTTAACTAATTTAGGTTATTGTGATTGAATATATATGTGTAGGAAGTATTAAAGTACGTGAATTGTGTTAAGTAGTTTGCGCTTGAGGCAAGTCTTCTAAACCCTAAACTCGTTAATTTTATGCAAGTTTTCTAAACCCTAATCTTGTATAATTTCTTGAGTTCATATATTCTTGTTAAGAATGTCCTTTTCATTTCTGTATTGGACAATTGTTTATTTAATTGAAATGATCTTAGCTTATTGTTCAAGTAAGATCCAGTTATTATTTTAATTGCTTTAAATTTACTTCTAAAGCATATGTTAATTCATAATTCTTTTATTTATGAATTATTGAAAGTCGATTCAACTAATCCTTAGTTGATGAACGTGAATTCTAAATTACCCTTGTAAGCTTATCCAAACCAAACTTTCTTTGGTGCAGACTCGAATTCAAATTATTGGGTTGAACAACCCTATTTACTAGGGGAGGGTACTACGCATAGCGTTAAGATGTTTGTGCACAATACATGGTACAAAGGGCTGATCCCCCTAAGTACGAGTTAAGGTCCATAGTCTTATTGACTGTTAAAGGTTTAAATAAAAATATTTATAACCTAGGATAAGAGTTCAAAGGTCTTATGACCCTCAGATAAATTCTATATTCGAATTTTAATGTTGATAGAGAATTATTATTCAATTCTTTATTATTGAAGCAAGCTAAGTTGTTCAGATTCTTTTAAATATATCCTTTCATGTCTATGTTATTGTTAAACTCCAGTGAGCTGTGGTTTGCTCACTCTTGCATTAAATAACAATTTCAGTTAAGGTTGATAACGCTGATGCTCCGTCTACAAGTAAGGGCAAGGAAAAGCAAAGCATGTGAAGACTTGTTTTTATTATATTGAGAATGATTGTAATAAGACTTGAATGTTATGTTTTTGTTTTCGCACTTTATTATATTCATGTCATGGTTAGAGTAAACCGGGATTATCTTGAAAAGGTTGTAATCCCTTATTTTAAGAGAGATTTATCTATTCTAATTTAAGTTGTAGTTTATTTTACATTATTCATTGGGTAGATATATGTTATATTAGAAAGTGAACACCAAATCATGTGGAAATGAAGTACCCGGATTTGGGGGTGTCATAGGTTGGTATCAGAGCTGTAGGTTATGAAACCTTAGGTGGGGAAAAACCTTAGGTAGTAGCCTTATGGTAAGATCGAAAAGATAGTGATGCTAGGTAAAGATAATAAACTACCTTATGTGCCTATGTGTTTACATTATAGTATTCGAAGAGTGACGATTCGTTATCACGTAATAATGAATTTTAAAATTCTTTTGTCAGGATGTCGAACGTGGGAGAACCTAGTCAGGCTAGAGAGGATGTACCTCAGGTGCCTAGAGAGGAAGAGCCCCGTGACATACATGTTGTCTGGGAGCTGCTGGTTAGGAGAGAGCCATCTCCAGTGATCACCGTAGCTGGTCGGGAGCGTGAGCTGACACCTATTCTAGAGGATTTGAACGAGGACGAGTCTGAAGAGGAGGAAGAGGAGGAAGAGGATCCCGAAGAGGAATTCCCGCCTCACTCTACTAGTGCTGAGATGTACGAGGCAGTCTACGATAGCAATGTGGAACTTCATGGATGAATAGGAGATCTCGAGGAGACTATTCAGCAGCGTGATGAGACTATCGAAGAGATGGATAGTGCACTAGGAGATGCACAGTGGAACCTGATACATATGGAGGTCGAAAGAGATGCTGCTCATTTTGAATTGGCAAAGCTGAAGCAAGATATCCAGGAGGAGTCGAGGAAGCGTGCCAGAGCTGAGGAGTCAAGCTTGAGGGCTAATCAACGAGCCGATCGAGCTGAAGGTGAAGCTGAAGCCAAGAGAGCCAAGCTGAGGGAAACAAAATATGCTTTTCATACAGCGATAAAGAGAGCTCAGGACCGTATTTTCTACTACCCAGCTCAGTTCCAAGGTTTACCGTGGTATGTGGTGGACCGAAGAACGGCATTTCGGGTAATGGAAGAGGAACGTAGAGAGGCTGTGCGACGTATTAATATGCCTAGGCAGTAGCAGCAGTAGCAGTAATAGTAGCAGTAGAAGTAGCAGTAGTAGTAGAGCTTTTATTTATGTATTGCTTTTTGTATTAAATAATGTAAATTCCATAATTTGAGATAGGAATGGGATGAGTTAATAATATAATCCTGCAACTTTTCCAGTTCAGGAAGGATGATGTAAATGGCAGAAATACTATCTGATTGATGTTTTTAAACTACGACTAATGAATAAAACAAGTCTATTGACGTGCTTGGTGTTCTATGTGAACTGAATTGTCTAGAACGTTCAAGTATGAACTAGAGTACTTAATAATTGAATAAAGGGTCTAATAATAATATTTTCTTAACAGAAAATGCCTCCTAGAAGAAGAGTAACACGTCAAAATCCCGAGGGTTCGACGAGCAACAACAATAACGAGGGAACGAATCCCAATTCGGTTCGGCAGTTGGTGAATCTGTTGACAGGAGCTCTTGCGAATCAGCCGCAGGTGCAGGGTACTACTTTCAAGGAATTCAAGGCAGTAGGACTGCCTGAGTTCAAAGGATCGACTAACCCTATCGAAGCTTAGACATGGGTTATGGAAATGGAGAAGGTATTTGACGTGGCTAGGGTAGGAGAAGACCAAAAGACAATGTTCGCGGCTTTTATGTTGAAGTCGGATGCTAGCTTTTGGTGGCAGGATAACAAGACTCGAGAGGGAGAGGGAGTCATCACGTGGGAACGTTTCAAGGAAATGTTCTACGAGATGTATTTTCCAGTGAGTTCGCAGGACCAGATGGAGGTCCAGTTCCTAGAACTTAAGCAAGGAAGGATGACGGTGTCTGAGTATGCCGCTAAGTTTAACGAGTTGGCCAGGTTCGCTACATACCAGGTCAGCACTGACGCTAGGAAAGCGAGAAGGTTTGAGCGGGGACTAAAACCCTGGCTCTACAGCAAGGTTTCCATGTTCCAGCTGAATACCTTTGCAGCGGTGCTGGAGAAGGCCATACTTGCTGAGGGAGGAAGCGAAGCGGTGACAAAGTTCAACCAAGATAAGAAGAAGAAGAATGTGGTAGAAACCAAGTCTGGGGGTAGCAGCACTGTGAACCAGAAGAAGAAGTGGTTTGATAATACCTCTGCTGGGAGTCAGCAAGGAAGCCAGCAGAAGAGGAAGTTCGAAGCATGTGCTACATGCGGTAAGAATCACACTGGCGTGTGCATGAAGGGGAAGCGGGTGTGCTTCAACTGTGGTCATGAACGCCACATCGCGCCTAATTGCCCAAAACCGAAGAAGGGAGCTTGCTTTACAATGAGGATCCAAAGATCACATGGCTCGCAACTGCTCGAAGAAGCTGACGGCAGGGTCAACAGGGAGAGGAGGGAATGGAAGCGGCAGTACCGTTACTATCGCTGCACCATTGCAAGCTGTTCGACCCACTGCACGGACATTCAATATGACGGTGCAGGATGCTGTGCAATCAAAAGATGTGGTGTCAGGTATTATTCTGGTCAATAGTATAAATGCATATGTATTATTTGATTCGGGTGCTGCTTGCTCATTCATATCTGATGATTTTGCTAGAACCCTAGACTTACCTGTAGAGGAGTTAATTTACCCTTTGAATATAGAGATTACGAATAGGGAGGTTATTCCTGTTAGGAGTGTTTATAAGAACTGTAGATTGGACATTAAGGGTCAGGAGCTTAGAGTAGATTTGATTCCGATAAAACTTGGGGAATTCGACGTCATACTAGGTATGGATTGGTTGTTCAACCATGGGGCGGTAATCGACTGTCAGAAGAAGTCGGTAAACCTTACGACTCCGTCGAAGTTGGTGTTCTATGGTAGCAAATCGCCTAGGCAAGCGAGTTGTCTGACGGTTATGCAAGCCAAGAAACTTCTGACGCAAGGCTGTGTAGGATATCTAGCCTACATAGTAGATTCGCGTAAGGAAAGCCCGAAGGTGGAGGAGATATCGGTAGTTAAGGAGTTTGTGGATGTTTTTTCAAGCGATTTGCTAGGACTTCCGCCAGATAGGGAGACATAGTTCGTGATCGATCTAGCGCCGGGAACTGCTCCGATTTCGAAGGCTCCGTACCGAATGGCTCCAGTCGAGATGAAGGAACTGATGGTTCAACTGCAAGAACTGCTAGACAAGAAGTATATTCAACTGAGCATTTCGCCGTGGGGAGTGCCTGTCTTATTCGTGAAGAAAAAGGATGGGTAAATGCGTCTTTGCATTGATTATAGAGAGTTGAATAAAGTTATGATCAAGAATAGGTATCCTTTACCTAGGATCGATGACTTATTTGATCAACTGAAGGGTGCGAAATACTTCTCGAAAATTAATTTGAGAAGCGGGTATCATCAATTGAAGGTGAGGAAGGAAGATATACCGAAAACAGCTTTTAGAACTCGGTATGGTCATTACGAGTTCTTGGTGATGTCATTTGGTCTCACGAATGCCCTAGCTGCATTTATGGACCTAATGAACAGGGTGTTCAAGCCATTTATGGACAAGTTCGTGGTAGTGTTCATAGATGACATCCTGGTTTATTCCAAGACCGAGGAGGAGCATGCTGAACACTTACGACTAACCTTAGAAGCACTGAGACGAGAGAAGCTTTACGCTAAATTCTCGAAATGCGAATTTTGGTTGGAACATGTGCAATTCCTTGGCCACGTGATCGACAAGGATGGTATTTCGGTAGATCCGTCGAGAGTTGAGGCAGTAATTAGTTGGGAACAGCCGAAGACGCCGTTTGAAGTGAGAAGTTTCTTTGGATTAGCTGGTTATTACCGAATATTTATTCAAGACTTTTCTGGAATCGCAACTCCGTTGACGACTTTGACTCCTAAATTAGTTAAGTTTGTTTGGACGGAGAAGTGTGAGGAGAGTTTTCAAGAGCTGAAGAAGAGGTTGAGTACTGCGCCTGTATTGTCTTTACCGGATAGTTTGGGGAATTTCGTAGTATATAGCGATGCCTCACATAAAGGATTAGGCTGTGTATTGATGCAGAGCGGCAAAGTCATTGCCTATGCGTCACGTCAGCTGAAGGATTACGAGAAGGGGTATCCGACCCATGACCTAGAATTGGCGACAGTAGTGTTTGCCCTAAAGATTTGGAGGCACTACTTATATGGAGAAAAGTGTGAAATATACACAGATCACAAGAGTCTGAAGTATATATTTACCCAGAAGGATTTGAACATGCGCCAAAGAAGGTGGTTAGAACTGATTAAAGACTACGATTGCGAGATACTTTACCATCCGGGTAAAGCTAACGTTGTTGCCGACGCATTGAGCAGAAAAGGTCAGGAGAAGCTGAACGTATTAACTGATCAGGATAGGTTAATAAAACAGATGGCTAGATTGGAGTTGGAAGTGAAGTTTCCGAAAGAATCGGATGAGATGTTGTTTCAAGTAACCACTAGTTCTACTTTAATAGACAAAGTGAAGGAAGCACAACTTCATGATGAAGAATGTGAAAAGATTCGGACGAGGTTAACTGATGGCGAAGAGTTCAAGTTCAAGGTCGATAATGAAGGACTGTTACGATTTGAAGGTAGAATCTGGGTACCGCCAGTACTAGAGGTCAAAGAGGAGATTTTGAGCGAAGCTCATAGTTCTAGATATTCTATTCACCCTAGGAGTATGAAGATGTACCAGGATCTCAGGTATCATTTCTGGTGGTCGAATATGAAGAGGGACGTGGCTGAATGCGTTGCGAAATGCTTAACGTGTCAGAAAGTCAAAGCAGAACACCAAAGACCAAATGGTTTGCTGCAACCATTAGAAATTCTAGAGTGGAAGTGGGAGCACATCACGATGGATTTTGTGGTAGGACTTCCAACGACTCAGAAGGGATATGATGCGATATGGGTTATAGTGGATCGACTCCACTTTCTGCCGATCAGGGTCAAGTACAACCTGGATAAACTAGCGAAGCTCTACGTGAAGGAAATTATTTCTCGACCTGGTGTTCCGGTGTCGATTGTGTCTGACAGAGATCCACGTTTCACGTCTAATTTCTGGAAGCGATTTCAAGAATATATGGGAACGCAATTGCGAATGAATACAGCGTATCATCCTCAGACTGATGGACAGAGCGAGAGAACAATTCAGACGCTTGAGGATATGCTGAGAGCTTGTGTGTTGGACTTCAAAGGAAGCTAGGAGGATCATCTACCGTTGGTGGAGTTCGGCTACAATAATAGTCATCATGTGAGTATTGGCATGCCGCCTTACGAAGCATTATACGACAGAAAATGCAGAACTCCTTTGTGCTAGGATGAAGTCGGTGAACGTCAATTGTTGGGACCAGAATTGGTACAACAAACCGCTGAAATAGTGAAGCTGATCAAAACGAGATTAGTTGCTGCTCAGGACAGACAGAAGAAGTATGTCGATTTACATCGACAGAACGGAGAATTCTTACGAGGAAGTTTAGTTTTTCTGAAGGTATCTCCTTGGAAAGGGAAAATTCGATTCGGTAAGAAGGGGAAGCTGAGTCCCAGATTTATTGGACCTTTTGAGGTATTACGAAAGGTGGGCGAGGTAGCTTACGAGATTACATTACCTCCGGAGCTCGAGAATATATATAATGTCTTTTATATTTCTGTATTAAGACCTTACAAGCACGATTATAAACATGTAATAGAATATGAACCTGTGCTATTTGATAAAGACTTATCATATGAAGAAGTGCCTGTTCAAATAGTTGATAGAAAAGAACAAGTACTTAGGAATAAAGTGATACCTTTTGTTAAGGTAATCTGGAGGAACCACAGTGATGAATAAGCTACGTGGGAACTCGAAGATGTTATGATAAAATCTTATCCGCATTTATTTGTTTAGTTATGTGTAACCCTTATATACTGATTCTGGGGACAGAATCCTTTTAAGGGGGGAAGAATGTAATAGACGAGATTTTTTTTTTTGTGTGTGATTCTGGGGACAGAATCCTTTTAAGGAGGGAATATTGTAACGATTGAGATTTTATATTTAATTTTAAATATTTATTGAATTAAATAAATATTTTATGTGATTTATTTATTGAGTTAAATAAATAAATTATGTGATTTATGGAGTTATTTAATTAAGGGTGTATTAATTAAATGAATGTGCAATATTTAATTTAATTAATGTATATTAATTTTTATTTTTAGTTCTAATTTAATTGAGAGAATTAAATTAGATGTGGTGAAGTGTTACATGAATTATAATTAGCGAGTAATTATAATTATGTGACAAATTTTATGTGATTAATTGATGTTAGATTTTAATTGATTAAATTAGTTGATTAATATTTAATTGATTAAAATATGACATTAAAGTATGTGTTAAATGATTTGTTAAAATAAAAAGGAAAAGAATTTTGAATGATTTTTACCAAACAAGGCCCTTGCTTTTGTTTTAAAAATTGTTGCCAAACAGGGCCTTACACTAGCTTAAACCAAATTTACCTAAACCATGCCTAAGTAAGTAAAACTAGTTTTTAATTTTCTTGTAGCCAAACAAGCCAAGTTGGCTTTTGAATTTTGTAACTTACATAATAAATGTATTTATTATATATATTAAGTAATTAGTAGTTACATATATATCAATAGTATACGTATATTATATCAGTTATAATATATCTAAACTACGTTAGTTTTTCCTAAGTCTAAACTAAGAACTAAGAAGAAAATAGTGTAAGAACCCGAATTTTCAGATATTATTAAATAAGGATTTAATAAATAAAATTCTTAAACTGTGAGATGGGTTCGAATAATAATATATATATGTGATATGAGGTATGTGGTATTATATTACATAGGATAATATGGACTATGTAAAATGTGTTTTTGTGATTTATAAATATATTATTAATATATATTTGTTACTTAGCGTAGAGACGTTTCAATTGAGGTAAAGGAGGTGGATAAATTCCTATCGATATTAAATAATTTATAGAATTATTTTATCATAGTAAGTTGGTGACATTAAATATCCTTAATGTATAATCACCATATTCTTGAGTATGTGTATTAATAACTAGTATGTTTATAATATAGGTTATTAATAGCACTTAAGCTATCCGTGAATAGGTTTGGATAGTGAAGCATGAGTTAGTTAAGGAATTAACTAATAAGAATAAATATTAGTTAATATAAGTTGTGAGTTATATTATGGAATAATATAATGTCAGTATTGAATCTTAATTAACTATGATGATATAGTACAATGTTTAATTTACTTAAGTAAAGGAGTGAATTAATATGTGTGTTGAATATGTAATTATAGTTGACACTTTTTATATATATTACTTAGAGTGTTAATATGTGAGAAAGTCTAATGTGCGAATAACGTTAAATATATATACGTTATTAAAGGGAGATGGAAATCATTATATGATTAAATGTATATTGAAGAAATTATTTTTGGGGAACAATTTATAGAAAAGAAAGAGAAATAGTTATTATATATTTCTAATAAAGGATATTAAAATAATTTTTAATATTGAATTATTTTAATAAAAGGAGGAAATGTTATTTTTGAATAATAATATTACCTTATATGTTTTTGTATGAGGTGTGTTTGGTTAATATAGTAAATATATTAAAACGTATTTGCTATATGTAATTAAATTGATGGAAACGATTTATTATAATAGAAAATAAACTTATTATCTATTTTCTATATATAATATATGTACATGTGTCGTACATATAGTTATTTGATATTATATTAAAAATAATATCATGAGACAATAAGTAAATTATTTTCTAATAACGAATGTGCTTATTTGGAGAAAACATAATATTTTATGATATGGCTAAATACATAATTTTAAATGTATTTTCAAGGGAGTTTAATTAATGAAAGGAAACTAAGTTATTTTAATATATTAAATAACTTAAGTTATTATTTGATCGTGAATATTATTATTAGAATAATTAATAGAGTATATATTAATTATTATAAGCGTAAAGGTTATACTTATTACAAGTATAATTAATTGAAGTAATTTAACATTTTAATAGCTTGAGTTATTATATTTCCGTAAAGGTTATATATAATATTTGAATATTCGATTTGTAAAATATTTATATGTGGACCTTGGATTTAATAGTTCTAATTTAATTGAACAGGTTATAAGTAGTAATGTGGTGAGAAATGAGTAAGTGATGAGAATAATGATAAGCTTAAGTTTGAGCTTGTGAGAGATGCCTTGTGTGGCACAATAATAGATTCAGTAATGAATTGACTAATTTAATGATGGAGGAATTATTAATTAAACAATTAATCTAAATTAATTGTTAATTGTTATTATGATAGTATGTTAAATTATTATGGCTAGTGATAGTATAATAATAAGGAAATCGATTATAAGTATAATCGGATTTGTGATGAGATAAATTGTCTTCTAATATTAATTATTGTTATGAACAATATACTATTATCAATATGATGATTAATGAGTAAATGATTTATAAATATAAAAAGATTTATATTTATTTAACGTGATAATAAATCATATAAAGTGTTAATCAATTAGCGTGGGAATTATAATTCCATAGATTAATGAGAAATGGATTAATTAATATTATTATTAATTAATTGATAAGATAAGTAATTTATTAATTTCTATGTGCAACCATGCGATATTAAAGTATAACGTATGATAGTTAACTATATGTTATGCGAAGTATAAAGTGCAATGCGACTATGTTATATATGAATATAAACTATATAGTAAAGTTATTGAGTTGTAATAGGTACATGAAATGTGGGTTTGACAATGTGTATATTAAGTATACAATAAAATAATATATCATAAATATATGGTAAACAATTATTGAATTTACTAATAGAGGAGACAATACACTGTGATGGTACCCGAAAGAATTATATCCGGTGGGATGAACTGTTGTGATAATGAATAATACCCAATAGATTTACATTCGGTATTAGTAAAATGTACATGGATTATATGTTGGTGTATATGTACCTATTTGTTACATTGTATTTAGAAGTGGACTTGTGACTTAAGTATATACTATATGTATATATATGTAAAACATAAGCATTGTATTTTAAATTTGCAAGTTGATATTGCGGAAAATGAGCTTGTCCCAATATTAGAGTCCCTCCTCTTCTTCTCCTTCACGTGAACACCACATGGCTACTACTCTATATTTTTCTCAAACTCAGCAATGTATAGCTAATGAGTATGAGGGGAGTGGGATTGATGATGGATTACACCAACTCCTCACCAACTATTTGTTAACCATTAGATTCTTGCTATTTTCGTTAGTTTGATTTGGCAAGCAAAGCTATGAACTGAGTATTGGTTTGCCTATAAATTTGCTCTTCTCCTTCTATATTACACTTGCTGAGAATTTTATTGCTAAGAAAATTATAGAGAGTAAGAATATTGTTAGTGTGAAGGAGATTAAGAAATTACTTTAGCAAGTTCATATTGCAGAGGTATAACTCCCTATCCTTGTTCTTCATTGTTTTGAAATACTAAGTTCTTGATTTCTAAGAATACTAGAATTCTTCAATTTCTAGTTAATTGATGAAAAGCTGATATGGCATTGTGTTATATGAGTGCTAAGTAAAGTTATAAGCATGATAGAATTTCATTATGGCTGGTACCGAATCAAATTGCTGTAGTAATTTTTGAAATGGGATTACAGTACTGCCGATGCAGTCTGCTCTGTTTCTGGCCGACCAACTGCGCAGCTGCTCTGTTATAAGCATGTTTCTGTTATATGCTAGCATAAGTTATATAATTAGAACAAGCATGCACACTTAAATAACATGTATATATGAGTATCATGACATGACATAAGCATGATAGTATACATTATTGATGAAGAACTTAAAATTTTCAAATGAAACTTATGATTTTCGATATGAACTTTGATACTTGTATAAACATGTGTGTTCTGACCTTGTAAGCGTATTTGTACGGCCTAGACATGCATGGAAGTTGGTATTAACTTATAGTACGTGTTCTTGATACTACATATACATGCATGGCCATGTTAGTATATACTATGGAAGGAAAACGTATGATTTTAAAATAAAACTTCTAGTTTTAGATTTGAACTTGGACGTATACATAGCATGTATATATTCTGATTTTGTGAGCATGTTTAGATGACTTAGAAATGCCTATCAGACATGTCAACCTATATATAGATAGCATGAACATGTTAGGTTTTGTTAGTGAGCTTCACTAATGAAAATGCGAGCTTTGAACGTGGACGATAACATGTTACCTTAAGATTTGGGATTTTGATGTTTATGGACATATGTGATAGCACACTTGGACTCTCTCATGTATCATACATGTATATGTATACCATGACTACATATCATGAAACCAAGTTTAGCGTAAACGAAGCATGTTTTCAAACTAATAATCGTGATAGTTACATGTATGAAGTATGAATATTCATGAACATGCCCAGTATGAGTTATATGAATACTTTATGTGTTTAAAGAACTAGCATGATAAACTTTGTGATGTTCATGACCTTGAGTGGCCTTCAATTGTTAGAATGTTGACTTAGAACCTATATCATGTAAATTTAACGTGAAAAGGTTGAACGAGCATGAAAGTATCCTTTAATATGTATACATGCTATGTAGGACCATATGTTAATATTTGAATCTGACTTCGACGGTTAATAGCGTATATTTGCTTTGTTATGGCCTTATGTGTTAGTAATGATATATGAGAATGATTAACTCAAAAGATGGACTACACTAGCTATATGTAAATAGATTAGTGGTAGACAGGCATGTGTATATGTAGAGAATGGTAGTAAGTACGTATGGTTAAAGTATACTTATACGTACATAGTTAGTCTAAGAATACGATAAGAAAGTAAGACGAAGGTTCTAAGAACCAAGTTAGACAACAATGTAATACTAATTAATATATTGAGAATGTATGGAAGTGTATAACTGATAAGTGTGATCTCTATGATTAATATAACTGTGTAGGATTACACGAAGTGCAGATATCTATAAGCAGTTAAGTCGTAGTTGTTAAACTACAAATCAGGCAAGTCTTTCAGTTCCTATTTGATATATGAATTCAATAACTGTTAGTTGAATTATATTATGCTGTGATAATGTGAACTTATATATGAACTGTATATGAGATATAAATGAGATTGAAAGTTGATCTTTGATGATATACTTGTTATGTGAAAAGTAACATGCGTAGTAAATATAAACTGTTTATAAATGCATGAACTGAGTATGATGTTATATGCTATGTGATGCATGAGGACTGTTAGAATTGCTGAGCTGT
Source organism: Panax stipuleanatus (assembly GCA_020205555.1). Taxonomy (NCBI): domain Eukaryota; kingdom Viridiplantae; phylum Streptophyta; class Magnoliopsida; order Apiales; family Araliaceae; genus Panax; species Panax stipuleanatus. Next base: position 36,284,657 of record CM035123.1, read on the forward strand.
CGAGCTCACTCTTGCAAATAACCACTTTTGCAGGTTAAGGATTCACGGTAAAGATTTCGTGCTTCTTGATTGATAAAGATAGATAGTATCGCATTGAAGAATATTACTTAGATTATTGTCTGGACCATGTTTAGATTCTAGATGATGTACTCGATAGTTGCTTACACTGTTTAATACTTGTTGTATTATAAAGATGTATTAGTTAATACATAGAGGATATCAAGTCGAGTTGTAAACGTTATACGATAACTCAAATATAATGAATCATATTTTATAATTGATTCAAGGGTTGTAATTGATTCAAGTTATGAAATCAATAAAAGATTTTATTCAAGGAGGATTGAAAAGTTTAAATTATTCCGTATTTTAGTAATATCGAATATGATGTAAAGACGAGATCTTGGATATGAATAGAATTTATATTCTAAATTATAATAAACAAAGTTGTATTCTTTTACTAATGATTAAAAGATGTAATAGTTTGACGATAGTAGTATCGTGACTGCACCGAATCCGAGGTTTCGAAGGAACGTGGATTTGGGGGCGTCACAGGTTGGTATCAAAGCTGTAGGTTATAAACCTTAGGTAAGTGTAACTTAGACTATAACCTGAGAGAGTGAAAGATAAGATTAAAATATATACGTGAAGATTCAAAGAAGAATCTCGAAATATCTAGAGAATGAGAATCAGGAGTTTCCTAACTCCGGTAATGAAAATGTTAAGACGATGTCTATAAGATGTATATGACGAAGATAGTGACAATAAACTCGGATGGAGTTTAGTTGATAGTAGGGAAAGAACCCTGAGGTAAAGCGATGATCACGACGTGATCAGATTGAACTGTGAAATGATAGATAGTCTGTAATGACTAAGTGTGTATATCTTGATGCTATGAGAGAATGTACTATAAAAAGTACGAGAAGAACTCATGAGGAGTTGTATGTGATGAAACGTAGAAAGCTCGTAACGAGCAAGTGATAGAGTAAGATAGATTTAAGTGTTGGACTTCCATTGAGGACTCATGTAACGGCTTAGTTGTACAAACTTTTGTATGGGCAGAAGTTTTGTGCTTGCACTGAGTACGTCACATTGATAATCGTTGGAATGTTAGTGTCGCGGTATCATTATACATATGGCGGAAAGGTGATTCTTTTCTCATATTTATTTTGATAGATAGAGATTTCTAAGATACAATTAGATAATACTAAGATTAGGTGCGAGTTCTTAAGACTTATGCCTATGACGAGTTCGTGACTCATAATCGTATGATGGGACCCCTCAGCGAATGGACGATTTTGGTCTGACTAGGATAAGTTCCTCAACCCATATGATTGTGGTAAGTTCCTGAGCTTCCATGGTGTGGTAAGTTGGTGAACTGTACTGAGAATAGATATATTATATAAGAGTTTTGGAATAGTGAGCATTGATGGTGGTAAGAGATTGAAGCAATGGATAAATTGGATTTTTCCTAAATCCTCTAGCTACGCTAGATTTTCAATATTTATTGACTTCGTGCTAGTGTTTGCACTTCGTTTCTCTTTAGAAAACATTGGGTCAGGTAACTGAACTAATGAGTTTAAAAAAAAAAAAAAATCGTTATTCGTATGTCTACGCTATTTGTTTCGGCTAAGACAAAAATGATTTGACAATCTTTCAAAATATATTTTAACCTTGTGCATCATTTGATATGATGTAGAATGGTAAACGATGGAGTCATCAATGCAATCGAACCTAGTGTTGGTTGTGATCGAAAGATCGTCAGCCCACTATGGTATGTTGTAATATGACAAAGTCATAAAATGGCGGAATCCTCAACGTACTACTAATCTAGTATGGTATCATGACGTCATAAAAGAATTTCTGGTTTTCTTGTAAATTATAAAGAAGGTCAATTAAGTTGGCTAAATTATTTTGATTGATGTCCGAATTGTTGATGAGAGTCTAAGCTATTTGATTCGGCTAGACGACTGTTGGAAAGGGATTATAGAATTCAAGTATTCTTGTGTATATATGCCAAACCAGATTGCTCTGGTGCGGATTTTGACGTTGAAAAGCTGAGGTGAACAACCCTATAAGGGGACATGTTTTCGGGGACAATGGTTCTGAACGTAACGCATATAGTCGTTACAAAACACTACGTTGCGGCCCAACATAGTGGTACAATAGGTTGGCCACCTAGAGTACGCGTGGAGGGTGTTTTCAGTCTTTGTGATTGATAAACACTCTGGTTTGCGGTGTGAAGAATTGTGTTGAAGCATTAGTAAACCTGGAGAAAAGTTCACGGTCTTGTGACCCCTCAGCATAAATTGGAATCTGAGTTATTCATACTACTTCCCGATTATTGAAAAATCGTGGAAGATTTTTATTCTTCTAAAGGATGAATGTAGTAAGTAGATGCTCCTTAGAAAGGAGAAAGTGATAGAATGCAATTGAGAAAGTTATAATAATAAAACTTCTGAAAAAAGAATGGATAAAATTATTCTAAAGAATATGTAATATTCGGAATAGCACCGAGTAGAGGAAGTTTCGGTGATTCCGAGGACGGAATCCTTATAAGGGGGAGAGGATGTAAGAACCCGAATTTTCAGATATTATTAAATAAGGATTTAATAAATAAAATTCTTAAACTGTGAGATGGGTTCGAATAATAATATATATATGTGATATGAGGTATGTGGTATTATATTACATAGGATAATATGGACTATGTAAAATGTGTTTTTGTGATTTATAAATATATTATTAATATATATTTGTTACTTAGCGTAGAGACGTTTCAATTGAGGTAAAGGAGGTGGATAAATTCCTATCGATATTAAATAATTTATAGAATTATTTTATCATAGTAAGTTGGTGACATTAAATATCCTTAATGTATAATCACCATATTCTTGAGTATGTGTATTAATAACTAGTATGTTTATAATATAGGTTATTAATAGCACTTAAGCTATCTGTGAATAGGTTTTGATAGTGAAGCATGAGTTAGTTAAGGAATTAACTAATAAGAATAAATATTAGTTAATAGAAGTTGTGAGTTATATTATGGAATAATATAATGTCAGTATTGAATCTTAATTAACTATGATGATATAGTACAATGTTTAATTTACTTAAGTAAAGGAGTGAATTAATATGTGTGTTGAATATGTAATTATAGTTGATACTTTTTATATATATTACTTAGAGTGGTAATATGTGAGAAAGTCTAATGTGCGAATAACGTTAAATATATATACGTTATTAAAGGGAGATGAAAATCATTATATGATTAAATGTATATTGAAGAAATTATTTTTGGGGAACAATTTATAGAAAAGAAAGAGAAATAGTTATTATATATTTCTAATAAAGGATATTAAAATAATTTCTAATATTGAATTATTTTAATAAAAGGAGGAAATGTTATTTTTGAATAATAATATTACCTTATATGTTTTTGTATGAGGTGTGTTTGGTTAATATAGTAAATATATTAAAACGTATTTGCTATATGTAATTAAATTGATGGAAACGATTTATTATAATAGAAAATAAACTTATTATCTATTTTCTATATATAATATATGTACATGTGTCGTACATATAGTTATTTGATATTATATTAAAAATAATATCATGAGACAATAAGTAAATTATTTTCTAATAACGAATGTGCTTATTTGGAGAAAACATAATATTTTATGATATGGCTAAATACATAATTTTAAATGTATTTTCAAGGGAGTTTAATTAATGAAAGGAAACTAAGTTATTTTAATATATTAAATAACTTAAGTTATTATTTGATCGTGAATATTATTATTAGAATAATTAATAGAGTATATATTAATTATTATAAGCGTAAAGGTTATACTTATTACAAGTATAATTAATTGAAGTAATTTAACATTTTAATAGCTTGAGTTATTATATTTCTGTAAAGGTTATATATAATATTTGAATATTCGATTTGTAAAATATTTATATGTGGACCTTGGATTTAATAGTTCTAATTTAATTGAACAGGTTATAAGTAGTAATGTGGTGAGAAATGAGTAAGTGATGAGAATAATGATAAGCTTAAGTTTGAGCTTGTGAGAGATGCCTTGTGTGGCACAATAATAGATTCAGTAATGAATTGACTAATTTAATGATGGAGGAATTATTAATTAAATAATTAATCTAAATTAATTGTTAATTGTTATTATGATAGTATGTTAAATTATTATGGCTAGTGATAGTATAATAATAAGGAAATCGATTATAAGTATAATCGGATTTGTGATGAGATAAATTGTCTTCTAATATTAATTATTGTTATGAACAATATACTATTATCAATATGATGATTAATGAGTAAATGATTTATAAATATAAAAAGATTTATATTTATTTAACGTGATAATAAATCATATAAAGTGTTAATCAATTAGCGTGGGAATTATAATTCCATAGATTAATGAGAAATGGATTAATTAATATTATTATTAATTAATTGATAAGATAAGTAATTTATTAATTTGTATGTGCAACCATGCGATATTAAAGTATAACGTATGATAGTTAACTATATGTTATGCGAAGTATAAAGTGCAATGCGACTATGTTATATATGAATATAAACTATATAGTAAAGTTATTGAGTTGTAATAGGTACATGAAATGTGGGTTTGACAATGTGTATATTAAGTATACAATAAAATAATGTATCATAAATATATGGTAAACAATTATTGAATTTACTAATAGAGGAGACAATACACTGTGATGGTACCCGAAAGAATTATATCCGGTGGGATGAACTGCTGTGATAATGAATAATACCCAATCGATTTACATTCGGTATTAGAAAAATGTACATGGATTATATGTTGGTGTATATGTACCTATTTGTTACATTGTATTTAGAAGTGGACTTGTGACTTAAGTATATACTATATGTATATATATGTAAAACATAAGCATTGTATTTTAAATTTGCAAGTTGATATTGCGGAAAATGAGCTTGTCCCAATATTAGAGTCCCTCCTCTTCTTCTCCTTCACGTGAACACCACATAGCTACTACTCTATATTTTTCTCAAACTCAGCAATGTATAGCTAATGAGTATGAGGGGAGTGGGATTGATGATGGATTACACCAACTCCTCACCAACTATTTGTTAACCATTAGATTCTTGCTATTTCCGTTAGTTTGATTTGGCAAGCAAAGCTATGAACTGAGTATTGGTTTGCCTATAAATTTGCTCTTCTCCTTCTATATTACACTTGCTGAGAATTTTATTGCTAAGAAAATTATAGAGAGTAAGAATACTGTTAGTGTGAAGGAGATTAAGAAATTACTTTAGCAAGTTCATATTGCAGAGGTATAACTCCCTATCCTTGTTCTTCATTGTTTTGAAATACTAAGTTCTTGATTTCTAAGAATACTAGAATTCTTCAATTTCTAGTTAATTGATGAAAAGTTGATATGGCATTGTGTTATATGAGTGCTAAGTAAAGTTATAAGCATGATAGAATTTCATTATGGCTGGTACCGAATCAAATTGCTGTAGTAATTTTTGAAATGGGATTACAGTACTGCCGATGCAGTCTGCTCTGTTTCTGGCCGACCAACTGCGCAGTTGCTCTGTTATAAGCATGTTTCTGTTATATGCTAGCATAAGTTATATAATTAGAACAAGCATGCACACTTAAATAACATGTATATATGAGTATCATGACATGACATAAGCATGATAGTATACATTATTGATGAAGAACTTAAAATTTTCAAATGAAACTTATGATTTTCGATATGAACTTTGATACTTGTATAAACATGTGTGTTCTGACCTTGTAAGCGTATTTGTACGGCCTAGACATGCATGGAAGTTGGTATTAACTTATAGTACGTGTTCTTGATACTACATATACATGCATGGCCATGTTAGTATATACTATGGAAGGAAAACGTATGATTTTAAAATAAAACTTCTAGTTTTAGATTTGAACTTGGACGTATACATAGCATGTATATATTCTGATTTTGTGAGCATGTTTAGATGACTTAGAAATGCCTATCAGACATGTCAACCTATATATAGATAGCATGAACATGTTAGGTTTTGTTAGTGAGCTTCACTAATGAAAATGCGAGCTTTGAACGTGGACGATAACATGTTACCTTAAGATTTGGGATTTTGATGTTTATGGACATATGTGATAGCACACTTGGACTCTCTCATGTATCATACATGTATATGTATACCATGACTACATATCATGAAACCAAGTTTAGCGTAAACGAAGCATGTTTTCAAACTAATAATCGTGATAGTTACATGTATGAAGTATGAATATTCATGAACATGCCCAGTATGAGTTATATGAATACTTTATGTGTTTAAAGAACTAGCATGATAAACTTTGTGATGTTCATGACCTTGAGTGGCCTTCAATTGTTAGAATGTTGACTTAGAACCTATATCATGTAAATTTAACGTGAAAAGGTTGAACGAGCATGAAAGTATCCTTTAATATGTATACATGCTATGTAGGACCATATGTTAATATTTGAATCTGACTTCGACGGTTAATAGCGTATATTTGCTTTGTTATGGCCTTATGTGTTAGTAATGATATATGAGAATGATTAACTCAAAAGATGGACTACACTAGCTATATGTAAATAGATTAGTGGTAGACAGGCATGTGTATATGTAGAGAATGGTAGTAAGTACGTATGGTTAAAGTATACTTATACGTACATAGTTAGTCTAAGAATACGATAAGAAAGTAAGACGAAGGTTCTAAGAACCAAGTTAGACAACAATGTAATACTAATTAATATATTGAGAATGTATGGAAGTGTATAACTGATAAGTGTGATCTCTATGATTAATATAACTGTGTAGGATTACACGAAGTGCAGATATCTATAAGCAGTTAAGTCGTAGTTGTTAAACTACAAATCAGGCAAGTCTTTCAGTTCCTATTTGATATATGAATTCAATAACTGTTAGTTGAATTATATTATGCTGTGATAATGTGAACTTATATATGAACTGTATATGAGATATAAATGAGATTGAAAGTTGATCTTTGATGATATACTTGTTATGTGAAAAGTAACATGCGTAGTAAATATAAACTGTTTATAAATGCATGAACTGAGTATGATGTTATATGCTATGTGATGCATGAGGACTGTTAGAATTGCTGAGCTGTCGAGCTCACTCTTGCAAATAACCACTTTTGCAGGTTAAGGATTCACGGTAAAGATTTCGTGCTTCTTGATTGATAAAGATAGATAGTATCGCATTGAAGAATATTACTTAGATTATTGTCTGGACCATGTTTAGATTCTAGATGATGTACTCGATAGTTGCTTACACTGTTTAATACTTGTTGTATTATAAAGATGTATTAGTTAATACATAGAGGATATCAAGTCGAGTTGTAAACGTTATACGATAACTCAAATATAATGAATCATATTTTATAATTGATTCAAGGGTTGTAATTGATTCAAGTTATGAAATCAATAAAAGATTTTATTCAAGGAGGATTGAAAAGTTTAAATTATTCCGTATTTTAGTAATATCGAATATGATGTAAAGACGAGATCTTGGATATGAATAGAATTTATATTCTAAATTATAATAAACAAAGTTGTATTCTTTTACTAATGATTAAAAGATGTAATAGTTTGACGATAGTAGTATCGTGACTGCACCGAATCCGAGGTTTCGAAGGAACGTGGATTTGGGGGCGTCACAGGTTGGTATCAAAGCTTGTAGGTTATAAACCTTAGGTAAGTGTAACTTAGACTATAACCTGAGAGAGTGAAAGATAAGATTAAAATATATACGTGAAGATTCAAAGAAGAATCTCGAAATATCTAGAGAATGAGAATCAGGAGTTTCCTAACTCCGGTAATGAAAATGTTAAGACGATGTCTATAAGATGTATATGACGAAGATAGTGACAATAAACTCGGATGGAGTTTAGTTGATAGTAGGGAAAGAACCCTGAGGTAAAGCGATGATCACGACGTGATCAGATTGAACTGTGAAATGATAGATAGTCTGTAATGACTAAGTGTGTATATCTTGATGCTATGAGAGAATGTACTATAAAAAGTACGAGAAGAACTCATGAGGAGTTGTATGTGATGAAACGTAGAAAGCTCGTAACGAGCAAGTGATAGAGTAAGATAGATTTAAGTGTTGGACTTCCATTGAGGACTCATGTAACGGCTTAGTTGTACAAACTTTTGTATGGGCAGAAGTTTTGTGCTTGCACTGAGTACGTCACATTGATAATCGTTGGAATGTTAGTGTCGCGGTATCATTATACATATGGCGGAAAGGTGATTCTTTTCTCATATTTATTTTGATAGATAGAGATTTCTAAGATACAATTAGATAATACTAAGATTAGGTGCGAGTTCTTAAGACTTATGCCTATGACGAGTTCGTGACTCATAATCGTATGATGGGACCCCTCAGCGAATGGACGATTTTGGTCTGACTAGGATAAGTTCCTCAACCCATATGATTGTGGTAAGTTCCTGAGCTTCCATGGTGTGGTAAGTTGGTGAACTGTACTGAGAATAGATATATTATATAAGAGTTTTGGAATAGTGAGCATTGATGGTGGTAAGAGATTGAAGCAATGGATAAATTGGATTTTTCCTAAATCCTCTAGCTACGCTAGATTTTCAATATTTATTGACTTCGTGCTAGTGTTTGCACTTCGGTTCTCTTTAGAAAACATTGGGTCAGGTAACTGAACTAATGAGTTTTAAAAAAAAAAACACCGTTATTCGTATGTCTACGCTATTTGTTTCGGCTAAGACAAAAATGATTTGACAATCTTTCAAAATATATTTTAACCTTGTGCATCATTTGATATGATGTAGAATGGTAAACGATGGAGTCATCAATGCAATCGAACCTAGTGTTAGTTGTGATCGAAAGATCGTCAGCCCACTATGGTATGTTATAATATGACAAAGTCATAAAATGGCGGAATCCTCAACGTACTACTAATCTAGTATGGTATCATGACGTCATAAAAGAATTTCTGGTTTTCTTGTAAATTATAAAGAAGGTCAATTAAGTTGGCTAAATTATTTTGATTGATGTCCGAATTGTTGATGAGAGTCTAAGCTATTTGATTCGGCTAGACGACTGTTGGAAAGGGATTATAGAATTCAAGTATTCTTGTGTATATATGCCAAACCAGATTGCTCTGGTGCGGATTTTGACGTTGAAAAGCTGAGGTGAACAACCCTATAAGGGGACATGTTTTCGGGGACAATGGTTCTGAACGTAACGCATATAGTCGTTACAAAACACTACGTTGCGGCCCAACATAGTGGTACAATAGGTTGGCCACCTAGAGTACGCGTGGAGGGTGTTTTCAGTCTTTGTGATTGATAAACACTCTGGTTTGCGGTGTGAAGAATTGTGTTGAAGCATTAGTAAACCTGGAGAAAAGTTCACGATCTTGTGACCCCTCAGCATAAATTGGAATCTGAGTTATTCATACTACTTCCCGATTATTGAAAAATCGTGGAAGATTTTTATTCTTCTAAAGGATGAATGTAGTAAGTAGATGCTCCTTAGAAAGGAGAAAGTGATAGAATGCAATTGAGAAAGTTATAATAATAAAACTTCTGAAAAAAGAATGGATAAAATTATTCTAAAGAATATGTAATATTCGGAATAGCACCGAGTAGAGGAAGTTTCGGTGATTCCGAGGACGGAATCCTTATAAGGGGGAGAGGATGTAAGAACCCGAATTTTCAGATATTATTAAATAAGGATTTAATAAATAAAATTCTTAAACTGTGAGATGGGTTCGAATAATAATATATATATGTGATATGAGGTATGTGGTATTATATTACATAGGATAATATGGACTATGTAAAATGTGTTTTTGTGATTTATAAATATATTATTAATATATATTTGTTACTTAGCGTAGAGACGTTTCAATTGAGGTAAAGGAGGTGGATAAATTCCTATCGATATTAAATAATTTATAGAATTATTTTATCATAGTAAGTTGGTGACATTAAATATCCTTAATGTATAATCACCATATTCTTGAGTATGTGTATTAATAACTAGTATGTTTATAATATAGGTTATTAATAGCACTTAAGCTATCCGTGAATAGGTTTTGATAGTGAAGCATGAGTTAGTTAAGGAATTAACTAATAAGAATAAATATTAGTTAATATAAGTTGTGAGTTATATTATGGAATAATATAATGTCAGTATTGAATCTTAATTAACTATGATGATATAGTACAATGTTTAATTTACTTAAGTAAAGGAGTGAATTAATATGTGTGTTGAATATGTAATTATAGTTGATACTTTTTATATATATTACTTAGAGTGGTAATATGTGAGAAAGTCTAATGTGCGAATAACGTTAAATATATATACGTTATTAAAGGGAGATGAAAATCATTATATGATTAAATGTATATTGAAGAAATTATTTTTGGGGAACAATTTATAGAAAAGAAAGAGAAATAGTTATTATATATTTCTAATAAAGGATATTAAAATAATTTCTAATATTGAATTATTTTAATAAAAGGAGGAAATGTTATTTTTGAATAATAATATTACCTTATATGTTTTTGTATGAGGTGTGTTTGGTTAATATAGTAAATATATTAAAACGTATTTGCTATATGTAATTAAATTGATGGAAACGATTATTATAATAGAAAATAAACTTATTATCTATTTTCTATATATAATATATGTACATGTGTCGTACATATAGTTATTTGATATTATATTAAAAATAATATCATGAGACAATAAGTAAATTATTTTCTAATAACGAATGTGCTTATTTGGAGAAAACATAATATTTTATGATACGACTAAATACATAATTTTAAATGTATTTTCAAGGGAGTTTAATTAATGAAAGGAAACTAAGTTATTTTAATATATTAAATAACTTAAGTTATTATTTGATCGTGAATATTATTATTAGAATAATTAATAGAGTATATATTAATTATTATAAGCGTAAAGGTTATACTTATTACAAGTATAATTAATTGAAGTAATTTAACATTTTAATAGCTTGAGTTATTATATTTCCGTAAAGGTTATATATAATATTTGAATATTCGATTTGTAAAATATTTATATGTGGACCTTGGATTTAATAGTTCTAATTTAATTGAACAGGTTATAAGTAGTAATGTGGTGAGAAATGAGTAAGTGATGAGAATAATGATAAGCTTAAGTTTGAGCTTGTGAGAGATGCCTTGTGTGGCACAATAATAGATTCAGTAATGAATTGACTAATTTAATGATGGAGGAATTATTAATTAAACAATTAATCTAAATTAATTGTTAATTGTTATTATGATAGTATGTTAAATTATTATGGCTAGTGATAGTATAATAATAAGGAAATCGATTATAAGTATAATCGGATTTGTGATGAGATAAATTGTCTTCTAATATTAATTATTGTTATGAACAATATACTATTATCAATATGATGATTAATGAGTAAATGATTTATAAATATAAAAAGATTTATATTTATTTAACGTGATAATAAATCATATAAAGTGTTAATCAATTAGCGTGGAAATTATAATTCCATAGATTAATGAGAAATGGATTAATTAATATTATTATTAATTAATTGATAAGATAAGTAATTTATTAATTTGCTATGTGCAACCATGCGATATTAAAGTATAACGTATGATAGTTAACTATATGTTATGCGAAGTATAAAGTGCAATGCGACTATGTTATATATGAATATAAACTATATAGTAAAGTTATTGAGTTGTAATAGGTACATGAAATGTGGGTTTGACAATGTGTATATTAAGTATACAATAAAATAATGTATCATAAATATATGGTAAACAATTATTGAATTTACTAGAGGAGACAATACACTGTGATGGTACCCGAAAGAATTATATCCGGTGGGATGAACTGTTGTGATAATGAATAATACCCAATAGATTTACATTCGGTATTAGTAAAATGTACATGGATTATATGTTGGTGTATATGTACCTATTTGTTACATTGTATTTAGAAGTGGACTTGTGACTTAAGTATATACTATATGTATATATATGTAAAACATAAGCATTGTATTTTAAATTTGCAAGTTGATATTGCGGAAAATGAGCTTGTCCCAATATTAGAGTCCCTCCTCTTCTTCTCCTTCACGTGAACACCACATGGCTACTACTCTATATTTTTCTCAAACTCAGCAATGTATAGCTAATGAGTATGAGGGGAGTGGGATTGATGATGGATTACACCAACTCCTCACCAACTATTTGTTAACCATTAGATTCTTGCTATTTCCGTTAGTTTGATTTGGCAAGCAAAGCTATGAACTGAGTATTGGTTTGCCTATAAATTTGCTCTTCTCCTTCTATATTACACTTGCTGAGAATTTTATTGCTAAGAAAATTATAGAGAGTAAGAATACTGTTAGTGTGAAGGAGATTAAGAAATTATTTTAACAAGTTCATATTGCAGAGGTATAACTCCCAATCCTTGTTCTTCATTGTTTTGAAATACTAAGTTCTTGATTTCTAAGAATACTAGAATTCTTCAATTTCTAGTTAATTGATGAAAAGTTGATATGGCATTGTGTTATATGAGTGCTAAGTAAAGTTATAAGCATGATAGAATTTCATTATGGCTGGTACCGAATCAAATTGCTGTAGTAATTTTTGAAATGGGATTACAGTACTGCCGATGCAGTCTGCTCTGTTTCTGGCCGACCAACTGCGCAGCTGCGCCAGTTTTGTACTGGCCAGCGGCGCAGCTGCGCCGGTACAAGACGTTTTGTTGGCCAAGGGCCTGCGCAGCTGCGCCAGTTTTGAACTGAGGAGCTGCGCAGCTGCGCCGGGACCAGTTTCTGGGTTTTGTTTTCTGTTGCAGGTTCTGTTATATGCTAGCATAAGTTATATAATTAGAACAAGCATGCACACTTAAATAACATGTATATATGAGTATCATGACATGACATAAGCATGATAGTATACATTATTGATGAAGAACTTAAAATTTTCAAATGAAACTTATGATTTTCGATATGAACTTTGATACTTGTATAAACATGTGTGTTCTGATCTTGTAAGCGTATTTGTACGGCCTAGACATGCATGGAAGTTGGTATTAACTTATAGTACGTGTTCTTGATACTACATATACATGCATGGCCATGTTAGTATATACTATGGAAGGAAAACGTATGATTTTAAAATAAAACTTCTAGTTTTAGATTTGAACTTGGACGTATACATAGCATGTATATATTCTGATTTTGTGAGCATGTTTAGATGACTTAGAAATGCCTATCAGACATATCAACCTATATATAGATAGCATGAACATGTTAGGTTTTGTTAGTGAGCTTCACTAATGAAAATGCGAGCTTTGAACGTGGACGATAACATGTTACCTTAAGATTTGGGATTTTGATGTTTATGGACATATGTGATAGCACACTTGGACTCTCTCATGTATCATACATGTATATGTATACCATGACTACATATCATGAAACCAAGTTTAGCGTAAACGAAGCATGTTTTCAAACTAATAATCGTGATAGTTACATGTATGAAGTATGAATATTCATGAACATGCCCAGTATGAGTTATATGAATACTTTATGTGTTTAAAGAACTAGCATGATAAACTTTATGATGTTCATGACCTTGAGTGGCCTTCAATTGTTAGAATGTTGACTTAGAACCTATATCGTGTAAATTGAACGTGAAAAGGTTGAACGAGCATGAAAGTATCCTTTAATATGTATACATGCTATGTAGGACCATATGTTAATATTTGAATCTGACTTCGACGGTTAATAGCGTATATTTGCTTTGTTATGGCCTTATGTGTTAGTAATGATATATGAGAATGATTAACTCAAAAGATGGACTACACTAGCTATATGTAAATAGATTAGTGGTAGACAGGCATGTGTATATGTAGAGAATGGTAGTAAGTACGTATGGTTAAAGTATACTTATACGTACATAGTTAGTCTAAGAATACGATAAGAAAGTAAGACGAAGGTTCTAAGAACCAAGTTAGACAACAATGTAATACTAATTAATATATTGAGAATGTATGGAAGTGTATAACTGATAAGTGTGATCTCTATGATTAATATAACTGTGTAGGATTACACGAAGTGCAGATATCTATAAGCAGTTAAGTCGTAGTTGTTAAACTACAAATCAGGCAAGTCTTTCAGTTCCTATTTGATATATGAATTCAATAACTGTTAGTTGAATTATATTATGCTGTGATAATGTGAACTTATATATGAACTGTATATGAGATATAAATGAGATTGAAAGTTGATCTTTGATGATATACTTGTTATGTGAAAAGTAACATGCGTAGTAAATATAAACTGTTTATAAATGCATGAACTGAGTATGATGTTATATGCTATGTGATGCATGAGGACTGTTAGAATTGCTGAGCTGTCGAGCTCACTCTTGCAAATAACCACTTTTGCAGGTTAAGGATTCACGGTAAAGATTTCGTGCTTCTTGATTGATAAAGATAGATTGTATCGCATTGAAGAATATTACTTAGATTATTGTCTGGACCATGTTTAGATTCTAGATGATGTACTCGATAGTTGCTTACACTATTTAATACTTGTTGTATTATGAAGATGTATTAGTTAATACATAGAGGATATCAAGTCGAGTTGTAAACGTTATACGATAACTCAAATATAATGAATCATATTTTATAATTGATTCAAGGGTTGTAATTGATTCAAGTTATGAAATCAATAAAAGATTTTATTCAAGGAGGATTGAAAAGTTTAAATTATTCCGTATTTTAGTAATATCGAATATGATGTAAAGACGAGATCTTGGATATGAATAGAATTTATATTCTAAATTATAATAAACAAAGTTGTATTCTTTTACTAATGATTAAAAGATGTAATAGTTTGACGATAGTAGTATCGTGACTGCACCGAATCCGAGGTTTCGAAGGAACGTGGATTTGGGGGCGTTAAAGAGAGTAGAGAAAAGGAAGAGCAGAGAAGAGAAAAGAGGAAGAAGAATTGTTAGAATTGAACTCACATCGCTTTCTCTTTCGATCTATTAACAAAAGGTATTATCTATAATCTCTAATTATTATAGAACTCAATTCATATGTTTCATGTATTTTATTTTCTGTCAAAAGTTGAGTTTTCATGAAGTTGTATAATTGTGACTATGTATATATGATGTTCATAGGTTTTCATATGTAATTGTGCGCCATAGAATGATTTTCAAAATACAATTAGTTGTAAAAATTAGTTTTAAAGTTATGATCCTTATATCTTCATTCTCTGTAAAACATGTTTTGGAAGTTGTATAGCATGATGGATATATATATATATATATATATATATATATAATTGTGTTCATATCATGTCTATATGTGATGATATGCTTAATTAGTTGTTTAATTCATGAATATATATATATGATATAATGGAGAATTTATGTTTTTCAAAAGTCACAGTGAAGTGTCTGGAAAAAATAAAGTTTCTCATAGAAATCAAAATATATGTTGATTGTTGATTTTTGTATAAATTAATTGTGGAATATGTTATTATGTTTAGAAATTAGTTGATTGGGATTGGAATTGTGAGAATTGGTTTTAAAACAAATTCGCAGTGTTCAATTTCATCTAGAACACTGACATTGGTATTTTTTTTAAATTTTTGTAAAAATTAAGCATTGTAATTTTGCTAATTGATGTATTAGTGTGCTCAAAACATGTTAGAAGCTTTGCATTTTGTTTCTGTAAAGTTTTATATGAAAATTATTGGCTGAATTGAGAATTCATTGTAGAGAATTAAGCCAAATTGGCTTTTCTCTGCACTATTTGCGAAGCTGCTCTGTTTCTGTCCGCTGCCGGCGCAGCTGCGCAGGCAGTAAGGGTAGAAGCGGCACAGCTGCGCCGCTAGGTTTTCGTAGGTTTGGCCCCTGCGCAGCTGCGCCGGTGTCAAGGCTAAAGGTGGCGCTGCTGCGCCATGTCCCGGGCAGTGGCAGTGACTTTAGTTTTTGTGCAGTGTTAATTCTAAGCTTAGTTTAATTATTCTATGACAAGGAGCATGTATCTAGCTGCTATAACATGTGTTATAATTTGAGAAAAAGGAAGTTTTGAAAAACTAATATGGTATTTAAATTATAAACTATAATTGTTTAATTGTACAATAAGTTACTTAATTATAATTTTATTAATTATAATTAATAATAAATGTTTAATTTAAATTATAATTTTTGTGAAATTATAATGTATAGAAATTGATTTATTTTAATCAATTAGATGTTAAATTAAATTATAATTTATGCATGTTTAATTATGGATTATAAATTGATAATTTCATGATTAATTATAATTTGTGTAATTAAATGCATGATGTGGTTTAATTGATTATAATTATTTATAATTTAAATGGTAATTATAATTTAAGTAATTATAATTTGATTAAGTGTTTGAATTATAATTGTTTAATTATAATTTAGTTAAATACATAATTGATTTAATTAACTATGTGATAGTTGATTATTATTATTAGAGTGAGTTAACCATGAGGGTTAACCACTTATGTGAATTAGTTACGTGTTAACTAATTTAGGTTATTGTGATTGAATATATATGTGTAGGAAGTATTAAAGTACGTGAATTGTGTTAAGTAGTTTGCGCTTGAGGCAAGTCTTCTAAACCCTAAACTCGTTAATTTTATGCAAGTTTTCTAAACCCTAATCTTGTATAATTTCTTGAGTTCATATATTCTTGTTAAGAATGTCCTTTTCATTTCTGTATTGGACAATTGTTTATTTAATTGAAATGATCTTAGCTTATTGTTCAAGTAAGATCCAGTTATTATTTTAATTGCTTTAAATTTACTTCTAAAGCATATGTTAATTCATAATTCTTTTATTTATGAATTATTGAAAGTTGATTCAACTAATCCTTAGTTGATGAACGTGAATTTTAAATTACCCTTGTAAGCTTATCCAAACCAAACTTTCTTTGGTGCGGACTCGAATTCAAATTACTGAGTTGAACAACCCTATTTACTAGGGGAGGCTACTACGCATAGCGTTAAGATGTTTGTGCACAATACATGGTACAAAGGGCTGATCCCCCTAAGTACGAGTTAAGGTCCAAAGTCTTATTGACTGTTAAAGGTTTAAATAGAAATATTTATAACTTAGGATAAGAGTTCAAAGGTCTTATGACCCTCAGATAAATTCTATATTCGAATTTTAATGTTGATAGAGAATTAATGTTCAATTCTTTATTATTGAAGCAAGCTAAGTTGTTCAGATTCTTTTAAATATATCCTTTCATGTCTATGTTATTATTAAACTCCAGTGAGCTGTGGTTTGCTCAGTCTTGCATTAAATAACAATTTCAGTTAAGGTTGATAACGCTGATGCTCCGTCTACAAGTAAGGGCAAGGAAAAGCAAAGCAAATGAAGACTTGTTTTTATTATATTGAGAATGATTGTAATAAGACTTGAATGTTATGTTTTTGTTTTCGCACTTTATTATATTCATGTCAGGGTTAGAGTAAACCGGGATTATCTTGAAAAGGTTGTAATCCCTTGTTTTAAGGGAGATTTATCTATTCTAATTTAAGTTGTAGTTTATTTTACATTATTCATTGGGTAGATGTATGTTATATTAGAAAGTGAACACCAAATCATGTGGAAACGAAGTACCCGAATTTAGGGGTGTCACACTTTCCCTCTCTAAGGTTATAGCCTAAGGTACTCTTACCTAAGGTTTATAACCTACAACTTTGATACCTACCTGTGACGCCCCCAAACCCGGGCTACCTCAATCTCGGATCTGGTGCTCCACGATACTACTCATTCTATACATTTCTTATCAACATAAAAGTAAATACTAAATTATTACAATACATCTCTGTAATGACAGTAAAAATTTTAAACTCTATTATTAATTAAATATATGATTTAATTTTAATGAGTTAGTTTTGTAAGCTTATTTAAACCTTGTGTGGTTATGTGAGTTTGAGCATATGCGAATAATTGCTAGGAATAATTAAAGGAAGTCACTAATGGTTTATTTAAATTAGTAGACTAGCACTAAAGCTCTCATATTAGAGAATTGATAGAATTGTTAGTAATTAAATATTCAATTTACTTGAATATAGTGTAATAGTTTAAACGTGATTGATTAATTGATGCTTTGGGTAATTAATCAATAACGTGTGAATTTATTGTTGTTGAGGATAATAAAACATAAGCGTGTAATTATTAATAAATATAATGAGGTTATATTTAATCAATTAATTATTTTATACAAGCATGTGATAAGTAAACCTATAATATATGATAGTTACCTCTATATGGTATAAAATGCAATGTGACGTATTAATGTGGTTATATATTATATATATATAGAGTATATAGTAAGATTAATTGCATTATGTGAGTTACATAATATTATTGCTTCTGTAACATGATGTGTGTGAGTAGACCTTAATGAATACCCTATTACCATATAGTTATATCAATAAACAATGGTTATTTGATAATGATAAGTTATTATAATTGTAATAACCATTATAATAGTGAGTAATACCCAATTGAATTGTATTCGGTATTAAGGAAATGTACATGGATTATATGTTGATACATATGGGTACCCCTACTTGATACATTGTATTATTAATTACTAATTTGAAATGTTATTGTGACACCAATTATATGTATAACCTAAGTATATACTATGTGTATATATATTATATAACCTAAGTGTGTTTACTATATAACTAAGTGTTGGGCATACATTATATACAATTGCAAGTTGCTGAGATTATTTGCTTTTCCCTAAATGAGAATCCCAACTTCTTCTTCACGTGAACACACATGGCTAGCTACTCTATATCTCTTCTTAATTTCAGCAATGTAGCTAATGATTATAAGGGATGTGAAATTCATGATGGATTTCACCTACTAATCAACAACTCTTCAATAGCCAACAAACAATTCTTCATTCCATTGGTTTAAATTGGAAGATAATCACATTGTATGGATATCCATTTGTCTATAAATATAGCCTCTCTTCCTCTCCTTTTCTTTTGCTGAGTTTTCTAAGAGGAGTCAATTGAGTTGTATTCTGAGTTTTTATTGAGTTGAGGGAGAGAGATATAGAAGCCAATTCATATTAGCAGAGGTAATCTCTCACTTCATATTCTTCATTTTTTTCATTTTGCTAAATGCTTGATTTCGTAAGTAACATGAATTCTATGATTATTAAATTGGGATATGTTTGTTAAGTGTTAATTGAGTTAGTAGCATGTTGGAACTATTTTATTGCTGGTACAAGAATGAATTTCAGTAATTGATTTGTGAGTTGGTTTTGTTAACTGCTTAGCAGAGGTTGCTTCAGGCCTGGCCGAACACCGGCGCAGCTGCGCCAGTTTTGTACTGGGCAGCAGCGCAGCTGCACCAGGACCTGAACCAAAAATTTTGTTTTCTGTTACAATCTGTTTATACTAACTTGTTGGTACCACTTTGGACAAGCTTGAGAACTGGTATTAACTCATAGTATATGTTTCTTGATACTACATGTATATTCATGGCCATGTTAGTATGTGTTATGAAAAGAAAGCGTATGTTTTAAAATGAAACTTATAGTTTTGAATATAAACTTTGACATATGTGTATCATGTCTATATTCTGATTTTGTGAACATGATCGTATGGTCTATATTGACATGAGAACTAAGTCTAAAGTGTTGAGCACACACTAGCATACATGATTGAAAGATTCAAATGATTTCAAAGGAAAAACTTAAGAACCTTGAAAGCAAACTTGACAAACTTATGTCTTGTAAATTATGACCATTTGAATACGTTTATATGGTTTATGTAAGAACCCGAATTTTCAAAAAATTATTAAAATGAGAATTTAGTAAATAAAATTCTTAAGGCATGTATTGGGTTCGAATATATGTGTTATGAGGTAGGAAGTATTGTGTTACGTAGGGTAATATGTAATAAGTGATTTTGTGTTTAATAAATATATATCATTATTATATATTTATTAGGAATTGTAGAGATGAATTAGTAAGAAGATGGATAAGATTTATCTATCGATATTAAATAATTTATAGAATTATTTTATCATAGTAAGTTGGTGACATTAAATATCTTTAATGCATAATCACCATCTTCTTGTGTATGTATACTAATAACTAGTATGTTTGTAATATAGGTTATTATTAGTGCTTAAGCTATCCATGGATGGATTTGGATAGTTAAGCATACGTTAGTTAAGGGAATTAACTAATAATTATAAATATTGGTTAATTTAAATTGGAAGTTATATTATGGAATAATATAATTTGTATATTAAAGTCTTAATTAACTATGGTGATATAGTAAGGGGTTTAAGATCACTGAAATAAATAGTGAGTTAATACATGTGTGGAGTATGTGAGTATAGTAAGTGCCTTAATATATATATATATATATATATATATATATATATATATATATATATATATATATTACTTGGCATGGTATTATGTAAATGTGCGAACGTCGTTAATAAAATATATATATACATTGTTAAACCAATATATCTTTAAATAAATATTGATTAGAGAATTAATTACTATTTGAGATATGGTTAAATGTATAGATTAAAGAAATTATTTTGGGAACAATTTATAAAAAAAAAAAGAAATAATTATTATATAATTCTAATAAAGAATATTAAAATAACTTCTAATATTGAATTATTTTAATAAAAAGGGGGAATGTTATTTTAAATATTAATATCACCTTGTATATCTTTGTATGAGGAAATATGAATGAGGGTAAATGTATTAAAACATATTTGTTATATGTAAGATGTTGCTAGGAAATAAACGTATGGTCTATTTTCTATATAAAAGGTGTACATGTGTCGTACATGTAACTATTTTAATAATACTTAGATATTATACTAAAATAATATCTTGAGAAAATGAGTAAATTATTTTATTATAATTTACTGCCTATATTTGGAGAAAACATGATAAAAACATTTCATGTCATGATATGGCAAAGTACATAATTTTTATAATAGTAATTATATCATATGTATTTCCAAGAGAGTTCATTTATAAAAGAAAACTAAGTTATTTTAATTTACTAAATAGCTTGAGTTATTATATTACCGTAAAGGTTATAAAGAATATTTGAATATTTCATTCACGATATATTTATATATGTGAACCTTGTGATTTAGTAGTTCTAAGTAAATTGAACATGTGGTGGGTAAGTAATGTGGTGGAAATGAATAAGTGTTGAGAATGAGAATAAGCTTAATGTAAGCTTGTGAGATATGCCTAGTGTGACAAAGTAGTAGAATGAGCATTCATTAAGTAATTTAATGAATGAATTACAAAAAGGAATTAATTAGAATTATTATGTTAATTAATTTCTAAGTGTAATGATATGCAATTATATGTTGTATAGTAGTTACCTCTATATGGTATGAAATGAAGTGTGACACTTTAAGGTAATTACATAGTATAGGAAACTATATGGTAAAGTAAAATGAGTCACATGAGTTACATAAATGGACCTATGTGACAATGTGTTATGTGTGGTACATTAATGTGTACTTTAGGAAGGTTATTAAATTAAACTAAATGAATAATTGTTATTAATTATCATAATATTTGGGTGTACATAAGGTTATGTGACTATATGTGTGGGTGAACATTATTAAGTACCTCATGAATATTATAATGAGTAAGCAATTGTTAATTGATTATTACTTCAATAATTTAATTGGAATAATAGAGTTGGGATAATACAATGTGATGATACCCGAAAGAATTATATCCGGTAGGATGAAAGATACATGGATTATATATGTGCAAGTTAAAATTACTACATGATAGTAGTATTTATTTATTGGAATTACATTGTAACTCTATTTTAAACCTAAGTGTATAAACAATGTACATGTATATAGCCTAAGTATTCACACTTGCTATGTTGTTGAGATTAAAATTTGTCAAATAATGAGAGTCCCATCTTCTCTACACGTGAAAGCTCATAAAGCCTATACTAGCTACTTTATGCCTATTTCTCTCAAACTCAGCAATTGTAGCTAATGATGATAAGGAGAATGGGTATCATGATGGATATCACCAACTCCTTCTTGCACAATGGACTCTCCTTCATTCCATTAGTTTGTAATAAGAGGCAAAGCTATTGTCTGTGTAGTGAGTTTTCTATAAATGAAGCTCCCTCCTTCTCATTTGATGTTGTTGAGTTTTCTGTCAAGTATAAGATATAGAGTGAGTGTACTAATTGGAGAAGGAGACTAAGAATTGGAGATGTCAACAAGCATAGAATTTCAATTGACAGAGGTAAAACTTTTATAGTGTCCTTAGTTTGATAATTGGAGAATTCTTGAATTCCTTAAGTTATTGATTATGTTAAATTAGATGGTAGTTGGATTGTGGAATGCTTGTCTAATGTTATATGAACTAATAAGCATGTTAGAAATACAATAGTTGGTTTACAATCAAATTCGTAGGAATTTGTGTAGTTGGGTTTGGAAACTGCCGATGCAGAAGCTTTCCAGCTCTGGCCGAACAACGGCGCAGCTTCGTCAGTTTGGTACTAGGTCCCTGGGCAGCTGCACCAGGCCCTGAAAATTGTTTTATTGATTCTGCTAAAATCTGCTATATGCTAACATGTGGTACCACTCAAAGCAAGCATGAGGACATGTTTAACATGCATATATGGGTACATTTACATAGCATGGGCATGTATAACTATGTTGGTACACGTTATTAATGAAAAAGATTTATAGTTTGAAAATGAACTTAAAGTTTTATAAACGAACCTTGACATATACGTACGATGTGTACGTTCTGACTTTTAAGGATGATTGTATGACCTAGTTATGCATGAAAATAGGTATGCCATGTGGTTTCAAACCCCTTTGAATACCATGAACCTCGTAGTTGCTTTAGTGTGTGGTTCTAGAGAAAACTTGAAACCTTGAAATCAAACTTAAAGGAACTTGTGTACTTAAAGTTCTAAATGTGATAACATGCGTACATGGCATAATTAGATATGAAGTGAGATTTAAAGTTGTCTTGCTTGCACAAGTTGATTTAGCTTGGCTTAGAATGACTTCAAAGGCAAACTTAAATGTTTTGAAAACAAAGTTTTATAAATATAGAATGGTTATATTCCGACCTTGTTAACATGTTAGATAAGCATGACAAGTGATTTAAAGTAGCCTTGCATGATTAGTTAAGCATGGCATTGATTTTTGAGAATAAAACACATGAAGTTTTGAAAGTAAGATGGACGAATATGAAAATACTTACATTCTAATTTTATGTACAAGCATGATAAGACTTATATGCCTCTAGTCATGATGGATAGGTGCACCTCGCTAGTTAGCCGTGATATGCACTATACGAACAAGTTTTGAAGATAAACTATATGTAAATTGATGCTTTGAGTGTTTATTAATGTAATGATGATATAAAACCCGAAATTGATAAATTTTCCTAAGGTTTGCGAAATGTAAGAATAATATAGATCATGTATCTATGAGCTTTAAATACGTGTCAGACACATAGTGTCTAGTGTGTGATAAAGGTATATGAATGTGGAGATTAAGAATGGTTAAGGTATACCTATACATACCTAGCTATTCCAAGAGTAAGATTAGAAAGTGAAATGAAGGTTTTACAAACCTACTTAAAGAGCGATGTAATACTTATTATTATATGAAGAATGTATGAATGTATGACTGATGGGTACAAATCCATGATTATAAAACTGTGTAGGAATACACGAAGTGCAGATAAGCTTTAAGAAGTTAAGTTGTAGTTGATAAACTACGAATCAGGTAATTATTTCAGTTCCTGTTTGATATATGAATTCAATAACTGTTAGTTGAATTATATTATGCTGTGATGATGTGAACTTATATATGAACTGTATATGAGATATGTATGAGATTCAAAGTTGATCTTTGATGATATGCTTATTATGTGAGAAGTAACATGCTTAGTAATTATAAATTGATTATAAATGCATGAACTGAGTATGATGTTATATGTTATGTGATGCATAAAAACTGTTAGAATTGCTGAGCTGTAAAGCTCACTCTTGCAGGTTAAGGAC
This sequence comes from Panax stipuleanatus, assembly GCA_020205555.1. NCBI lineage: Eukaryota > Viridiplantae > Streptophyta > Magnoliopsida > Apiales > Araliaceae > Panax > Panax stipuleanatus. The sequence continues at coordinate 36,308,887 of CM035123.1, forward strand.
TCACGGTAAAGACTACGTGCTTCTTGATTGATAAAGTTAAATAGTATCGCAACGAAGAGTACTACTTAGATTATTGCTTGAACCATGTTTAGGTTCTAGGTGTTCTACTTGATAGTTGTTTACGATGTTTAATACTTGTTGTATTATTAAGATGTATTAGTTAATACGTAGAGGATATCAAGTTGAGTTGTAAACGTTTATACAATAATTCGAATATAGTGAATCATATATAGTGATTCAAGGATTTGTAATTGATTTAAGATTATGAAATCAATAAAAGATTTTATTCAAGGAGGATTGAAAAAGTTTAAGTTATTCCGCATTTTTATAATATCGAACATGATATAAGATAGGAATGGTAAATGACCAAGATTGTAACTTATAAAAGTTTGGGGTCATTACACAAGATCTTGGATGTGAAAAGAATTTATATTCTAATTTGTAATAAAGTGAAGTTATATTATTTAAGTAATGAATAAAAGATGTAAATATTTGACTAGTAGTATCGTGACTGCACCGGATCCGAGGTAATAAATGGGACCCGGATTTAGGGGCGTCATAGGTTGGTATCAAAGCTGTAGGTTATAAACCTTAGGTAAGTGTACCTTAGACTATAACCTTAGAGAGGGAAAGATAAAGATTAAAATATATACGTGAAGATTCAATGAAGAATCTTGAAGTATCTAGAGAATGAGAATCAGGAGTTTCCTAACTCCGATAATGAAAATGTTAAGACGATGTCTATAAGATGAATATGACAAAGATAATAAGAATGAACTCGAATGGAGTTTGGTTGATAATAGGGAAAGAACCCTAAGATAAACTGATGATCACGACGTGATCAGATTGAACTATTAAATGATAAATAGTCTGTAACGACTAAGTGGTTATAGCTTGGTGCTATGAGAGAATGTACTGTGAAACGGTACAAAAAGAACTCATGAGGAGTTGTATGTGATGAAACATAGAAAGTTTGTAATGAGCAAAGAACAAGTTAAGAATAAGATAGAGTGAAGTGTTGGATTTCCATTGAGGACTCATGTGACGGCTTAGTTGTACAAACTTTTGTATGGGCAGAGGTTTTGTACTTATGCTGAGTTCATCACATTGATAATCGTTGGAACGTTGGTGTCACGCTATCGTTCTATATATGGCGAAAAGGTGATTCTTTTCTCATGTTTATTCCGATAGATAGAAATTTCTAAGATTAAATTAGATAATACTAAGATTAGGTGCGAGTTCTTAAGACTCATGTCTATGACAAGTTTGTGACTCATAATCATATAAATGTTTGAGCCCCTAAGCGTATGGATAGTCCCTGATTGGTTCTTGGACTACGTATTGGTAGGACAAGTTCCTAAAATCGTATTATTATGGTAAGTTTCTGAACTACCATAGTGTGGTAAGTTCGACGAACTATACTGGGAATAGATATATTATATATCTAGTATTAAGAGTTTTGATATAGTAAGCATTGATGGTATAAAAGATTGATAGAATGATGAAGCAATGGAGTAAGAGATTGTAGTTGATGGAGAAATTTGGATTTTTCTAAATCTTCTAGCTATGCTAGATTTTCAAAATTTATTGACTTCGTGCTAGTGTTTGCACTTCGGTTTTCATTAGAAAACATTGGGTCGGGTGACTGAACCAATGAGTTTTAAAAATAACACCGTCATTCGTATGTCTAAGCTATTTGTTTCGGCTAAGACAAAAATGATTTGAAAATCTTTGAAAATGTATTTTAACCATGTGCATCGTTTGATATGATGTAGGATGGTAAACGATGGAGTCATCAATGCAATCGAACCTAGTGTCGGAAGTGATCGTAAGATCATCAGCCCATTATGGTATGATGTAATATGGCAAAGTCACAAAATAACAGAATTTTCAACGTACTACTAAGTTGGCGTGGCATTTTGACGTCATAAAATAATTTTTGGTTTTCTTTTGAATTATGAAAAGTTAACTAAATTATTTCGATTGATGTCCGAACTGTTGTTAAGAGTCTAAGCTATTTGATTCGGCTTGGCGACTGTTAAAAAGTGATTATAGAATTCAAGTATTCTTGTGTTGTTATGCCAAACCAGATTGCTCTGGTGCGGATTTAGATGTTGAAAAGCTGAGGTGAACAACCCTGTAAATGGGACATGTTTTCGGGGACAATGGTTCCTAACGTAACGCATATAGTCGTTATAAAACACTACGTTGTGGCTCAACGTAGTGGTACAATAGGCCAGCCACCTAGAGTACGCGTGGAGGGTATTTTCAGTCTTTGTGATTGATAAACACTCTGGTTTACAGTGTAGAGACTCGTGTTGAGGCATTTGTAAACGTGGAGAAAAGTTCACGGTCTTGTGACCCCTTAGCATAATTTGGAATCTGAGTTATTCATACTACTTCCTGATTATTGAAAAATTGTGGATGATTCTTATTCTTCTGAAGGATGAATGTAGTGAGTAGAATGTTCCTTAGAAAGGAGAAAGTGGTAGAAAGCGATTGAAAAAGTCATAATAATAAAACTTTCAAAAAGAGAATGGATAAGATTATTCAAAAGAATATATAATATTCAGAATAGCACCGAGTAGAGGAGGTTTTGGTGATTTCGAGGACGGAATCCTTATAAGGGAGAGAGGGTGTAAGAACTCGAATTTTCAAGAAATTATTAAAATGAGAATTTAGTAAATAAAATTCTTAAGGTATGTATTAGGTTCGAATATATGTGTTATGAGATAGGAAGTATTGTGTTACATAGGGTAATATGAGCTATGTAATAAGTGATTTTTGTGTTTAATAAATATATATCATTATTATATATTTGGTAGGAATTGTAGAGATGAATTAGTAAGAAGATGGATAAGATTTATCTATCGATATTAAATAATTTATAGAATTATTTTATCATAGTAAGTTGGTGACATTAGATATCTTTAATGCTAATCACCATCTTCTTGTGTATGTATACTAATAACTAGTATGTTTGTAATATAGGTTATTATTAGTGCTTAAGCTATCCATGGATGAATTTAGATAGTGAAACTATGAGTTAGTTAAGGGAATTAACTAATAAGAATAAATATTGGTTAATTTAAATTAAAAGTTATATTATGGAATAATATAATTTGAATATTAAAGCCTTAATTAACTATGGTGATATTGTAAGGGGTCTAAGATCACTTAAATAAATAGTGAGTTAATACATGTGTGGAGTATGTGAGTATAGTGAGTGCCTTAATATATATATTTCTTGGCATGGTATTATATAAATGTGCGAACGCCGTTAATAAAATATATATATATACGTTGTTAAATCAATATATCTTTAAATAAATATTGATTAGAGAATTAATTAATATTTGAGATATGGTTAAATGTATAGATTAAAAAATTTATTTTGGGAACAATTTATAGAAAGGAAAGAGAAGTAATTATTATATGTTTCTAATAAAGGATATTAAAATAACTTCTACTATTGAATTATTTTAATAAAAAGGGAGAATGTTATTTTAAATAATAATATCACCTTGTATGTCTTTGTATGAGGAAATATGAATGAGGGTAAATATATTAAAACATATTTTGCTATATGTAATATGTTGCAAGGAAATAAACGTATGGTCTATTTTCTATATAAAAGGTGTACATGTGTCGTACATGTAACTATTTTATTAATACTTAGATATTATACTAAAATAATATCTTGAAAAAATGAGTAAATCATTTTATTATAATTACTGCCTATATTTGGAGAAAACGTGATAAAAATATTTCATGTCATGATATGGCAAAGTACATAATTTTTATAATAGTAATTATATCATATGTATTTCCAAGAGAGTTCATTTATAAAAGAAAACTAAGTTGTTTTAATTTACTAAATAGTTTGAGTTATTTTATTACCGTAAAGGTTATAAAGAATATTTGAATATTTCATTCACGATATATTTATATATGTGAACCTTGTGATTTAATAGTTCTAAGTAAATTGAACATGTGGTGGGTAAGTAATGTGGTGGAAATGAATAAGTGTTGAGAATGAGAATAAGCTTAATGTAAGCTTGTGAGATATGTCTAGTGTGGCAAAATAGTAGAATGAGCATTCATTAAGTAAGTTAATGAATGAATGATAAAAAAGAATTAATTAGAATTATTATGTGAATTAATTTCTAAGTGTAATGATATACAATTATATGTTGTGTAGTAGTTACCTCTATATGGTATGAAATGAAGTGTGACACTTCAAGGTAATTACATAGTATAGGAAACTATATAATATAGGAAACTATATGGTAAAGTGAAATGAGTCACATAACTTACATAAATGGACCTATGTGACAATGTGTTATGTGTGGTACATTAATGTGTACTTTAGGAAGGATATTAAATTAAACTAAATGAATAATTGTTATTAATTATCATAATATTTGGGTGTACATGAGGTTATGTGACTATATGTGTGGGTGAACATTATTAAGTACCTCATGAATATTATAATGAGTAAGCAATTGTTAATTGATGATTACTTCAATAATTTAATTGGAATGATAGAGTTCGGATAATACAATGTGATGATACCCGAAAGAATTATATCCGGTAGGATGAAAGTTACATGGATTATATATGTGCAAGTTAAAATTTACTACATGATAGTAGTATTTATTTATTGGAATTACATTATAACTCTATTTTAAACCTAAGTGTATAAATAATGTACATGTATATAGCCTAAGTATTCACACTTGCTATGTTGCTGAGATTAAAATTTGTCCCACAATAAGAGTCCCATCTTCTCTACACGTGAAAGCTCATGAAGCCTATACTAGCTACTCTATGCCTTTTTCTCTCAAACTCAGCAATTGTAGCTAATGATGATAAGGGGAATGGGTATCATGATGGATATCACCAACTCCTTCTTGCACAATGGACTCTCCTTCATTCCATTAGTTTGTAATAAGAGGCAAAGCTATTGTCTGTGTAGTGAGTTTTCTATAAATGAAGCTCCCTCCTTCTCATTTGATGTTGCTGAGTTTTCTGTCAAGTATAAGATATAGAGTGAGTGTACTAATTGGAGAAGGAGACTAAGAATTGGAGATGTCAACAAGCATAGAATTTTATTTCACAAAGGGAAAACTTTTACAGTGTCCATAGTTTGATAATTGGAGAATTCTTGAATTCCTTAAGTTATTGATTATATTAAATTAGATGGTAATTGGATTGTGGAATGCTTGTCTAATGTTATATGAACTAATAAGCATGTTAGAACTACAATATAGTTGGTTTACAATCAAATTCATAGGAATTTGTGTAGTTGGGTTTGGAAACTGCCGATGCAGATACTTTCCAGCTCTGGCCGAACAACGGCGCAGCTGCGCCAGTTTGGTACTAGGTCCCTGCGCAGCTGCGCCAGGCCCTGAAAACTATTTTCTTGATTATGCTAAAATTTGCTATATGCTAACATGTGGTACCACTTAGAGCAAGCATGATGACATGTTTAATATGCATATATGGGTACCTTTACATAGCATGAGCATGTATAACTATGTTGGTACACATTATTGATGGAAAAGACTTATAGTTTGAAAATGAACTTAAAGTTTTATAAACGAACCTTGACATATACATATGATATGTACGTTCTGACTTTTAAGGATGATTGTATGACCTAGTTATGCATGAAAATAGGTATGCAATGTGGTTTCAAACCCCTTTGAATACCATGAACCTTTTAGTCGCTTTAGTGTGTGGTTCTAGAGAAAGCTTGAAACCTTGAAATCAAACTTAAAGGAACTTGTGTACTTAAAGTTCTAAATGTGATAACATGCGTACATGGTATAATTAGATATGAAATGAGATTTAAAGTTGTCTTGCTCGCACAAGTTGATTTAGCTTGGCTTAGAATGACTTCTAAAGGCAAACTTAAACGTTTTGAAAACAAATTTTTATAAACATAGAATAGTTATATTCCGACCTTGTTAACATGTTAGATAAGCATGACAAGTGATTCAAAGTAGCCTTGCATGATTAGTTAAGTATGACATTAATTTTTGAGAATAAAACTTATTAAGTTTTGAAAGTAAGATGGACGAATATGGAAATACTTACATTCTAATTTTATGTACAAATATGATAAGACTTATATGTCTCTAGTCATGATGGATAGGTGCACCTCGCTAGTTAGCCGTGATATGCACTATAAGAACAAGTTTTGAAGATGAACTATATGTAAATTGATGCTTTGAGTGTTTATTAATGTAATGATGATATAAAACCCAGAATTGAAAAACTTTCCTAAGGTTTGCTAAACGTAAGAATAATATAGATCAAGTATCTATGAGCTTTAAATACGTGTCAAACACATAGTGTCTAGTGTGTGATAAAGGTATATGAATGTGGAGATTAAGAATGGTTAAGGTATACCTATACATACCTAGCTATTCCAAGAGTAAGTTAAGAAAGTGAAATGAAGGTTTTACAAACCTACTTAAAGTGTGATGTAATACTTATTATTTTGTCAAGAATGTATGAATGTATGACTGATGGGTACGAATCCATGATTATAAAACTGTGTAGGAATACACGCAGTGCAGATAAGCTTTAAGTAGTTAAGTCGTAGTTGATAAACTACGAATTAGGTAAGTCTTTCAGTTTCTATTTGATATATGAATTCAATAACTGTTAGTTGAATTATATTATGCTGTGATGATGTGAACTTATATATGAACTGTATATAAGATATGTATGGGATTGAAAGTCGATCTTTGATGATATGCTTGTTATGTGAGAAGTAACATGCTTAGTAAATATAAATTAATTATAAATGCATGAACTGAGTATGATGTTATATACTATGTGATGCATGAAAACTGTTAGAATTGCTGAGCTGTCGAGCTCACTCTTGTAAAAAACCACTTTTGCAGGTTAAGGACTCACGGTAAAGACTACGTGCTTCTTGATTGATAAAGTTAAATAGTATCGCAACGAAGAGTACTATTTAGATTATTGCTTGAACCATGTTTAGGTTCTAGGAGTTGTACTTGATAGTTGTTTACGATGTTTAATACTTGTTGTATATAAAGATGTATTAGTTAATATATAGACGATATCAAGTTGAGATGTAAACGTTTATACAGTAATTCGAATATAGTGAATCATATATAGTGATTCAAGGATTTGTAATTGATTTAAGATTATGAAATCCATAAAAGATTTTATTTAAGGAGGATTGAAAAAGTTTAATTTATTCTGCATTTTTATAATATCGAACATGATACAAGACAGGAATGGTAAATGACCAAGATTGTAACTTATAAAAGTTTGGGGTCATTACACAAGATCTTGGATGTGAAAAGAATTTATATTTTAATTTGTATTAAAGTGAAGTTATATTCTTTAAGTAATGAATAAAAGATGTAAATATTTGACTAGTAGTATCGGGACTGCACCGGATCTGAGGTAATAAAAAGGACCCGGATTTGGGGGCGTCACAGTTTAAATATGTGTTTCAAATGCATATGAATTATATGTTGAGATGCCTTGCATGTACTATGTTGACTTAGTGCAATTTTCAAAGAAAACTTAGGATTTGGAAGCTAAGATCATCAATTACCATGTGAGTTACGTTATGATCATGCAAGCATGTATATTAGGATTCATTATGCATATAGACATGGTGACATGAGAATCATTTTGGTTAAACGTGGATATCACCTATGCACACGTATTCAAAGAAAAATAAATTTCAAGTATAAACTATGTGATTGAAGTATACATGAGTGTATACGTACGAGCGTGCATACTTAGTATTGTTTAGCCTCGTTATGTGATAATATGACCGTAGTAGAGCATGAAATTGATTTGCTTATAGTGTAAGAATGACCGGCATTGAACCTTATAACTTTGAATTATGGACAGAACCTTGCAATATGTGTATCTTAAATTGTATTGCATGCTTAAATTAAAGTGCTATGTGTTCAAGCCTATATTGATACATAGAGACTAGGTATTCTATAATTATTAAATCTAAGACAGGATTAGATGTTTATGGACTCAAGCATAGTAAATTGACTTACGTGAACTATGTGATAGACCTATCTGATGATTAGATTCTTGTAAGTGTAGACTCATATTAGTTTACATATACTAATTGAAAGACCGACTTGTTAATGTTAGGTCATTTCAACGTAATTTAATTAAAAGCTAGACTATTTGTAGCTGAGCAAACAGACAAGTATCCTATCCTATGCATTTACTTTATACAAGGAATCTATGATTTGAAAACAAGTTCTCTAACTTACACAAACTCGTATAAGGTGCAAGTTTCCTAACTTCATTTGATTGTTATATTAAAAGCAAGTTTCTGAACTTCACTCTTTATTTTGTGCAAGTTTCCTATCCTTCTCATATTGTATTGAGCAGGTTATTGTTGAATTGAAAGTTATTTATTTAATCTTGAACTTTATTTCCAAGCATGGTTTAGGTGGTTTAATGACTATACAATTATTCCACATCGATCTTGTTGATATTCGCACTTGGTACACTTGAGTTCGTACAGTCTTGGACTTGTACATTATTTAAAGTTCTATAATTCTTGAACTGCGTCAGATAGAGTCTGAACCCTTGTTCGATTAGACAATTGTATGAAATTTTATAAAAGCTATCCAAACCAACTGATGGTAGGGATTCTTAGGCTAAAGAGAACGCCCCTTATATATAGTGGAGTGCCCCGGGTATCTAATATAAAGATACAGATAGCAGAGTTGAATGTTATGCATATACATGGCGTACGCGAGGCTGATCCCCTCAAGTACTTATTCTGGAGCCAGTAACCAAAGGGTCAATCAGCTATTGATTCCATTGGAGATTTATAGTTCAAAGTCTACTTGACTATCAATTATTCGAAAAATTATTATTATCCTTGCTTCCGATATTCATATTGTTGAATTCATTGTCAGATATATTCCTTTCATAATGATATATCCTTATTACTATATTTAAACTTGCTGAGCAAACTTGTTGCTCATTCTTGCTATATCATGACTTCTATTGCAGTTAAGCCCGAGACTTCAGGGAAGGACAAGGGTAAAGGAAAGATGTAGGAATAGTTTGCAAGGAGCAGACTTTGTCTTATGATTAGTTTAATTACTGTTACGTGATATGAACCCTCATGACTATTCTAGGGTATGTTTGTATGATTGTATTAAGGTTATCAAATCTTGGGACTAGTAACGCCTTTTGAATGAACGGCATAAATTTATTATATTCCGCATTTAGTTATTGTATGTTGTTTAGAGGTGGATATTTGTATTGTATCGTGACTACCAAATCGGGGTTAGAGAATCCGAATTCGGGGGTGTCACCGGTTGGTATCAAAGCCTTAGGTTATAAACGTTATGAATGCGAAACCTAGGTTATAACCTTAGTGGAAAACTCAAGTAGAGTATGTAGGTGATGGGTTGAGGAGATCCATCGAGTTTTATTGTGATACTGAAGTTATTTATTTGAATCAAATACGATTGATAGACGTCCTAACTTCTTAATGCTAACATGAATAGCATATCACGTAAAGCCTAAAATTTTCTTCCTTTCCTCAGATCAAGCCGCCTAGGAAACTACCACGAAACCAGAGGGAGGAAGGATCCGTTAACAACGGAGGGGGAAATGCAGATCCAATGCAGAACTTCGTTGACCTATTAACAGAAGCAATGCAAAACAGACCCCCGCTAGTAGCAGGATAGCCAAGACAGCACTTGGCTAGCTTTAAAGATTTAAAGTTGGTAGGACCCCCTGAATTCCGAGGAACCTTAGACCCAATCGAAGCCCAAACATGGGTAGAAGAGATGGAGAAGGTGTTTGAGGTCGCACGGGTGGCCAAAGTATAGAAAATGAGTTTTGCCATTTTCATGATGAAGGGCGAAGCTTACTATTGGTGGAAAGCCAATAAGGGATGAGCAGGCGAATGAGTTATTCTTTGGGACAGATTTAAGGAGCTATTCCTCGAGAATTACTTCTCGGAGAATACGCAACAGGATATGGAGGTTAAGTTTCTGAAACTGAAACAAGGTAGTATGACAGTCGCAGAGTACGCGATAAAATTTAATGAGTTGGCTCGATTCGCTTCACATCAGGTGGACACGGAGGCCAGGAAAGCAAGAAGGTTCGAATTAGGATTAAAACCATGGGTACAAAAAACAGTAGCTGTGTTGAAGATTAAGAGTTACTCTGATCTACTGAAAAGGGCTATCATTACAGAAGGAGGCAATGAAGCCATAACGCAATTTAAACAAGAAAAAAAGACAGGACAAGAAAGACAAAAAGGGGGAAGCAGCGGAGACAGCAACCCCAACAAGCGTAAATGGATGTAGAGCCAATCCTCTAGAGGCAACAAGTCTGGGGGAGAGGCCAAGAAAAGTGGAAAGTGCAACAATTATGGGAGGAATCACTTGGGGGATTGAATGAAAGGGAGGAGCGTTTGCTATCGTTGTGGACAACCGGGGCATATGGCTCCTCAGTGTCCAAATAAATAGAAAGGAGGATGTTTCTTATGTGGAGCCCCAGATCACCAGATCAAGGACTGCCTGAAGAGAAAGGGCGATGCAGCTAGCGACAATCGCAACAACAACAACAACGGGCTGAGCTTAGGAGGGCCAGCCAGTCAAGCTAACAGACCAGTGGCACGCACGTTCAATATGACCGTACAGGATGCGGTGGAGTCCAAGAACGTGGTGTCAGGTATCATCCCAATCAATAATATAGATGCCTATGTGTTATTTGATTCGGATGCTACTTGCTCTTTTGTTTCTGAAGAATTTGTTAAACAGTTAGACTTATCCCGTGAAAGATTATAACACCCTATGAGCATAGAAGTAGAAAATAAGGAAATTATCCCCGGAGAATACATTCATAGGAAATGTTATACCTAATTGAGAGAATTTAAGCTCAACGTGGATTTGATACCGATTCGTTTGGGGGAGTTCGATATAATCCTTGGAATGGATTGGTTATCAATTCACGGAGCAATTATCGACTGTAAGAAAAAGTGTGTACACCTTAAGACTCCGAATAAGTCAAAGGTGGTATTTTATGGTAGTAAATCGCCGAGACACTCTTGTTTTCTGGCGATAATGCAAGCAAGGAGATTGATTAGGAAGGGTTATATAGGTTATTTGGCTCACGTGGTTGATACCCAACGAGTAGAGGGTGAACTGGGTCAGATACCTATTATAAGGGAATTCATCGATGCCTTCCCATATGAGATTTCGGGATTGCCACAGGATAGAGAGATTGAATTTGTTATTAATTTGGCACCAGGGACAGCACCGGTATACAAAGCGCCGTATCGTATGGCTCCGGTAGAAATAAAAGAACTGATGGCTCAATTATAAGAGTTGTTAGATAAGGGATACATTCGACCGAGCGTATCACCGTGGGGAGCACCAGTCTTATTCGTAAAGAAGAAAGATGGGTCGTTTAGGCTTTGTATCGACTACCGAGAGTTGAACAAGGTCACCATTAAGAACAAGTACCCGTTGCCCAGGATCGACAATCTGTTTGATCTGTTAAAGGGGGCGAAACACTTTTCAATGGTTGACTTGAGGACCAGTTATCACCAACTGAAAGTGAGGCTGGAGGACATTCCAAAGACGGCATTCAAAACTCGATATGGACACTTTGAGTTTCTGGTAATGTCATTCAGATTGACGAACGCACCGACAGCATTTATGGACTTGATGAACAAAGTGTTCAAATAGTATTTGGATATGTTCGTTGTCGTATTCATCGATGACATTCTGGTGTATTCAGAGATGGAGGAAGAACACACCGAGCATATTCAGATAGTGTTGGAGACATTAAAGAGGGAGAAGCTGTATGCAAAATTTTTTAAGTGTGAGTTTTTATTGCAGAGAGTGCAGTTTTTAGGGCACGTTATCGACAAGAATGGTGTTTCAGTGGATCCAGCAAAAGTAGAAGCGTTCTCAATTGGGAGAAGCCGAAGACACCAATAGAGATCAGGAGTTTCCTAGGATTAGCGGGATACTATCGAAGATTCATTTAAGATTTTTTGAAGATAGCGTCGTCGTTGACCAATCTTACCAGAAAAATAATTAAATTTGTTTGGACGGAGAAATATGAGGAGAGTTTCCTAGAATTGAAGAAGAGGCTCAGTCAAGCACCTGTGTTGGCTTTATCGGACAACATAGGAGGGTTTGTAGTGTATAGTGATGCGTCACACAATGGTCTTGGCTGTGTACTGTTGCAGCACGGCAGGGTCATTGCGTACGCTTCACGTCAGTTGAAGGATTATGAGAAGGGATATCCGACTCATGACCTGGAGTTAGCAGCGGTAGTTTTTGCCCTGAAGATTTGGAGGCATTATTTGTATGGCGAGAAGTGTGAGATATATATGGATCACAAGAGTCTGAAGTATATCTTCACGCAGAAGGAGCTAAACATGAGGCAGCGCCGATGGCTAGAATTGATCAAAGATTATCATTGTGAGATTCTGTACCATCCAAGCAAAGCAAATGTAGTGGCAGATGCCTTAAGCAGAAAAGGCAGAGAGAAGTTACTGAAGTTGACCATTCAAGAAGAATTGGTAAAAGATTTCGAACGACTAGACTTGGAGGTTAAGTATCCGATGGAGACCAACGAGAAATTATTTACAATGACAGCGAGCCCGACTTTATTAGATAAGGTTAAAGAGGCACAAGAGATGGACGAAGATTGCAATAACATCAAGAAGCGATTGGCTGAAGGTGATGAATTGAAATTCAAGATTGATAGCACTGGACTGCTAAAATTCAAAGGACGAATTTGGGTACGTTAGTACCAAAATTAAGAGAGGAGATTTTACAAGAAGCGCACAGCACGAGATACTCGATACACCCAAGAAGCAGGAAAATGTATCAAGATTTGCGTCACCACTTCTTGTGGCCAAACATGAAGAGAGAGGTTGTGGAATGCGTAAGCAGATGTCTAACTTATCAGAGAGTCATGGCAGAGCACCAACGACCAAGCGGGTTATTACAACCGTTAGAGATTCCAGAATGGAAGTGGGAGCACATCACAATAGACTTTGTGGTGGGACTTCCGGTAACACAGAAAGGGCACGACACCATATGGGTGATTGTAGATCGTCTTACTAAGTCACCTCACTTTTTACCGATTAAGATTAAGTATATTTTGGACCAGCTAGCCAAATTATATGTCAAAGAAATTATCTCGAGACATGGGATGCTGATATCTAATATATCGGATAGAGATCCGCGATTCACGTCTAACTTCTGGAAAAGTCTTCAAGAAAGAATGGGGACACAACTACGAATGAGTACCGCGTATCATCCGCAGACTGATGGGCAAAGCGAGAGAACAATTCAAACACTTGAAGACATGCTCCGAGCTTGTGTGATGGACTTCAAGGGTAGCTGGGAGGATCACCTTCCATTAGTAGAGTTCGCGTACAACAATAGTTATCACGCTAGTATCAGAATGCCACCGTACGAAGCGCTATATGGGAGAAAATGTTGAACGCCCTTATGTTGAGACGAAGTAGGTGAGTGTCGACTGCTGGGACCAGAATTGGTGCAGCAGACTATAGAGATCATCAAGGTGATAAGAGCACAACTGATAGCAGCTCAAGATCGCTCGAAGAAGTATGCGGACTTACATCGCAAGAATAGAGATTTTGAATTAGGAAGCTATGCATTCTTAAAAGTATCTCCCTGTAAAGGGAAGATTCATTTTGGGAAGAAGGGCAAGTTGAGCCCTAGGTTCATAGGATCGTTCGAGATTTTAAGGCGAGTCGGTGAAGTGGTGTATGAGGTAGCGTCACCTCCTGAACTTGAGCACATTCACAACGTATTTCATGTGTCAGTATTGTGGCCGTATAAACCAGACTACAAGCACGTTATCTTCTATGAACCGATCCAAGTCCAGAAAGATTTATCATACGAGAAAGTTCCTGTTCAGATACTAGATAGGAAGGAACAGAAGCTGAGGAATAGATCATCCATTCCGTCAAGGTTCTCTGGAGGAATCAGGCAGTCGAAGAAGCTACGTGGGAACTAGAAGAGAAGATGAAAGTGAATTATCCATTTTTATTTAAGTAACCTTATTTTTACAATTCCGAGGATGAAATTTTTATAAGGGGGAAGGGATGTAATGACCGTAAAAATTTAAAACTCCATTATTAATTAAATATATGATTTAATTTTAATTAGTTAATTTTGTAAGCTTATTTAAACCTTGTGTGGTTATGTGAGTTTGAGCCTATGCGAATAATTGCTAGAAATAATTAAAAGAAGCCACTAATGGTTTATTTAAATTAGTAGACTAGCCCTAAGGCTCTCATATCAGAGAATTGATAGAATTGTTGGTAATTAAATATTCAATTTACTTGAATATAGTGTAGTAGTTTAAACGTGATTGATTAATTGATGCTTTGGGTAATTAATCGATAACGTGTGAATTTATTGTTGTTGAGGATAATAAAACATAAGCGTGTAATTATTAATAAATATAATGAGGTTATATTTAATCAATTAATTATTTTATACAAGCATGTGATAAGTAAACCTATAATATATGATAGTTACCTCTATATGGTATAAAATGCAATGTGACTTATTAATGTGGTTATATATTATATATAAATAGACTATATAGTAAGATTAATTGCATTATGTGAGTTACATAATATTATTGCTTATGTAACATGATGTGTGTGACTAGACCTTAATGAATACCCTATTACCATATAGTTATATCAATAAACAATGGTTATTTGATAATGATAAGTTATTATAATTGTAATAACCATTATAATAGTGAGTAATACCCAATTGAATTATATTCGGTATTAAGGAAATGTACTTGGATTATATGTTGATACATATGGGTACCCCTACTTGATACATTTTATTATTAATTACTAACTTGAAATGTCATTGTGACACCAATTATATGTATAACCTAAGTATATACTATGTGTATATATATTATATAACCTAAGTGTATTTACTATATAACTAAGTGTTGGCCATACATTATATACAACTGCAAGTTGCTGAGATTATTTGCTTGTCCCTAAATGAGAGTCCCAACTTCTTCTTCACGTGAACACACATGGCTAGCTACTCTATATCTCTTCTTAATTTCATCAATGTAGCTAATGATTATAAGGGCTGTGAAATTCATGATGGATTTCACCTACGAATCAACAACTCTTCAATAGCCAACAAACAATTCTTCATTCCATTGGTTTAAATTGGAAGATAATCACATTGTATGGATATCCATTTGTCTATAAATATATCCTCTCTCCCTCTCATTTTCTTTTGCTGAGTTTTCTAAGAGGAGTCAATTGAGTTGTATTCTGAGTTTCTATTGAGTTGAGGGAGAGAGATATAGAAGCCAATTCATATTAGCAGAGGTAATCTCTCACTTCATGTTCTTGATTTTTTTCATTTTGCTAAATGCTTGATTTCATAAGTAACATGAATTCTATGATTATTGAATTGGGATATGTTTGTTAAGTGTTAATTGAGTTAGTAGCATGTTGGAACTGTTTTATGGCTGGTACAGGAATGAATTTCGTAATTGATTTGTGAGTTGGTTTTGTTAACTGCTTAGTAGAGGCTGCTTCATGTTGGGTTTGTACGTAACGCAATCATGCAATCAAATCACATAAATAGGGCGGAAGCGTAAAAACTAGTTTTTCAAAAATTTATACAAACCCATTACCATGATCATTCGTATGCATCAATTATCAGTGAATGAAGAAGGAGAAAAACAGAATTATACATTTGAAGATCCAAGCTTCCTCAGATACAAGTTCTACTCCTTTGATTCCTTTGATTCCTCTGTAGTGGCTCTTTCCCTTGATCAATGTCAGCCACCCAAATGTTTGGCCTCTAACGGTGATCCACCAAGGAAGATGAAGAACTCAGTAAGATGGGTTATTGGCTTAACCCTTGTTTCTATCTCTATAGAATATGTGTACTCCCAACTCTTGAAAAATTCACGTTCCTTATTTCTGATATAAGACTCTCTTATATAGATATTAGGTTAACCCTCCTAATCCTAATTAGAATAGGGTTTTATTTAATTAATTAATTAAATACTTTTAATTAATTTATATCCTAATCTTTATTAGGATTGAGAGAGAGTACTGATATTATATTAATTCCTAAACTCCTTTAGAATTAAAATAATAATAATAATAATAATAATATTAATAAGACTCCTCTTATTAATTTATATTTAATATTTCTAAAATATTAAATAATAAACATTAAGCTATTTAATTTATTCTATCATCATAGATTAAATTAATTATACTTAATGCATTATTACTATCATGCCATTTTCTTCTTAAATAATTCTTCTTCCTTTTATGGTGTGACCCTTTAGGTTCTCCATATTAAACCGGTTGTGAATAAATAAATTAGAACAATTCTAATCTTATTTAAATAAATAAATTAAACTAATAATCTATTTAAATAAATAACATTTATTCTACAATAGGGATAAGCCTCCTTAGCGATCAACGATTTTCCAAATAATATAGATTGCAACATTAATCATAAAAGAACTTGTGAGTTAATAGTTACCGTACAATTCAATCCTTCCACCATACAATGTCCCAATTAAATATAAGACATGGATTTACTGTCAAGTCTTAATTTATTTAATCATATGTATTTCGATTAGAAAATGCACAACTCCAAATAATGCAAATTAGAAACCTCTTTCTAATTTCATTCTACCTTGGCCAAGGATTCCTGGGTTGTCATTTAACGAATCACATAGGACATATCTCCTCTTTTACTAGAGGTGGTAGATTCTTTATTGATCATTCATTATCTCCATATGTAACTCATTATACCCAAGCATACCCTATATATGCCTTAAAAGGCCTTAAGGAATTAGTCAAAGTATAATTTGTTACATACAAGATACTATGATGATCTCAAGTCCAAGGATCACATGTACTACTATCACATTAGGAATTCCTATTGACAGGCGAGTAAAACTCCATTAGGTATTCCATAACGAGTCACGTTCAGTGAACTTATTCTCCAATAAGCACCTACATACTTGATTTAGTGTCTCCACACAAATGACCATGAGATCAGTCATCCTCATCCAATGAGCAAGCAACATATGTACCAATCTATCTGGATTTACTAATCCCCATTTTAGTAATCCCACAATTGGGAACTATTTTAGTTTTTAAGCTTTCTAAGAATTTAGATCTCATTATGATTCTAAAAGCATTGCTTAAAACTATGGGTTATTTACATATTATAAAAACAGCACCATGTAGATAATTATATGCCTTAAATGAATATTTTATTAATAAATAAATAAGATTGTTTTTAAAGTATGTGCTTTGTCATCATACATGATTGGCTTGTATGCACACTACTATCAATCTCCCACTTGCACTAAAGCCAATCGCCATGGTATCTCATACCCATCTTCTCTAAGTGACGATCAAACTGCTGTTGTGTTAAAGCTTTAGTAAATGGATCTACAATGTTGTCTTGAGAGTCTACACATTTCAAGGTGACGTATCCTCTTTCAATGATCTCCCTGATCAAGTGAAATCGCCGCAACACGTGTTTAGATTTCTGATGAGACCTGGGTTCCTTAGCCTGTGCAACCGCTCCGGTGTTGTCACAGTATACGGGAACTGCTTCCCCAATGCTAGGAACCACACCAAGTTCAGTTATGAACTTCTTCATCCAAATAGCTTCCTTTGCAGCTTCACTTGCAGCTATATACTCTGCCTCTGTCACTGAATCAGCAACCGTTTGCTGCTTGGAACTCTTCCAACTCACTGCACCTCCGTTCAAGGTAAACACATACCTTGAAACAGATTTACTGTCATCTTGGTATGTTTGAAAACTTGAGTCCGTGAATCCCTCGAGTTTTAATTCCGACCCACTGTAGACAAGAAAAATATTTTTAGTCCTTCTCAAGTACTTTAGGATATTTTTCACTGCCTTCCAGTGCTCTTCTCCTGGATTCGACTGGTATCTGCTTGTTACACTAAGTGCGTGAGCAACATCCGGTCTAGTACATATCATACCGTACATGATAGATCCTATTGCAGAAGCATAAGGGATCTTACTCATACGGTCTCTCTCCTCAGGTGTCTTTGGGGCCTGTTTCTTGGAGAGATTTATTCCATGGCTCATCGGCATGAGACCTCTTTTGGAATCTTCCATGCTAAACCTCTTTAGCATCGTATCAATGTACGTTCCTTGGGATAAGCCGAGCATCCTTTTAGATCTATCTCTATAGATCTTTATCCCCAAAATATAGGATGCTTCACCCAAGTCCTTCATGGAGAAGTTTTTAGATAACCAGATTTTAATGGATTGTAACATAGGAATGTCATTCCCTATCAGTAATATATCATCAACATATAATACAAGGAATGATACTGCGCTCCCACTAACCTTCTTGTATACACATGGTTCATCCTCGTTTTTGATAAAATCAAACTCTTTGATTGTCTCTTCAAAACGAATGTTCCATCTACGAGAAGTTTGCTTCAACCCATAAATGGATCGTTGTAGCTTACAGACTTGATTTGTTCCAACTTTTGAAATAAATCCCTCTGGCTGTGTCATATACACATTCTCCTCAAGTTTCCCATTGAGGAAGGCCGTTTTCACGTCCATCTGCCAGATCTCATAGTCGTTGTAAGCTGCAATCGCAAGCAAAATCCGAATGGACTTGAGCATGGCTACTGGTGAGAAGGTTTCATCATAGTCAACTCCTTGTCTTTGTTTGAAACCTTTTGCAACCAATCGGGCCTTATAGGTCTCTACCTTTCCGTCTGCTCCAGTCTTTTTCTTAAAAACCCATTTACACCCAATAGGTTTAATACCTTTAGGTGGTGAAACCAAAGACCATACTTTGTTTTCATACATGGAGTCCATTTCGGATTTCATGGCTTCAAGCCATTTCCCTGAGTCTTTATTACTCATAGCCTGTTCGTAATTCAATGGATCATCATCATTCATGATGTGTACCTCATCGTCATCCTCTATAACGAATCCATACCTCTCAGGTATCTTCGGTACTCTTCCAGATTTACGAACAGGGTGTGGTACAGTAGGTTCTTCTACTTGGTTAGGTACCTGACTTTGGTCCGTGGTAACTTGTGGTTCTTGAACTTCTTCAAGATATATCTTGCTCCCACTGACCCTTCATGGATAAACTCTTTCTCCAAGAAGGTAGCATGTTTCGCAACAAACACCTTTTGATCAGTTGGATGATAGAAATAATACCCTACGGTTTCTTTAGGGTATCCCACAAATCTATACTTATCGGATTTAGTCTGTAGCTTATCATTTTCAAACTTTTTGACATAAGCTGGACAACCCCAAGTCTTAACATGCTTAAGATTTGGTTTCCTCCCTTTCCATATCTCATATGGAGTCTTTGGGGCGGATTTGGTAGGTACCTTGTTTAAGTAGGTATGCAGCCGTTTCTAGGGCATATCCCCAGAAGGAAATTGGAAGGTCGGTAAAACTCATCATGGATCGAACCATGTCCAACAGTGTTCGATTTCTCCTTTCAGATACTCCATTTAACTGTGGTGTACCTGGAGGAGTCCATTGTGAGATTATACCATTTTCTCTGAGACAATTGAGAAACTCACTGCTTAAGTATTCTCCACCTCGATCTGATCGAAGTATCTTAATACTCTTGCCCGTTTGTTTCTCTACTTCACTTCTGAACGCTTTGAACTTTTCAAATGATTCTGATTTGTATTTCATTAAATACACATATCCAAATCTTGAGTGATCATCAGTGAAAGTAATAAAATAAGAATACCCACCCCGTGCACTTGTTGTCATAGGTCCACAAACGTCTGTGTGAATCAATGCCAACAACTCTGTAACTCTCTCTCCCTTTCCACTAAAAGGAGATTTAGTCATTTTACCCATGAGACAAGATTCACAAGTTGGATATGATTCACAATCAGATAGCTCAAGGAGCCCATCTTTATGCAACTTGGATAATCTTGTTTCATTGATATGACCGAGTCTACAATGCCACATATAGGTATAATTAATATCATCTCTTTTCGTTTTCTTAATTTGTTCAATTTGAAATATATTTTCTTGTAAGTCAAGTGTATAAAGTCCATTTCGTAAATTTTCAATACCATATAAAACATCGTATTTATAAATAGAACAACCATTGTTCTTTATAATAACGTCAAAACCTTCCATATCCAATACAGAAATTGAAATAATATTTTTAATAATATTCGGAACATAATAACAATTATTAAGATAAATGGATTTGCCCGAAGGCATTGCTAAACAATAAGTTCCTACAGCTAATGCAGCAACTTTTGCTCCATTTCCCACTCGTAGGATCACCTCATCTTTGTTCAGCTTTCTACTTCTGACCAGTCCCTGCATAGTATTACATATGTGAGAACCACAGCCGGTATCCAATACCCAAGTAGAATTATGACTTTCAGAAAAATTAATTTCAATCATAAACAAACCTTGATTGGAAGTCGAAGCTTCTCCAAGCTTCTTCTCTGCTAGAAACTTCTTGCAGTTCCTCTTTCAATGTCCCGGCTCATTGCAATGAAAGCACATTCCTTTAGCTGGTTCAAGTTTCTTTTGCTCCTTTTCTTTCCCTTTCCCCTTAGCCTTCTTAGATTTCTTCTTTTCAGAAGACACCTTGGGCCTCTTCCTTTTATTGGAAGAATCCACCATCAAGACATGGTTCTTCTTGGATGAGAAGTGCCTTCTCCAGTTTTCAGCATGTTAAGCAGCTCAGGTAAGCTGACATCTAGCTTATTCATGTGAAAATTAACCACAAACTGCGAGAATGTCTAAGGGAGTGACTACAAGACCAAGTCTTGACTCAACTCCCCATCCATGACGAACCCAAGCTGTCCAAGGCGTTCAATCAAATTGATTACCTTCAGAACATGAGTCTCGACGGCAGTGCCCTCGGTCATCCGAGATCGGAAGAGCTCCTTAGATATCTCATATCGAGCAGTCCTACTCTGTTCACCATACAACTCCTTGAGGTGAAGCAGCATAGCAGGAGCATCCATTTTTTCGTGCTGACACTGAAGTTCATTATTCATGGATGCGAGCATGATGCATTGAGCCACAGATGCATCATCTTGCCACTTATTGAAAGTGGCAATCTCTTCCTTAGAGGCTGTTTCTGAAACAGATTCAGGGAAAGTGGAATTTAGGACATAAGAAATCTTTTCAGCAGTGAGAACAATTTTCAAATTTCTTAGCCAGTCCTCATAATTCGGGCCGGTAAGCTTATTTGCATCAAGTATGCTTCGTAGTGATATTAGTGATTTTGACATTTTTAAAATTCTGCATGTGAAAAGACAACATTTTAGCAAACATTCATTTTATTAACTTTGCATACCAAAATAAATTTAGGTCTTTATTTTAAATTGGTATCTCCCACTATTTTCATCAAACTATATTACCCTCACTCATATAGTTCGGTAACATCTAATTAAAGATTTGCTAGTGAGATTAAGGATCCCATTTCAAATGTATATAACCTTGTGGATAGCACAACAAGCGATATACAAATAAATAGGTAGACAACTCTTGTCAATTACATAACCATGTAACTCCTTTTATTTTGCCTCTTAAATCATAATGGTCATGTGTGTGCACATCCGAACTAAAATGATTTAAGTTAAGTCCAGCCTAGCACTTTCATAAATTCAAAAAAGAAAAATTTTCGTCCTTGTGGATAGCACAACAAGACTAGATCGTTCAATTTTCTTGATAAGCATCAAATGTGATTAATTAACATCTTAAATATTCAATACTCGCCTTGTGGATAGCACAACAAACTCATATTAAATATTTAATACTCTATTAACTTATCATGCTAGAAGGCGACGTTCGATATTCCAAATATCATTTGAACGCTTCAGACTTAATAATATTTCTTTGAGGGGTTTGTTATTATTTGTCTCATCTTTTTAAGCGCGCATGCACATATATATATAAAATACGCGTCATTTTATTAAACATGCGAAGCATGTTTGTATAAAATATAATATATATAATATTTAGCATGCAATATAGAATACTATATTCTACCCGGATTGATTATGGACTTTTATTCTAGTTTGGTTCACTAGAGCCACCAAGTGAACCAAAAGGTCAAACCTAGGAGTGCAAAAATTTAAATTTAAACGTAACTGTTACATTTAAACCCGGGCTCCATACAAATGAGTCTTCACGCGTTCCTTGCTCCTTGGTCTCTAATTTCTTCAAAATAATTCTAACTATCTCTATTACATTAACTATTTAAAATTAAATAGAAACCTTGATCAGCAGTCAAGGGGAAGTACATAGAAAGGAGATAGAATTTACATCGAGAATAAAACTAGAGAAGACGAGGTACGCAGACCCCATTTTATAAAACCCATTCATTCAAGCATTCAACCAAAATAAAATCCAATCACATTGGTCATAGTCCATAATCAATCCCTTTTATTACCATACATATCATCATACGTATCAATAAAACTTATTCATCTCATGAAAATAAATTCATTCCATATATGTATTAATATCAGCTAATGGGCAAAAGTTTGCTAAACTTTGTTTTTGGAACAATAAACTCCTTTATTTCATTCAAAAACAATTCCAAATTAAACTCTTTAATTTTAGCAATTCTGAAATCTCATTTCATATAAAATAAACATCTTTATTTTAAACCTTTATTAATTAAATAAACCATTCATTTAATTAAATAAAACAAAAAAAATATTCAGTTCCTGTCCAATGGCGCAGCTGCGCCAAGAATGTAAAGGGAACCGGCGCAGCTGCGCAGCATGAAAACCAGGAACAGCACCCGGCGCAGCTGCGCAGCAATATTGCCTTGTACCGGCGCAGCTGCGCAGCTTCGCAGAATCTGAAGAATTTTTGTTGCCCAGAACTCGATCCAATCGCATATCATACATGTATGGAATCACATAGACTGATAATTAGCACAAGATTGGCTCTGATACCACTGTTGGGTTTGTACGTAACGCAATCAGGCAATCAAATCACATAAATAGGGCGGAAGCGTAAAAACTAGTTTTTCAAAAATTTATACAAACCCATTACGATGATCATTCTTATGCATCAATTATCAGTGAATGAAGAAAGAGAAAAATAGAATTATACCTTTGAAGATCCAAGCTTCCTCAGGTACAAGTTCTACTCCTTTGATTCCTTTGATTCCTCTGTAGTGGCTCCTTCCCTTGATCAATGTCAGCCACCCAAATGTTTGGCCTCTAACGGTGATCCACCAAGGAAGATGAAGAACTCAGTAAGATGGGTTATTGGCTTAACCCTTGTTTCTATCTCTATAGAATATGTGTACTCCCAACTCTTGAAAAATTCACGTTCCTTATTTCTGATATAAGACTCTCTTATATAGATATTAGGTTAACCCTCCTAATCCAATTAGAATAGGGTTTTATTTAATTAATTAATTAAATACTTTTAATTAATTTATATCCTAATCTTTATTAGGATTGAGAGAGAGTACTGATATTATATTAATTCCTAAACTCCTTTAGAATTAAAATAATAATAATAATATTAATATTAATAAGACTCCTCTTATTAATTTATATTTAATATTTTTAAAATATTAAATAATAAACATTAAGCTATTTAATTTATTCTATCATCATAGATTAAATTAATTATACTTAATGCATTATTACTATCATGCCATTTTCTTCTTAAATAATTCTTCTTCCTTTTATGGTGTGACCCTTTAGGTTCTCCATATTAAACCGGTTGTGAATAAATCAATTAGAACAATTCTAATCTTATTTAAATAAACAAATTAAACTAATAATTTATTTAAATAAATAACATTTATTCTACAATAGGGATAAGCCTCCCTAGCGATCAACGATTTTCCAAATAATATAGATTTCAACATTAATCATAAAAGAACCTGTGAGTTAATAGTTACCGTACAATTCAATCCTTCCACCATACAATGTCCCAATTAAATATAAGACATGGATTTACTGTCAAGTCTTAATTTATTTAATCATATGTATTTCGATTAGAAAATGCACAACTCCAAATAATGCAAATTAGAAACCTCTTTCTAATTTCATCCTACCTTGGCCAAGGATTCCTGGGTTGTCATTTAACGAATCACATAGGACATATCTCCTCTTTTACTAGAGGTGGTAGATTCTTTATTGATCATTCATTATCTCCATATGTAACTCATTATACCCAAGCATACCCTATATATGCCTTAAAAGGCCTTAAGGAATTAGTCAAAGTATAATTTGTTACATACAAGATACTATGATGATCTCAAGTCCAAGGATCACATGTACTACTATCACATTAGGGATTCCTATTGACAGGCGAGTAAAACTCCCTTAGGTATTCCATAGCGAGTCACGTTCAGTGAACTTATTCTCCAATAAGCACCTACATACTTGCTTTAGTGTCTCCACACAAATGACCACGAGATCAGTCATCCTCATCCAATGAGCAAGCAACATATGTACCAATATATCCGGATTTACTAATCTCCATTTTAGTAATCCCACAATTGGGAACTATTTTAGTTTTTAAGCTTTCTAAGAATTTAGATCTCATTATCATGATCTCATCATGATTCTAAAAGCATTGCTTAAAAGTATGGGTTATTTACATATTATAAAAACAGCACCATGTAGATAATTATATGCCTTAAATGAATATTTTATTAATAAATAAATAAGATTGTTTACAAAGTATGTGCTTTGTCATCATACATGATTGGCTTGTATGCACACTACTATCAATTCAGGCCTGGCCGGACACCGACGCAGCTGCGCCAGTATTGTACTGGGCAGCAGCGCAGCTGTGCCAGGACCTGAACCAAAAATTTTATTTTCTGTTCCAATCTGTTCATACTAACTTCTTGGTACCACTTTGGACAAGCTTGAGAACTGGTATTAACTCATAGTATATGTTTCTTGATACTACATGTATATTCATGGCAATGTTAATATGTGTTATGAAAGGAAAGCGTATGTTTTAAAATGAAACTTATAGTTTTGAATCTGAACTTTAACATATGTGTATCATGTGTATATTCTGATTTTGTGAACATGATCGTATGGTCTATATTGATATGAGAACTAAGTCTAAGGTGTTGAGCACACACTAACACACATGATTGAAAGATTCAAATAATTTAAAAGGAAAAACTTAAGAACCTTGAAAGCAAACATGAAAAACTTATGTCTTGTAAATTCTGACCATTTGATATGTGTTTCAAATGCATATGAATTATATGTTGAGATGCCTTGCATGTACTAAGTTGGCTTAGTGCAATTTTCAAAAAAAACTTAGGATTTGGAAGCTAATTTCATCAATTACCATGTGAGTTACGTTATGATCATGCAAGCATGTATATTAGAATTCATTATGCCTATAGACATGGTAACGTGAGAATCATTTTGGTTAAACATGGATATCACTTATGCACACGTATTCAAAGAAATGAATTTCAAGTATGAACTATGTGATTAAAGTATACATGAGTAGTATACGCACGAGCGTGCATACTTAGTATTGTTTAACCTCGTTATGTGGTAATATGACCGTAGTAGCGGACCCTTGAAGCATGAACTTGATTTGCTTATAGTGTAAGAATGACCGGCATTGAACCTTATAACTTTGAATTATGGACAAAACCTTGCAATATGTGTATCTTAAACTGTATTGCATACTTAAATTGAAGTGCTATGTGTTCAAGCCTATGTTGATACATAGAGACTAGATATTCTATAGTTATTAAATCTAAGACAGGATTAGATGTTTATGGACTCAGGCATAGTAAATTGACTTACGTGAACTATGTGATAGACCTATCTAATGATTAGATTCTTGTAAGTGTAGACACATATTAGTTTACACATAATAATTGAAAGACCGACTTGTTAATGTTAGGTCATTTTAACGCAATTTAATTAAAAGCTAGACTATTTGTAGCTGAGCAAATAGACAAGTATCCTATCCTATGCATTTACTTTATGCAAGGAATCTATGATTTGAATTCAAGTTCTATAACTTACACAAACTCGTATAATGCTCAAGTTTCCTAACTTCATTTGATTGTTATATTGAAAGCAAGTTTCTGAACTTCACTCTTTATTTTGTGCAAGTTTCCTATCCTTCTCATATTGTATTGAGCAGGTTATTGTTGAATTGAAAGTTATTTATTTAAGCTTGAACTTTATTTTCAAGCATGCTTTAGGTGATTTAATGACTTTACAATTATTCCACATCGATCTTGTTGATATTCGCACTTGGTGCACTTGAGTTCGTACAGTCTTGGACTTGTACATTATTTAAAGTTCTATAATTCTTGAGCTACGTCAGATAGAGTCTGAACCCTTGTTCGGTCAGACAATTGTATGAAATTTTATAAAAGCTATCCAAACCAATTGATGGAAGGGATTCTTAGACTAAAGAGAACACCCCTTATATATAGAGGAGTACCCCAGGTATCTAATATAAAGATACAGAAAGCAGAGTTGAATGTTATGCATATACATGGCGTACGCGAGGCTAATCCCTTCAAGTACTTATTCTGGAGCCAGTAACCAAAGGGTCAATCAGCTATTGATTCCATTGGAGTTTTATAGTTCAAAGTCTACTTGACTATCAATTATTCTAAAAGTAATTATTATCCTTGCTTCTGATATTCATATTATTGAATTCATTGTAAGATATATTCCTTTCATCATGATATATCCTTATTTCTATATTTAAACTTGCTGAGCAAATTTGTTGCTCATTCTTGCTATATCATGACTTCTATTGCAGTTAAGCCCGAGACTTCAGGGAAGGACAAGGGTAAAGGAAAGATGTAGGAATAGTTTGCAAAGAGCAGACTTTGTCTTATGATTAGTTTAATTACTGTTACGTGATATGAACCCTAATGACTATTCTAGGGTATGTTTGTATGATTGTATTAAGGTTATCGAATCTTACAACTAGTAACACCTTTTGAATGAACGACATATGTTTATTATATTCCGCATTTAGTTATTGTATGTTGTTTAGAGGTGGATATTGTATTGTATCATGACGACCGAATCGGGGTTAGAGAATCCGAATTCGGGGGTGTCACAATCTCAGTCTAATCCCAAGTTTTCTAACCTTTAATAATACAAAACATCTTTAACTCAGAAATAATACATCGACTATTTAATTAATAGCATTAACTCATAATTAATACTTCAATTCTGTAAGCATTTTTTTTGTTCTTGTCATTACCGAAGCCTATAGATTCCATGAATACATTTTAAGAATCATCCTGACTAAATTTTAAGTCTAACTATTTAAGACAATAAAAATCTTCTTCTTATCATGCATCAAGCCTTTATGGCCACGGTCATAAGAGTATAGAATTCTTAATCTGCAAAATTATTTGCAAGGTTGAGCGCGACGGCCCAACAAATCTAACAGTACTTATCACATAACATATAATTCACATTGCAACATAATTCATACTTTCTCATGCTTAGCATTTTAGACATGATAAATATTTTTCATGGAGTATACATTTTATACATGCTTTGTAATACTCATACTTTGCATTTATCAAAATATATAGTTCACGTAGAATAATTAACTTGAATCATTCATTGAATATTAGCAGTTATTATCACATTGTTGCATAGAATGCACATTAAGACATATTCACAAACATATTACATAATATCAATAATATGCGTATAACACAATACATAGCAACAAATTCTGAAGAAAAAAAACTTGCCTCAGACCATAGTTCATCATCTATACTATTCGCGTCCAATATTTCTTTTTTCTTCCAGAATGAGCGGATAGTGTCTTGACATTATTCAAATACCTCATCCATGCTTATATGTGAATATTTTATCAATACCTCAACAATAATAATGACTTTAGTTGCATCTGCGCTCCCTTTATGTCCAATGGTTTCGTGTCAAAAAAAAATCTTCTAATAGGGCTACAAATTCAGGTTTCATACAACACCTTTTTAATTCTTCTTACCGTCGTGTTCAGTTTCAAGGAACTTTTCCAATTCCATTGCATTCTTAACGTCAGCCCAACCATTATTGAACTTGACAATAGCTTGTCCAACTTTTAATTGTTTGAGCTAGCCTAAGCTCAATATTGCAGCAGTTATAAATACGCTTAGTACTTTCTTGAAAACACCAACCTTGAAGGTTGAGATTGGTGCACCGGAACCATTCGTCTCAGCCTCCATAGTTAAATTAATCTGCACAGACACAACATCAACTCCCTTCTTGATCTCCTCAGGTTTTACTTCTGCACCTAACCCAGCACTTCAAAACTCAAGAATGCACCAGAACTCTCAGACTCACTGACAGCTATACTCAAACACAATGCTCCTCACACTGTTGATTGGAACCTTCTTCCGACGAAACACTCCCCATAGATAAACTATTATCTATCTAATATGGAAAGGAACAGATCTTCGATGAACATTTTGTGACTATATATATATATAGGAGATACCTTGGCTTGGTCTTAACTCGATGAAAATTGAATGTACTGCATCATATCCTATATATAGCAAGACTCGGATGGAGAGGAGATTTCGGCATCAGCGACTGAATCATTACTTGTGCCGTTGTGATCCTCTCTCTGTAAGACAACATCGCATTCCGGTGACTCCTAACCACATCGTTCTCTCTTACCGTTCCGCTCTCATATCAAATCAATGATTCAGACAATCCGTTTGAATGAAGCATGTTCCTCTTTGACATCTCTATATAGCTTTAACTGTGTTTGGGATTAAGGATTATGGGCCCAAGTGCAAATTAGGGTTCACATAACCTAATTGAATTAAATACACAATTAGGGTTCCACGACTTCATTAAATGTACAAATTAGGGTTCACATGAACTAATTAAATGAAGACGAAAAAGCTAAAAATAAAGAGGCGAGACCCGAGAGAAGCCTCCATGTGTCCCAAGGCAGAGGCTCGTGGAGGCAGCTCGTTTTGAGAATTAATTGAGGGATTGGATTGGTGGTTAGAAGGACAGGATGATCTGGGCATTACTCTAGGGATTAAAGGGTATTTGTGGAATTTAACTGAGGGCATGTGCCTAGCACATGACCACTTTCCAAAAAATTCTATAAATACCCCTTCCATTCCATTGGGAAGGGGACCCCTCTCTGGGCCTCTCTTCAGACACAGGACTAGGACTCTTGGAAGATCAAAGGGCTCAGATAATCTCTCTCAACACTCAAGAAGACTCTTGGAATCCCAATAACCCCTGATAAGGTTTTCGGATTCTAGGAGTGGAAGGACTCAAGAATAAGGCTCTTAGAATCCCAATAACCCTAACAAGGTTTTCGGATTCTAGGAGTTCTGCCACGCGTTATTGGAGTAATCGCACACCTATCGTTCTCTCCTCTTCAATCCATCAATCAATTCCGTGCTCTTCGTGGATTTCTCTCCTCCTCAGCCAACACGAAACCCTAATCTTAGCAAGGTACGATTTCCTTGCCCACAAGGATGTAATAAATTGAAGATTGGATATCGTAGCGTTGGATGTATCTAGCCACTAGCTTCGTTTGTTTACTGTCTTAACTCAAGGAGAGAAACTCTCATGTAATATGCAACTGGTATGCTACGTTATTCATCTTTTTTTGTACTAAATGTAATTGGTGTTTTTAAGATGGGTGCCCTATTCGCTCACATGGGTGCTCACCCATGAATGAGTACTCCATTATTGCCTATATGTGTAGCCTTTCGACAGTTTGTTTTCCTTTCCTTCTTTTAATCCAAAATAATTGGGTCTCTCGGGTTAGATTTATAACTTTTTCTTTTGCTTGATCTTTGGCTGAAATCATGGGATTGCTTATTAAATTACTTTCAACTTCCTTGCTTAGCCGATATAGTGCTGCCCCATGTGAACCTACTATGTACACGTCAATAATTTCATATTTGGTTCTTGCAATCTCACGTGATTACATCAATTCAGTGATTTAAAGCTCCCATTCCTACTTATGTTAACTTGTTAAAAATGTTAATCTATGGCCCACATAACTGGTAAAGTTTAATGACTTAAAGCATGAAATTTCTTCATGAATTCGAATAAATGAATCCATTAGTTACAGTTATTAAGTATATGTATTACTCTTCATTCCCATACATATATACGTATTACCTGTATTCTCAAAACTTATGAATCAAATTGAATAATTATACCTTTATAATATGTATAAAAATCATCCCCCTCATTATGGAATTAATTTAACACCTTTTGTGTAACGAATCAATTAATTAGAATAATTACTATTTACTCCTATTATTTATTTTAAATAGTTTATTTATATTATACAATCTATATTGTATAATTAAATTTAATTTCTTCCTTCTCATAAATTATTTTCGAACAACTTAATTATATATTTCATATATAATTTAATATATTTAATTATTTTAAGTAACTAATTTAATTTATATAATTAATATTATATAATTAAATAAAATTTGTTCCTAACATAAATGGACAGCTAGTAATTCAATACGTACTGTGCCCATGTGAAGAAGTACTATGCTCATGTGACATCAGGTGACATGTTCACGAGTTTCTTGTTCACTTGCTTACGCATAGTGTAAGCTTTAGTATCTAGAGGCTAGGCCTCCCATTTGGAAACGTAGGGTTATCAGTACCCCTTGTCCCAAAAGAAAGAAAATGCCCACTTGCAGATTTGTAAGGAGAGAGGAGAGAGAAAATTATCAAAATCCCCAATCAAACAAAAATTTGTCACCCTCAGTTAATCATCTTGCTATTTAATCATGTTGCATGTAAAGAAAATTCCACAAAGCTATAACCCATGATGGCTTCCAGCCTTATTGTGGTTAAGTTTTAATAAGGCACCCACATGAGTCTTGACACTCATGTTGCAATATTATATCAGAGGAAATGATAATATATAATCTAAAGTATCCCTCTCACATGCATACTCATAATGTATTTTATTTTTGAAGACTCACATGATTGCTTTGCATAACTCAATTGTCTCCCCCTCATGACCCACAACAATAATTTATTTCTAATGCTAGACAATTCTGAGAGATAAAGGAAAAATTGTGTCATCTCCATCACTGTATTAGAATAAAATACATATATTAATTCACTAATTTTAAGTAAGTGAATTCATTAACTTATTTTATGAAATTTAATTCATAGTAATTATATTGCCGTTCAAAGCTTAATATTTCAAATTATATTATTTTATAATATAATTTCAAATCTTAATTAATTAATATTTATTAATTAGTTTTCTTCGCTTTCATATTTCATTTTCGTAATTAATTTCCTCCACTTTCTTTAATAGTTTAATTAACTATTGAATATCATTTTCAAAAAATATATATATATATATATATATATATTTAAACCTTCACACAAAATCACATATTTCAAATTACATAACACATACATTTTTAAACCTACTCCGTCCCATAATAAGAATTTTATTTTTTTATTTCTTATTTTAATAATTTCTAAAAATTCAGGATATTACAAACCGTACATTGTGCCAAACAGCTATCTTGAAGAAAAAAGAAAGATATATCCGTTAGAAGATAAAGCTATAGGATGATGTGACAAGCCTAAAAGCTAGAAAGTATGCTGACACAATAACTTCAGAAATTCAACATCAAGGACATCAAGATATCTACTTCATAGATTACTGTGACACCCCCGAATCCGGGTATTTCAATTTCTACGGGATTTGGTGTGCACTATACAAATATCACATATCTATCTACCCATAATAAATGCAAACCATGAATTAAATAGAAATTCCCCCCTTAAGGGGTTACAACATTTGAATACATAAATAAATCCCAAGTTGAACTAACCTTAAATATCAAATGCGAAAACGTAATTAAACAAATAAGTCTTAAACAACATCAAGTTTTAAATATAACATTCTCAAATAAAATAACAAGTCTTCAACACTTGTTAACTTTGCCATTACCTTTGCTAGTGGAAGGCTCGTCAGTTCGTTCAATCTTAGCTGCGATGTTATTATACAAGAGTGAGCACGATTGCCTACAAGTATAATAATATAATAGTAATAATAACATGCGAGAAATTAAAGGGTTCTGAATAATAGAAAGCTCGACTTTTGAATCAAGAAATGAATACAAGAATCAAAAGTACATTTGAGGGTGATAAGACCAAGAACTATGTCCCAAGTTGTCAAGTATTTCTACTTTAAACCTATAACATCCGTATGACTATATGAACTCTACTACTCGTACTTAGGGGGATCAGGGGATCAGCCCATTAGTACCATGACTGTGCACATCATCTCAACGCTAACGCGTAGAAAATCCCTTATAAAGGGTTGTTTATCTCAGTTTGACATCAGAGTCCGCACAAAAGGAAGTTTGGTTTGGATAAGCTCAATAATAGTTCTAGAATTTAGAATGCTCATAAACTATGTACTAGTCGAATCAATAAGGGTTCGCTAGTCTTACAGGGTTCAACAATAGTTGATAATAAATTTGAATAATGAATCTCGAGAGTATACAATTGAATAAGTATTGTATACTGGAGTAATGCTTTACAAAGATTATAATATCTCATACGAAATCTTGACTTGAATAAATAAGAATATGAACTTGATTGATATAGAAACATAAGTTTAGAACTTGCTCAATGAATAATTTTGAATTTAGAAACTTGTTCAAGTTAAAGAGTATAGTTAGAAAACTTGCTCAACAATAGTAAATTAGGGATAGAACACTTGTCTCGTGCGCAAGCTATAAATATAACTCACGTCCATTAATTAATCCTACATATCAATACATTCACAATACCAATTAATTCTAAGTTCGATTATACTTATCGAATCACAACATCAGTATTTGAACACGTTATTAGACTTTGCAAATAACGAGTTTAAACCACGTATTTAACTTATCAATTAATCACGTAATATAAGTTAATAAATTATTTTAACATCTCAATATATGCTTAACATGTCATCATGTTCATTACATTAAGTTTAAAAATACATTTATGAACTTTGAACACTTAAATAAAATTTCATTAATTTTATTTTGTTGGCCTGGCGCTGCAGCGCCAGGTTCCTTCACAGGACGAGCGCCACGGCGCCATGCTTATGCCAGCCCTACCCTTGGCCTGGCGCTGCAGCGCCTGGTTCTTTCACAAGACCGGCGCCGCGGCGCTATGCCTACGTCATCTCTAACCTTGGCCTGGCGCTGTAGCAGCCAATTCCTTCACAGCACCGGCGCCGCGGCGCCAGCGTCGCAGTAAGGTCTGATAGTGTTCGCGAAGAACATAGAAAAAACCAAATAAATGCCAAATTAAACTAACACAATAATTTTACTGTTACCCATTATTTATAATCTTAACAGAAACATTATACAAAGCTTTTAGTATGTTTTTAACACTTTAGATTACATAATCACTCAAATTAGAACACATAAATTTACTATTTTTGGTATTTTGCAAAGTTTTGACAAAATTCATGAAATTCATCATTACAGATTCGTTATAACAGCAAATCTGTTGGTTTGAATTTCATTTTCTTCGTTATAACATGCATAATCATAATCAACTATCACTTTAAAGTTTAATAAACAATTAAAGCATGAAGTTTTGTACGTAAGGGTCATATTCATGTTTTTCATACTCTATAACTTATGAAACTTTGATTAAAGCATAATTACATGGTTTTGATTTCTTTAAAGCATAATTAAATGATAAAAAACATGTTATGAACATATTTTGACTTGAATAAACAAGAATAAGAACTTGATTGATATAGAAACATAAGTTTAGAACTTGCTCAATGAATAACTTTGAATTTAGAAACTTGTTCAAGTTAAAGAGTATAGTTAAAAAACTTGCTCAATAATAGTAAATTAGGGATATAACACTTATCTCGTGTGCAAGCTACAAATATAACTCACGTCCCTTAATTAATCCTACATATCAATACATTCACAATACCAATTAATTCTAAGTTCGATTATACTTATCGAATCACAACATCAGTCTTTGAACACGTTATTAGACTTCACAAATAACGAGTTTAAACCACGTATTTAACTTATCAATTAATCACGTCATATAAGTTAATAACTTATTTTAACATCTCAATATATGCTTAAAATGTCATCATGTTCATTACAATAAGTTTAAAAATACATTTCTGAACTTTGAACACTTAAATAAAATTTCATTAATTTTATTCTGCTGGCTTGGCGCTGCAGCGCCTGGTTCCTTCACAGGACCGGCACCGCGGCGCCAGCGTCGCAGTAAGGTCTGACAGTGTTAGCAAAGAACACATAAAAAGCCAAATAAATGCCAACTTAAACTAACACAACAATTTTACTGTTACCTATGATTTATAATCTTTACATAAACATTATACAACACTTCTATCATATTTTTACACTTTAGATTATATAATCACTCAAAGTAGATCACATAAATTTACTGTTTTTGGTATTTTGCAAAGTTTTGAAAAAATTCATGAAATTCATCATTACATATTCGTTATAACACCGAATCTTTCCTTTTCAATTTTGTTTTCTTTGTTATAACATGCATAATCATAATCAACTATCACTTTAAAGTTTAATAAACAATTAAAGCATGAAGTTTTGTACGTAAGGGCCATATTCATGTTTTTCATACTCTGTAACTTATGAAACTTTGATTAAAGCATAATTACATGGTTTTGATTTCTTTAAAGCACAAATAAATGATAGAAAATATGTTATGAACATATATTAACACATATATAATCATATAATCAACAATCATCAATAATTTTCTTTTACAGAGAACTTAAAATATGCTTTAATGGGGCAAACATAATGAAGTAAAATATAAAACTTAGGTAAGGGATTACCCTTGCTTTCTCTAATTAAATGAAAGGAACTTCTTTTTCTTCTTAAACTCTTCTTCAATCTTTTCTCTCAAATTTTCTCTAAACTTTTCTCTCTGATGGAATGATATGAAATAGCATACTGATATATGAAGAATATAGATATATAAGTTAACATATAAAATATAACTGATGGTATAGTGGGTGTCAGTTAATCCCCTCAATGGATTTAATTGCTCCCTACTAACTAAGGCCTTGTTTGGTTGGTTCCCTTTTATTGCTTTTCCCATTATTTTAATTAAAGTGTTTATTATATAGTTTATTTGTCACACTTTAATTAATCAAATAATATCATTTAAATTCAATTAAATAAAAGGTAATATTACACATTAAATCACATCATCACATAATTAAAATTCGTATTTATTAATTATGTCAAATCATTAAATCTCTAATTAATTATTAAATTACTTAGAATAACATTATGCTTATTAAATAATTTATTTAATTAAATAAACTCAATTAAATTCACACTTTGAACTATAAACATTCTCCACATTAATTTAATCAATGTAACACATAATTAAATTAATCTACCACAATTCCATTAAATAATTATTTAACTCAATAAATAAATCATCAAAATATTTATTTAATTTAATAAATATTTAAATTAAATTATAAAATTCTCGTTTGCCACATATTTTCCCCCTTAAAAGGATTCTGTCCTCAGAATTTCGGTTCAATTAAATTCATCTCGTTACAATTACAATGGTAACTTCTCAATAGGATAATTTTCTGAAGGACTATAAAAGATCTAAATAATTCAAATTCAAAGGGGACGGTGGTGGATGAATAGTGGAATACATAGAGTTGAAGATCAAAAAGGAAAATGGAAGAACACACTCTACGAACCGTCTAGAAGACCAAAGCCGAACTGATGAAGACGTTGAACAAGTAAACTTTACAACTAGAGATGTGTTCTGAGATACTAAACACAAGAGAAAGAAGAGCATCAACGTCATCTTGGCAACAATCATGAAAAGCTGCTAAGTACCAAGAGGAAGGAGCCTTACAGTCATCTTAGTATCTCATCATGAGTAGCTATCAAGTACAAAGAAGAAGGAGCTTAATAGTCATCTTAGCAGTTCAACAAATGATCTCGAGAAGATGTTAAGTACCATAAGAATACGAGCCTAACTGTAACAGTCAACAACATCTCGAGGATGATCATACTCAAGCAGCTTAGTACCTAAAAATGAAGGATCCTAAATGCCAACTCAGTAGCACCTCAAATAAACATCAACAATAGGAACAAAGAGCAGTGTACCTAGTCTGAATGATCGAAGAAGAGGGCTAGTGTGTCTTGGTTATAGTGATCAAATTGGGTCCAGTGTGTCCTGGTTATAGTAACCGAATTAGGGTTGAAGGATCCTGGTCTTGTGACCGAATTGCCAATTCTGTTGGGCTTGAAGAGGGCAAGAGTGTCCTTGTCTGATGGACTAAATATTTAAGTCTACTGGACATGTATTGGGCAGTGTACTTGGTCTGTGTGACCGAATCTTTAGTGGATATCCTACTCTGTGAAGTAGAAGAGTGGACTAAGAGTTACTCAGTCTCTAAACTACTTAAGATTATCTGTCATTTAATTTATATCATTTACATTCAACATTTTATTTATGATAACTACTATGTGTATTCCACTCTTAAGACTAAAGTTAGAACTGAGATTCTTGACATAATCTTTAAGGGGAGTTCTTCAAAAAAATATTTCGATGTGCTTAATCAATATGATTAATTAACTTTTGGTAATACATCTTTAAAAAATAGGAAAAAGTTTTTAAGGATCTATTCAACCCCCCTTCTAGATCTCCAGTGTGCCTCTGGGAAATAACATATTTTAATATCCTTAATAGTTTGTGCTTCATCTAATATCTTTTGACCTGAATTTTCCTATTAAATCTTAACTGTTATATGTGAACTGTGAACTTATTCTTTCTTGAACTTTATACTTTATCAAAAATTCTAATTGAATTTATGGATATCGTGTAGACAATTTGGTTTGTGGATAAATTAAAATGCAAATCTCTAATGTTTATTCTTGATCTTATTGTTCTTATTATTAGTTTTATTCATCCTATATATCATCGTTATAATCATTCTGGTAAAATTTCTCTTTGACTTGGGTGTAAAGAATAGTTGTAGAATGACATGATCATGACCATTTGTGTTATAATTTATTATTTTTGGCCCGTAGTGTATAAACAATATGATTGTTGGGTGTCTTTAGCCTATATGACAAGGATATGTGGTAAAAGTTCTCTTCGGCTAGGGATGCAAAGATGAACTGTTGATTAGTATGATCATAACCATTGGGTTACAATTCTCTTTTATCGGGGTGTAAAGATGAATAAATCATCATGATTATGACTAGGAACTGCTGTTTGACATGATTATGAACAAGAATTATTGATTGATTTTATAATTGACTGTCTTTGGCTTTGGTCCAAAGATGAATTGATAAACATGATTATGACCAGGAACTTTTGATGGGCATGATTATGAACATGAACTATTGATTGGTGTTACAAGAATAAAATATTGATGGTGAACTTTTAAATTAGAGAAGATAGTATACATTATGGTTTACTTGACTCTTCTAATGGATTGCTTGTTCCGCTGTAGTTATTAATGAAAACTTATATTATCTTTAAGTATTTAATTTATCACTATTGAAGGCTAAGGATAATTTATTCTTCAGTAGCTTAGTCATGGTACTCTTTACTGGGCTAGTTGAGCTCACTCTTTTATTTCACAATTCCTTTCAGGTAATAAAAGTATAGCTAGGTCTAGCGGGGAGAACAGGGGAATAATGTGATGGTCAGAGTTAATAACTATAGTAGTCCGAGTTAGTGGCTGTCCTCGTCAAGTTATAAAATAGTGTGACAATATTTGTATTAATAACTTAAAATGTGTGTTTGTCTGTAGTGTTGTATCTTGACGACCCAAGTTTTGGGTGGTTATTGGTACCCGAAATTTGGGGGTCGTCACAATTAACTGCCATATTGTAGAGTAACAACTGTTATATTGTTGAGTGACTGATATTCATACCCTAAAGTTAGAAATGATATTTCATTAAATCTTTAAGAAATTTTTTAAACTAATATTCCGTTGTGCTAGATTAATTGAACCAATTAATTATCTAGTAACTGACCTTTAAATAAACAGAAGTTTTAAAAAATCTATTCAAACCCCCTTCTAGATCTCTTTTATGCCTCTAGAAAACAATAGTAGGAAAGTTATGGAAAGAAAAATGAGTTTATTAAAATTTATTTTAATTCCTTAACTACCGTTACTTGTAACACATTAAACAAATTTTAGACATTCATATCCTGGTTTCCTTAATAAACTCACAAATAGAACTAAAGAAAATTATTTTCCTAGCAGTTCGTTTCCTATGATTTCCTAAGATAAAAATCCTCAAGAAATATAGGCAAGAAAACTCACAAACATAGTGTTAAAAGAAATTTAACAGAAATCATGTAAAATCTGACTTTTGAATTTCACAAAATAAACTCCGAAAAATAAAATAAAACTAACAAAATTGACATTATATGAAACTCTCTTTAAGGCCCCTACAAACAACTTTAATATTCTCTATTCATGTAAACCGTGGTTCAGCACCAATCCCATGGTTCAAGTCAAGAGAGTAAGAAACTTGTGGTATTAACAGATGAAGTTTTCCCGCATGTGTGAGAATCCGAATTTTCAGATATTATTAAATAAGGATTTAATAAATAAAATTCTTAAATTGTGAAGATGGGTTCGAATAAGAGTATATATATGTGATATGAGGTATGTGGTATTATATTACATAGGGTAATATGGACTATGTAATATGTGTTTTTGTGATTTATAAATATATTATTAATATATATTTGTTACTTATCATAGAGACGATTCAGTTGAGATAAAGGAGGTGGATAAATTCCTATCGATATTAAATAATTTATAGAATTATTTTATCATAGTAAGTTGGTGACATTAAATATCCTTAATGTATAATCACCATAATCTTGTGTATATGTATTAATAACTAGTATGTTTATAATATAGGTTATTAATAGCACTTAAGCTATCCGTGAATGGGTTTGGATAGTGAAGCATGAGTTAGTTAAGGAAATTAACTAATAAGAATAAATATTAGTTAATTTAAGTTGGGAGTTATATTATGGAATAATATAATGTGAGTATTGAACCTTAATTAACTATGATGATATAGTACAGTGTTTAATTTACTTAAGTAAAGGAGTGAAAATAAGTAAAGGAGTGAATTAATATGTGTGTTGAATATATGATTATAGTTGCTACTTTTTATATATATTACTTAGAATGATAATATGTGAGAAAGTCTAATGTACGAATAACGTTAATAAATATATATATACGTTATTAAAGAGAAATGGAAATCATTATATCTTTAAATGAATATTTGAAGAAATTGTTTTGGGAATAATTTATAGAAAAGAAAGAGAACTAATTATTATATATTTCTAATAAAGGATATTAAAATAATTTCTAATATTGAATTATTTTAATAAAAGGAGGAAATGTTATTTTTGAATAGTAATATTACCTTATATATTTTGTATAAGGTGTGATTGATTAATATGATAGATATATTACATATTTGCTATATGTAAATAAATTGATGGAAATAATTTATTATAATGGAAAATAAACTTATTATCTATTTTCTATATATAATGTACATGTGCCGTACATGTGATTATTTTTAATAGATATAATATCTTGAGACAATAAGCAAATTATTTTCTGATAATGAATGTGCTTATTTGGAGAAAACATAATATTTTATGTTATGACTAAATACATAATTTCTAATGTATTTCCAAGAGAGTTTAATTTATAAAAGGAAACTAAGTTATTTTAATAACTTGAGTTGCTATAGTACCGTAAGTGTTACAAATAATATTTGAATATTCTATTCATAATATATTTATATGTGGACCTTACACTTAATAGTTCTAATTATATTGAACATGTTATAAGTAGTAAGTGATGGGAATAATAATAAGTTTGAGATTAAGCTTGTGAGAAATGCCTTGTGTGGTACGATAATAGATTCGGTGATGAATTGATTAATTCGAGGATGGAAGAATTATTAATTAAACAATTAGTCTATATTAATTGTTATTATAATAATATGTTGATAGTATAATAATAAGGAAATTGATTATAGATATAATCGAAATTGTATTGATGAAGAATGAGATATATTTTCTTATAATATTAATTATTATTATGAGCAATATACTATTATCAAGTAATTATTTGATAATATGTTGATTAATGAATAAATAAATTATAAATAATATAAGATTTATATTAATCAATTAATATAGAGATTAATAATTAATTTACGAGGAAGGGATTAATTAATATTATTATTAATTAATTGATGAGATAAGTAAATTATTTACTTTTATATGCAAGCATGCGAATAAAATGTATAGCGTATAGTAACTAACTATATATTATATGAAGTGTGAAGTGTAGTGCAACTATATTATATAGTGTGGTGCAACAATTATGTGACTATACTATATATAGGGACCATGTATCAAGACTAATTAAACTATGTGAGTTACATGAAATGTGGGTTTGACAATGTGTATATTAAGTATACAATAAAATAATACATCATGAATACATGGTAAACAATTATTGAATTAATGAAATTTAATAATAAAGGAGACAATACACTGTGATGGTACCCGAAAGAATTATATCCGGTGGGATGAACTGTACATGGATTTTATATGTGTGAGTTAAAATTTACTACATAATAGTAGTATTTATTTATTAGGATTACATGGTAACCCCATTTATAACCTACGTGTCTATGAAATGAAGTGTGACATTGCCTTCGTAAGTGATAGACTATATATATATATATATAACATTAGTATATGGTAATTGTAAGCAAGTTGTTGAGATACAATGCCTTATCCCATAATGATAGTCACAATTCTCCTTCACGTGATATGCTCCAAGCTAGTCTACTTCCTACTCCTCAAACTCAGCAAATTTTAGCTCATGATTAATGGGGGAGTGGGAATAATGATTTGACTCACCAACTAATTACCTACCACTCTATAACTTTCATGCAATTCATTCATCCGTTAGTTTAATTTGGGGGGTTGAAGCATTGACTGTGTAATCATTCCTCTATATAATGGGGCTCTCCTTCTTCAATTTCATTTGCTGAGAATTTTGCTTAAGTGATAAGTGGAGAGCATTGCATACCTTAGTAATAGCATTCTAGAATTGAGAGAGAATTTAGTAGCAGCAAGCCCAAGTCGTTAGCAGAGGTATAATATACCTTTCATGTTCTTCAATTCATGTTTTTTGAAATTCCATAAATTTCTAATTCTTGAATTGAGTATGGAATCCATGATTATGTGATCAAGCAATGTTTGTTAATTACTCCTTAGTTGCTATACAAGCTTATATATATGTTTAGACTGTTATATG
Source organism: Panax stipuleanatus (assembly GCA_020205555.1). Classification (NCBI taxonomy): domain Eukaryota; kingdom Viridiplantae; phylum Streptophyta; class Magnoliopsida; order Apiales; family Araliaceae; genus Panax; species Panax stipuleanatus. The sequence continues at coordinate 36,350,406 of CM035123.1, forward strand.
GCTGATTAAAATCAAGTTCGTATTAAGTTTCTGTGTTTGGGCTGGAAAACTGCCGAAGCAGGCTGCTCTCTGGCATGAACCAGACACGGCGCAGCTGCACCGGTTTATAACTGAGGCGCAGCACAGCTACGCCGGTCCTCTATCCCAATTTTTGCCTTCTGTTAAGAAATCTGTTAAGAGTTACCTAATTATTATAGCTTAGATAAGCATGCAAGCAGAGATAATATAAATATATAAGTATATTAAACTAATGTGAGCATGTTTTATTAAGATTTCATGCAAGAATGATAAAGTTATAGTTTTGAAAATAAACTTAAGGTTTTATAAACGAATTTTGGCGTATATAAGTCATGTTCATATTCTGACTTTTGAGACACATTAGTATGGTTTAAGAATGCATGGAATGCATGTTGACTTGAGTGTATAAGCTTCATAATGAAATACGAACATGCAAACCTCACTAGTAGCAAAAATGTAAGTTTTGGAAAACGAACTTTTGACATGTATATACCATGCTAACGTTATGATTTTACAAACATATTGGTATGGTTTAAGAATGCATGAAGAGTATGTTAACTTACGTACATATGTTTCACAATGTAATGTGAACATACGAGCCTTATTAGTGAGCTTACTAATGAAAATATAAGCCGTGGTCGTGCACGTTAACATATTACTTTGAAATTTGGATTTTGATTTTTATGGACATATGTGATAGCACACTTGTACTCTCTCATTTATTATACATGTATATATACCATGACTACATATCATGAAACCAAGTTTAGCGTAAACGAAGCATGTTTTCAAACTAATAATCGTGATAGTTACATGTATGAAGTATGAATATTCATGAACATGCCCAGTATGATTTATATGAATACTTTATGTGTTTAAAGAACTAGCATGATAAACTTTGTGATGTTCATGACCTTGAGCGGCTTTAAGTTGTTGGAATGTTGACTTAGAACCTATATTGTGTAAATTGAACGTGAAAAGGTTGAATGAGTATGAAAGTATCCTTTAATATGTATACATGCTATGTAGGACCATATGTTAATACTTGAATCCGACTTCGACGGTTAATAGAGTATATTTGCTTTGTTATGGCCTTATGTGTTAGTAATGATATACGAGAATGATTAACTCAAAAGATGGATTACACTAGCTATATGTAAATAGATTAGTGGTAGACGGGCATGTGTATGTAGAGAATGGTAGTAAGTACGTATGGTTAAAGTATACTTATACGTACATAGTTATTCTAATAATACGATAAGAAAGTGAGACGAAGGTTCTAAGAACCAAGTTAGACAACAATGTAACCTTTATTATTACATTGAGAATGTGTGGATACATATAACTAATGAGTGTGATCTCTATGGTTAATATAACTGTGTAGGATTACACGAAGTGCAGATATTCTTAAGCAGTTAAGTCGTAGTTGTTAAACTACGAATCAGGCAAGTCTTTCAGTTCCTATTTGATATATGAATTCAATAACTGTTAGTTGAATTATATTATGCTGTGATAATGTGAACTTATATATAAACTGTATATGAGATATAAATGAGATTGAAAGTTGATCTTTGATGATATACTTGTTATATGAAAGTAACATACATAGTAAATATAAATTGTTTATAAATGCATGAACTGAGTATGATGTTGTATGCTATGTGATGCATGAAAACTGTTAGAATTGTTGAGCTGTCTAGCTCATTCTTGCAAATAACCATTTTTGCAGGTTAAGGACATACGATAAAGACTTTGTGCTTCTTAATTGATAAAGATAGATAGTATCGCAATGAAGAAAACTGTTTAGATTATTACTTGAACCACGTTTAGGTTCTAGGAGTGTGCTTGATATATACTTACGTTGTTTAAAACTTGTCGTACTTTAAAGATGTATTAGTTGATACATAGAGGATATCAAGTTGAGTTGTAAACGTTATATGATAACTCAAATAGAATGAATCATATTATAAAGTTGATTCAGGAATTTGTAATTGATTCAAAGTTATGGAATCAATTAGAAGAATTTATTCAAAGGATATTGAAAAGTTTAAATTATTCCGCATTTTAGTAACATCGAATATGATGTAAAGACGAGATCTTGGATATGAATAAAATTTATATTCTAAATTGTAATAAGTAAAGTGGTATTCTTTTACTAATGATTAAAAGATGTAATAGTTTGACGATAGTAGTATCGTGACTGCACCGGATCCGAGGTTTTGAAGGAACGTGGATTTGGGGTGTCACAACATGTACCAATGTTTAGATCTACTGTGTAAAAATGTAAAAATGCCTGGCGTGTCCCATCTTCTACATCAGTACAATGTCGTGCCCAAAATTCCACCAAACGAATCCCAAGCTTTAACCACCAAAATCCTTTCCCTCCTCAACTCTGGCCGCCTCCCAAAAGCGGTGTCTGTTCTCTTTGTTTCCTTTGTACCCTTCTATTTTTGTCTCTATGCTCATCTATTCTAGCTTTGTGTTGTAAACCGCACCATTGTCGAAACATGAAAGGTAGAATCTCATTTAATTACTTCCTCCAGCCACCCTCGCCACAAAGAACGGAGGAGGTCTCCAGACAGACAACCTAGAGGGAGACATGCTGATAATACAAGGAGAACCGAGAGTAGGCTTCGGAGCCACTCTTGCGATAGGAGTAGATCTGAAGGTCATTGAGTTGGGGGGCGTTTGAGAGTACATCGCTCTAACAGCCCCCGATACGACGAAAGGAGGCGCCGAAGTCATTCTCGGGAAGACGGTTCGAAAGGTAATAGTCATAGAGATCAAAGGAAAATAGTCACCTACGATAATGAGACTCATCGGAGAGCAGAACCATCAGAACAAAAATTAAAGGGCAATTGTCAGGATAGCCCTTGGCGGAACAAGAACAGAGATCATAGAAGCCCTTCCTGGGCTGGCAGTACGGATGAAAGGGATCGCAGGAACCACAGGGATCAAAGAGATCGAATGGAGAAGGGCTCTTCGAGAAAAGATGCCGACCCGACTCTTGCAGGGATAGAGCGGTTGACCAAAAGGCTAGAGGAGATGCAGAAGCAGTTGGTAGAGTCCCAGTAAGTCAAAGTCAGTTCGGGAAAGAAAGCCTCACCATTCTTGGTAGAGATCCTCTGGGAAAAGGCAGACCTCGTCAAGAAGCTGCCTTACATGGAGAGTTATGATAGGTCAGGCTATGATAGGTTAATGGACTACTATGACTACACTTATGTGGCGAAGTGCAATACCTTCATTACAACCTTGACGAAGGACGCCCGACAATGGATGATGACACTGGCCCTAAACACGGTCTCATCATGGGTGGAGTTATGCGACAAGTTCCATGCTCGGTTCGAGAGCAATAAGGGGAGAGGAAGGCCAACTGGATCATTGTCCCAGGTCAGACAGTATTCTAATGAGACGCTGGGTCAATATGTGAAGAGGTTTAGAGAGGCAGTAGGTCAGGTAACAGACCTCAACGACTTACAGGCAGTAAGCTCTTTTAGAACGGACTAGATTTGGTGAAGTCCGAGAAATTGGTGAAGAAACTAATGTTCAACCACCCGAGGAGCCTAGCTGAAGCGTTCGAAAAGGCAAAAGGCTTCGTAGTGATGGAGGAGGCCATGGAGAGCCTGAAGCGACGATCTACAGAGAATCCTAAATACAAGAAAAAGGAGAAAGGCAAGTCCGATGGAAATTCAAAGAGGTATGGGAACGACAGATCGGACAACTATTAGAAGCGGTACAACGACAACAACAGTAGTTCGGGAGGAAGTCACCCCCCCTCCCTCAAAAGATAGGGTCAATAGAGTCTACATTCAGCTTAATACCGACCGAGCCGCCATCCTGGAACACATGAAGAAGCAATCTGGCTACTAGATGCCCCAGGATAGCCTTAGGCCTGGGTCAGGAAACCCTAATAGATATTGTAACTACCACGAAGCTGCGGGGCATTATACCGAGGATTTTTGGGGCCTGATAGAGCTGATTCAGAAGAACGTGCAATATGGCGGTCTGGTTCAATTTATGTTTAGAAGGGAGGCCCCGAAGGCACAACAGACGAATGATACTGATACGTGGCTTTTATGACCACTTATTCGGATAGTAACCAACTCATTCTGTTGCGTAAACTCAAGTATCGTTGTGCGTTTTATGTGTTTTTGCTTTATTTTGTGATTTTCAGGTTTAGAAACTCTCTGAGTGTAAATTGAACTTAAAAGGGCAAAAGAACGCTTAAACGGGGCAAAGCACTGAAATGGGCTTAAAGCATGAAGATAGCATGGGTGAGGAAGCAATGAAGGTGATGCCACGAGTCTAGAGGCCAAAAGAAGCAAAAATGGCATTTGAAGCAAAAATGGGAAGGAAATACAATCCGGACATCATTTGGGGGGTTTATGTTAATTGTATGTTCTTGGATTGGAGCTTAGTTCATATTGTAGAGCGTCTTCTAAGATTTCCGGAACATCTTGAATCATCCCAATCGGAGTTCGGAGGCGGGAGTTATGCCCCGTATACCAACGGACGTTAAACTCCACGGTTTTGGGTTTCCATTGCATAGCTGTCTCTTGGAGCTCAATTTCAGCCTTTATCCATCCATTATTTCTCAATTCTCAAAGAATGAAAGTTGTAGAGCTCTTCGATAGATTCGATTTGATAGGTGGCAGACCTCGTAACTCCTCCTGGATCAAAAGTTATGGCCGTCTGACTCTGCAGCAGAAAAGCCTTGGTGCGGGCGCGCCGATTCTAGTGCATTTTTGGGCGCGGCCGCGCTAGTCCCCAGCTGTGCCAGACTTGACTTTTCAATTGAACGGGACTTGGCTTTTGAGTGAGATATAAGGGGCTCGGTTTGGGCAAGAAAGATCAGATATACATGTATTGGCCTTAAACCCTAGTTTTTCCTCTTCCTTCTCTTTCAATTCCTTGTCTAGGAGTAGATTAGGTTAGAGATTAGTGTTAGATTAGTTTAAAGTAGTTAGATTCTAGGGTTTGATTTGTATTGAAGATTGAAGTAAGAGGATTGACTTCAAGGGTCCAAGCTTGGAGAAAGATTTGAAATCTCTATCCTTAATCTCTCTTTGCTATTACATTGTATATTTAGATGATGTTATTGAATCTTGTGGATAATATACTTGAGTTATTTATGGCTTAAGCTTATTTTGAGGTTCCAATGGAACCTTTTGAGTAGTTTACTTTGATATGATTCCATGCTTGTCTCTTTGATTGTTATATGACTGTCTATTACGATTCGTGCTTGCATTGCTTAATTAATTCGCGACCAATTAGTGTGATAACCTATGTGGACTTGAAAGACAAAGCGTAGGTTTAGATCTAATCGTAGTAGCGGGTGATTATGCATTCACATGGCGTTGGATGTATGATTTGTGCTTAGGATAAACATATACCGAAGCGCCGTCCGTAGTCAATAGAGGACTTTACCTTAAACGCTATTTATTTGTAAACACTATAGACATATAGGGGTTTAGATAATGTGGGTGTTTACGTGCGTTCTATCATCTGTGGATTGCACGTGATATGGAGTCGGTGCATCGAAAGATGGCCTTCTCTCACGTTCGTGTTCTCGGCTAACTATCTTGACTATTAATTTGACCTAATTGGAAGTATGTCCATTTAGACGAATCATTAGGGGAAATTGGAATCCCTTGTCTTCATTATCTAATTTTAACTTTAGAATTAATTAGTTTAAGTTAATGGCTTGCCTAGTTTAACTTAGTTTTAATTCATTCTCTTTACCATCCGTTTAAAGAAGACTGAGATGATTATGTGCTAGTGGTTTGGTGTCTTATATCCATTAATTCTTTGTGGGACGATATCTGTACTTACACTTTATTACTCATTGGCCGCATATACTTGCGCGTTAATTGTGTCATCTAATCGGACCAACAAGTTTTTGGCGCTGTTGCCGGGAAATTATTTGGATAACTGTTTGCCAACATTAGTTTTAATCAAATTAGTCCTAATTTAAACTTTTTATTTTTGTTTTAATTCTTCTTATATTCTCTTCTCAGGTACAATGGACTTAAATTTCTATCCATGGAACTTTACAAGACAAGAGCAACCAAGGGAAGCAAGCACTGATGGACTCGACCCAATTGCCACACTCTCAGCACAGTTAGAGGAGCTCTCGAGGAAGTTGGATACTATTTCAGCCCAACAGAGTCGAGAGCCAGTGACTTTATATGACTATGGTGCTGGAGCTTATATGAGCCATCAGGAGCCTATCAGTTATGGATAGGAGCAGTATGGGGGTGAGTACTTCCACAGTGAGCCGTACACCAATTATCAGCAAGATTGGGGGTATCACCCGAGCCCTTCCGGAAATTACTATCAAGACCAATACTGTGAGTCGAGTCCAATTTTTACACCCGAACCCTCTTATCCATCCCCATGTTTACACGGAGAACAGTCTACCATGGACATCCTGGATAGAGCCTTAGCGAAGCAAGAGGAGATGATTAGGAGCCAAGAAGAATCGAACCAAAACTTTCTGAACCAGATGGCCCTAATCAACAATCCTTCAACAAATGAGCCTCAGCACATGGATCCTGAGACTGAAACTGAAAAGGAATGATTGGATAATTTATGGGGAAATTTCATAGCATAAACACAGGAGACCTCAGTTGAGTAAGAGCAGTCAAGCGAGAATATCCAGAATTGGGCAAATAAGAATAACATGGCCTTGATGAAATAGGAGTTGATTGAGCAAGGGATACAGACTCAGAATCTTCAGAATTAACTCTCTCAAGTAGTAGAAACCATGAGCAAAGGACCTCAGAACTCCAGTGAGTTTCAGTACATGGATTCTGAGGATGAAGCAGAAGAGGAGATCTTGATTGAGCAAGAGTATTCAAATGTGGATCTTCAGATTTGGGCGGAGCAGATTAGCACGACATTAAATAAGGACGAGGTATATGAACAAGAGACAACAATGCAAGATCCTGTACCTCTAATGAATGATGCCATGAGTTACGACCCTCAGAAAGATCGGTGCTATGACATGGGTGTAGAAATTGATAGAGAATCCGAAGTGCAATTGCAACTGGACGAGCCGAAAGTAATGGAAATAGAGGAGCCAATTGGGGATGTTGAGTATGAATGTGAACCAACAGTGAAAATCCCCCAAGAGCCTTCTCAGCCTTCATGGAATAAGCCAATCAAGTTTGCACACCCTTTCCCCCTTGGAAGCCACATTACAGAGCCGGATCTCGATGATAGGAGAGAGTCCGCCAGCTTCAAACCATGGTGGTCAGAAGAGAAGAGAATAGAAGAAGAGTCCGTTGTGTGGTCTATGCCTCCATGCCCTGATCATTTCACATACACAGCGGAACCATTGCCTAGCTCCCCGACCTTTTGTCCGGGGAATTCATATACATATCCGATGCTAGGTAGTTTAAATCTGAGTCCTCCTCTATTGGGAAGCCTCCAAAAGCATATAGCAATTCTGATGGATGGAGGGGTTCTCCAATATCGTCGGGGAGTCGGATAGCAGTGGTCAGACATAATCCAGCTAGAGGACTATAAATCAAGCGCTCGATGGGAGGCACCCCATCATTTCTCTTTCTCCCTCCTTGTTTAATTCTCCATTTCCTGCTTTCTATCATACTTCCCTCCCCCTTGTTTAATTCTTATTAGTTTAGTATTTAGTTTAAAATTTTTGAAAGCTCGTAGATTTAGCAGCTCATGCCTATATTTTTGGTTTTAGGCATGAATGCGTATAATTTTTGGGAACATAAAGCTTATAGCATACTTTTGATGCACTTGCGATGCTTATACGCACCTTTAGAGAATTTTTGGGATTTTAATGCAAATATCTTTCCATGGTTAATTCTCTTAAAGTAAATAGATAATATACTTTTGATAATGTATGATGGCTTAATAAATGTTATATGTCGTTCTCAGGGTCAATCCATGCTGCAAGAAGCAAAGCCCAAGGGCCAATAAAATGCATATAGCAAAGGCTGCAAAAACAGAAAATAGCAAGTCTTGCGGCCGCAGCCATTTAAGCCTGCATCCGCGCTTGGCCGCGCCTAGCACAAAAAGGGCCTGACTTAAGGAAAATCTTGTAGATTTTGGGGGGCATCGCTTCATGTAAATTATCAGCAGCACACAAGCCTCTTATCCCAAACCCTCAAGTTCCTTTATTCAATCCCCCATCTCTTCCATCTCATGCAATCCCCTCCACTACAAGCCTTAGTTTTGAAAACCTCCTACCTCCTTAATCCAAAGTACCAATTCTCATCCACCTCATCCTCTCAATCTAATCAATTGAGATATTGAGTTTGGGATCTCTAGCAGAGCAAGATTGATATGGAGTTGGGTTGGTTCATTGAGTATAGTGTTGAGCTGGGTTTATTTTACAAAGAGTAGAGAGAGACGGGGGAAACTTCTGAGAGGATGCCACTTCATTTCATGCAGCATCTGAAGCCAAATAAGGGAGTTTCTTTTTACCTTTACCTTCAATGAGGACATTAAATAGTTTAAGTTTGGGGGTATTGGCTTTATTTTACATATAGGGTAGTTGCATTCATATTGCATATTGTGTTTGTTTATTTAGTGCATGTAGGTTGTAAATAGTTAAAATTTATGAAAATTTTAAAAATTTTCTTTAGTTTTTGCATTCTGTGTTAGAGCATACTGCATGAATCCAGTTTTCAGTTGGTTAGTTATGTATGTTGCCTATGAAGAAACTGAAATCACTTGATTGGTGAACTGATTTGAGACTTAAGCCTGATTTCATGGTCATATATGTAAATCCTTACCTTTCAGATACTGTGCAAATAGTAAGCACGATAGAGTAAACACCATGATATGCTAAGTTTAAATGTTTACATACTTGTCTTCTGGTGGAAAAACTATGTTTTAATAAAAGAGTTTTAGTTCGCATATAATAATAACTAGACTGTTAAAAGCTTAAGTTTGGGGGAAACAGGGGACATGCATGATTTATGCGGGGAGCTGGAGCGTAAGACGCACTCCATTGCAAAAAAAGAAAAAGAAAAAGAAAACAAAAGAAAAGAGTAAGAAAAAGAAAAAAAAATATATTAAACACTTCGACTACGTCAAGTTCTGTAGCCTTTGATATTCGAGCAAGTAAGCCCTAGGGGTGTCTCTACACCCAGCGTCCTAAGGCCGTCTGGTCTGGGAGTCGTTGGTCGATAGCTCGCTACATGGATATCATTGAAAAGCCTAAGAGAACTAGGCATTGCACAGTCAAATGTGTACACGGGAAAGTGCAAATATGCCCTCGTGAGTAATAAAAGCTTAATAAAAAACCCCTGTTGACTCTTAACTCTAGTAATACATGGTCTTAGTTTGAACTTATATAATTTACTGTTTTTCTTAAGTTAAAGCTTGTTTTTCCCCTAAGAAGCATAGTATGTGAGTTATTTATCTGAATGCATATCTAATGGTTGCTAGGCACACAACGCACAATACATCAGTGCTGACAATTTTGGATTTACAGAATATGCCTTATTGTCTTGTTTTGGGTAGCTTATCTGTTCAACTATCTCGTGATTTTCTGAGGCATTGCTTTGAAAGTTCAATATCGGCTGGGAACTTGGATTCGCACTTATGATAGCGTAGGTTGCATACATTGTAGATACTGCATTGCATCTTTTATTTAGTTTAGTTTTGGTTGTTTGAGGGCAAGCAACGCTTAAGTTTGGGGGTATTTGATAAGTGGCTTTTATGACCACTTATTCGGATAGTAACCAACTCATTCTGTTGCTTAAACTCAAGTATCATTTTGCGTTTTATGTGTTTTTGCTTTATTTTCTGATTTTCAGGTTTAAAAACTCTCCGAGTGCAAATTGAGCTTAAAAGGGCAAAAGAATGCTTAAATGAGGCAAAGCACTGAAATGGGCTTAAAGCATGAAGATAGCTTGGGTGAGGAAGCAATGAAGGTGATGCCACGAGTCTAGAGGCCAAAAGGAGAAAGAATGGCATTTAAAGCAAAAATGGAAAAGAAATGCAATCCGGACATCGTTTGGGAGGTTTATATTCATTTCATGTTCTTGGATTGGAGCTTAGTTCATATTATAGAGCGTCTTCTAAGCTTTCCAGTACATCTTGAACCATCCCAATCGGAGTTCGGACGCTAGAGTTATGCCCCGTATACCAACGGACGTTAAACTCCACGGTTTTGGGTTTCTATTGCATAGCTGTCACTTGGAGCTCCATTTAAGCCTTTATCCATCCATTATTTCTCAATGCTCAAAAATGAATGTTGTAGAACTCTTCGATAGCTTCGATTTGACAGATGGCAGGCCTCGTAACTCTTCCCGGATCAAAAGTTATGACCGTTTTACCAGAGGACTCTACTGTAGAAAAGCCTTGGCGCGGGCGTGCGGATTCTAGTGCATTTTTGGGCGCGGCCGCGCTAGTTCCCACCCGTGCCAGACTTGACTTTTCAATTGAACGGGACTTGGCTTTTGACTGGGATATAAGGGGGCTCGTTTTGGGCAAGAAAGATCAGATATACATGTATTGGCCTTAAGCCCTAGTTTTTCCTCTTCCATCTCTTTCAATTCCTTGTCTAGGAGTAGATTTGGTTAGAGATTAGTGTTAGATTAGTTTAAAGTAGTTAGATTCTAGGGTTTAATTTGTATTGAAGATTGAAGCAAGAGGATTGACTTCAAGGGTCCAAGCTTGGAGAAAGATTTGAAATCTCTATCCTTAATCTCTCTTTGCTATTACATTGTATATTTAGATGATGTTATTGAATCTTGTGGATAATATACTTGAGTTATTTATGGCTTAAGCTTATTTTGAGGTTCCAATGGAACCTTTTGAGTAGTTTATTTTGATATGCTTCCATGCTTGTCTCTTTGATTGTTATATGACTGTCTATTACGATTCGTGCTTGCATTGCTTAATTGATTCACGACCAACTACTGTGATAACCTATGTGGACTTGAAAGACAAAGCGTAGGTTTAGATCTAATCATAGTAGCGGGTGATTGTACATTCACAAGGTGTTGGATGTATGATTTGTGCTTAGGATAGACATATATTGAAGCGCCGTTCGTAGTCAATAGAGGACTTGACCTTAAACCCTATTTATTTGTAAACACCATAGACATATAGGGGTTTAGATAATGTGGGTGTTCACGTGCATTCTATCATCTGTGGATTGCACGTGATATGGAGTCGGTGCATCGAAAGATGGCCTTCTCTCACGTTCGTGTTCTCGGCTAACTATCTTGACTATTAATTTGACCTAATTGGAAGTATGTCGATTTAGACGAATCATTAGGGGAAATTGGAATCTCTTGTCTTCATTATCTGATTTTAACTTTAGAATTAATTAGTTTAAGTTAATTGCTTGCCTAGTTTAACGTAGTTTTAATTAATTTTCTTTACCATCCGTTTAAATAAGACTGAGATGATTATGTGCTAGTGGTTTGGTGTCTTTTATCCATTAATTCTCTGTGGGACGATATCTGTACTTAAACTTTATTACTCGTTGGCCGCATATACTTGCGCGTTAATTGTGTCATCTAATCGGACCAACATGTTTTTGGCGTCGTTGCCGGGGAATTATTTGGATAACTGTTTGCCAACATTAGTTTCAATCAAATTAGTCTTAATTTAAACTTTTTATTTTTGTTTTAATTCTTCCTATATTCTCTTCTCAGGTACAATGGACTTAAATTTCTATCCATGGAACTGTACAAGACAAGAGCAACCAAGGGAAGCAAACACTGATGGACTCGACCCAATTGCCACACTCTCAGCACAGTTAGAGGAGCTTTCGAGAATGTTGGATACTGTTTCAGTCCAATAGAGTCGAGAGCCAGTGACTTCATATGACTATGGTGCTGGAGCTTATATGAGCCATCAGGAGCCTATCAGTTATGGACAGGAGCAGTATGGGCGAGAGTACTTCCACAGTGAGTCGTACACCAATTATCAGCAAGATTGGGGGTATCACCCGAGCCCTTCCGGAAACTACTATCAATACCAATACTGTGAGCCGAGTCCAATTTTTACACCCGAACCCACTTATCCATCCCCATGTTTACAAGGAGAACAGTCTACCATGGACATCCTAGATAGAGCCTTAGCGAAGCAAGAGGAGATGATTAGGAGCCAAAAAGAATCGAACCAAAACTTTCTGAACCAGATGGCCCTAATCAACAATCCTTCAACAAATGAGCCTCAGTACATGGATCCCGAGACTAAAATTGAAAAGGAAGGATTGGACAATTTATGGGGAAATTCCATAGCATCAACACAGGAGACCTTGGTTGAGCAAGAGCAGTCAAGTGAGAATCTCCAGAATTGGGCAAATCAGAATAACGTGGCCTTGATGAAAGAGGAGTTGATTGAGCAAGGGATACAGACTCAGTGTGACGCATCCAAATCTGGTACCGCCACTTGGTCTCTCGAATTCGATTCGTCACGTGCTTATGGTAATACAATAATAACTAAAATCACACATCCACAACGGAATATCTAATTTAGAATAATATACAATGGTTTATTATAATTATTCCCCTAAGGCTCGCAACCTACAGTACTTAATAGATTATATAATAATATCAATTAACGACTTATTACATAATCTAACTTAAGCTTAAACATAATCAAATCTAGTCTTGCTACATCATCTTAATACAACATTAAAATATTAAAAACATAAAAGAGACAAGCTAGTTGGAAGCCTTGCCCTTGCCCTTATCAACGCCTGAAGGTTCGCCATGCTCTGCCTTAATTGAAATATTTTAGGGAAAGCAAGAATGAGCACAAATTGCTCAGCAAGTAATATACAATAAGGGTGAGTAATATAGTTCTCGAATCTCAAAAGAGTATAACAGGATGTGATAGTTTTAAGGATAACAAGAAATATCAACAGTTTTCAATAATAGTCGCTAAGGACAGAAAGATATCATTAAGATTCAATACTAAATCAATTCAAGATTTCAAGATAACTGAATACTGAGCAGTCACTAAGGACCATGAACTTCTACTAGAATTAACAGTAATAAACTGAAAATCCAACAAAAACAGGTACAACAGGTGATCAGCCTAAAGTACCATCGTTATGCATAACAATCAATCATACTCAAGTGTGCACGTCGGTTCTCCGACAATTATATATTCCCTTCAAAGAAGGTTGTTCTTCTCAGTCAAATACAAGATCCCGCACCAATCAATTAGTTTGGGTCGCTTTTCAATAATATAAGTCTAGCCGAATCAAATGGCATAGACATTTTCGCAATATGCAAGAACAATACTAAGTTCAACATGAATAATAGCTTTAATGAAATAAGAGTTCAAGTATGCTAATTCAATTCAAACGATTAAGTAGGAAACTAGTTTGCAATATACAAAGATAGAATACTTGTATCCAAAGAGATAAGGTTTAGATACTCGCTTACGATATCCGTTGAATAAAGTAATGCTTAGGATACTTGCCTTATACGTAGTTTACTCACGTAAAGCTAGCCAACACTTTCGGATTCCTATCGTAATACAATTACGTATATATATGATATTCATTAGTTATATAATTTAACTTCACATTATATCTTCGAATATACGATCAAGACACAAGCTAAGTTTTACCCTAGCTACACAATTATTTAGTATCTAATTTCTATTCTTAACTTCTTCTTTTCTCAAGTTGATCATATTCGTACATCGTTACTATCATGTGAGACTACCACAATTAGCAAACATATTCGCATATTATTAATATCACATAAGACTACAATCAATACTAAATATATTTTATTTTAGCAAGTTATGGCATTCTCATAAGTTAACCGTCAAAATCGGGTTCAAGTAACATCATATAATATCACGTAGCATGTATACATGTTTAAAGAATACTTTTATGTGTATACAACATTTTCTTGTTCCAATCATACATGCAATAGATTCTAAGTTAACACTTTCAATAATTTAAAGCCATTCAAGGTCATGGAATTCACAAGGCCTATCATGCTCGCTCTTTAAACACATATGGTATTCATATAATTTGCATTAGGCATACTTATGAGTATTCATATTTCATACATGTAACTATTACAGTTATTAGTTGAAAACATGTTTCGTTTACGCTAAATCATGACATGTAGCATGGTATTTATATATGCATGACGTTCATGAAGTCAATAGTATTATCCAACACGTTCATAAACTTCAGAATTTAAACTTCAAGTTAACATGTCAAGGTTTACGTTTCGAACTTACACTTTCACTTAGTAAAATTCACAAATGAAGCCCACATGCTCATGTCATATTATGAAACATATATAAGCAAGTCAACATGCTTTTCATGCATTTCAAGGCCCTATAAACATGCTCAAAAAGTCAGAATGTATATATGGTCCTTACATGTCAATATCAACCTTCAAAACTTGTGTTTTTGTTAGAAAGGTGCACTAGTTGGGTTCGCATGTTCATATTATATCACGATACATATATACTTAAGTCAATATGCATTCCATGTGTTTTTAAGTCATACAAACGTGTCTCAAAAGTCAGAATACTATTATGGTATTTATATATCAAAGTTTCTTTTCTCATAACTTTAAGTTTTCTTTGAAATACTCAACTAAAACAACTAGCATGGATTGCTATAACCTAGTAACCTTATTCCATATGTTAATGTGAGTTATAAGCATACTCTACTAGTACAACATGTTTAATACATCAGAAGATATAAAAGAAATCATCAACAAATTCTGCAATGGCGCGCGGCCGCGCCCAAATTGTACTAGGGAGACCGCGACAAATTGTACTAGGGAGACCGCGGCCGCGCGGCTCCCGTTCCAGACCAGAAACTTCTCTGCATTTGCAGAGTTCCAACCAATCTTCACATTTCCTCATGAAACATGCTTGCTAACTATTACATTGCACATATAACACTTCTATATAGACTGTCCTAGCATGTTAATCATCATTTCATACAACCAATTCTAACTAAACTTGCTAATTCCTATGAATTGAATTTTAAATGGGTTTAGAGATTATACCTCTTTAGCTTCAAATTGCACAAGACTTGCTCCCTAATCTCAGAATTCTCCCTAAGCAATATCCTTACTCTATCTAGAACACTTAGTAATTAGTCTAGCAAAACGAATTGAGAAGGGGAGTGCTCAATTTATAGGGAAGTGAATACCCATGGCAAGCCATTGTCTATGAAATCAAACCATTAGAGAAGGAGAAGAGATGATGGGCAACAAGCATTAGGTGAAATAGTTGCCAACCACCCCCATCACCCACATCCTTCTTCATCATGAGCATCATTGGCTAGCTAGGAAGTTGATATAAGGAAGTATCTTAGGCCTTTGGCCTTTCACGTGAATGAGAAATAGGGAAGGAATGGACACTCAAAATGGGACAAGAAAGGAAACTCTGATATTGTAAATGGACCACATGCTATACTTAAATTATTATACATATATGTATTAAATACTTAGACTATCTACACATATATATATTTTATACATATGTCTTTAAGGAAAAAATTTTGAGCGAGGCTCATAGCTCAAGGTATTCGATTCACCCAGGGAGTACGAAGATGTACCAAGATCTCCGATAGTATTTCTGGTGGCCAAATATGAAAAGGGACGTTGCCAATTGTTAGACATGTCAGAAGGTTAAAGCAGAACATCAGAGACCGAGTGGGTTGCTTTAATCGTTAGAGATACCGGAATGGAAATGGGAGCATATTACTATAGATTTCATAGTAGGTCTTCCGACGACATAGAAAGGTTTTAACGTAATTTGGGTTATAGTGGATCGATTGACGAATTCAGCGCATTTCCTACCAATAAAATTAAGGTTCACCTTAGATCAGTTGGCAAAGTTGTATGTGAAGGAGTTTGTTTTAAGGTACGGTGTCCTGGTATCTATTATATCAGATAGAGATCCGTGTTTCACATCGAACTTCTGGAAGTAACTACAGGAATGCATGGGAAAGCAGTTTCAAATGAGTACATCATATCATTCTCAGACTGGGCAGAGTGAAAAGACAATCCGGACATTGGACGATATGTTAAGAGCTTGTATCATAGATTTCAAAGGGAATTGTGATGATCATCTACCGTTGGTGAAATTCTCTCACAATAACAGTTACCACGCAAGCATCGGCATGCCACCTTACGAAGAGTTGTACGACATAAAGTGCATAACTCCATTATGCTGAGATGAAGTTGGCGAACGTCAATTGCTAGGACCAGAATTAGTACAACAGATCGCTGAAATTGTCAAGGTGATCAGGACAAGACTGATAACTGCTCATGACAGGCAGAAGAAATATGTCGATCAACACCGCAAGAATTGAGAATTTGAATCTGGTAGCTTTGTTTTCTTGAAAGTATCTATCTGGAAGGGAAAATTTTGATTTGGTAAGAAGGGGAAACTGAGCTCGAGGTTCATCGGACCCTTCGAAGTGTTGCGGAGAATTGGTGAATTCGCGTATGAGGCAGTGGTCAGACACAGTCCAGCTAGAGGACTATAAATCAAGCACTCGATGGGAGGCACCCCATTATTTATCTTTCTCCCTCCTTGTTTAATTCTCCATTTCCTGCTTTCTATCATACTTCCATCCCCCTTGTTTAATTCTTATTAGTTTAGTATTTAATTTAAAAAATTTTAAAGCTCGTAGATTTAGGAGCTCATGCCTACATTTTTGGTTTTAGGCATGAATGCGTATAATTTTTGGGAACATAAAGCTTATAGCATATTTTTGATGCACTTGCATTGCTTATACGCACCTTTAGAGAATTTTTGGGATTTTAATGCAAATATCTTTCCATTGTTAATTTTCTTGACGTAAATACATAATATACTTTTGATAATGTATGATGGCTTAATAAATGTTATATGTCGTTCTCAGGGTTAATCCATGCTGCAAGAAGCAAAGCCCAAGGGAATGCACAGAGCAAAGGCTGCAGAAACAGAAAATAGCAAGCCGCGCGGCCACGACCATTTAAGCCTGCATCCGCGCGCGGTCGCGCCTAGCACAAAAAGGGCCTGACTTAAGGAAAATCTTGCAAATTTTGGGGGGGCATCGCTTTATGTAAATTATCAGCAGTACATAAGCCTCTTATCCCAAACCCTCAAGTTTCTTCATGCAATCCCCCATCTCTTCCATCTCATGCAATCCCCTCCACTACAAGCCTTAGTTTTGAAATCCTCCTACCTCCTCAATCCAAAGTACCAATTCTCATCCACCTCATCCTCTCAATATGATCAATTGAGATATTGAGTTTGGGATCTCTAGCAGAGCAAGATTGATATGGAGTTGGGTTGGTTCATTGAGTTTAGTGTTGAGCGGGGTTTATTTTACCAAGAGCAGAGAGAGACGGAGAAACTTCTGAGAGGATGCCACTTCATTTCATGCAGCATCAGAAGCCAAATAGGGGAATTTCTTTTTACCTTTACCTTCAATGAGGACATTGAATAGTTTAAGTTTGGGGGTATTGGTTTTATTTTACATATAGGGTAGTTGCATTCATATTGCATATTGTGTTTGTTTATTTAGTGCATGTAGGTTGTAAATAGTTAAAATTTATGAAAATTTTAAAAAATTTCTTTTGTTTTTGCATTGTGTGTTAGAGCATACTGCATGAATCTAGTTTTTCAGTTGGTTAGTTATGTATGTTGCCTACGAAGAAACTGAAATCACTTGATTGTTGAACTGATTTGAGACTTAAGCCTGATTTCATGGTCGTATATGTAAATCCTTACCTTTCAGATACTGTGTAACTTGTAAGCACGATAGAGTAAACACCATGATATGCTAAGTTTAAATGTTTACATACTTGTCTTCTGGTGGAAAAACTACGTTTTAATAAAAGAGTTTTAGTTCGCATATAATAATAACTAGACTGTTAAAAGCTTAAGTTTGGGGGAAACAGGGGACATGCATGATTTATGCGGGGAGATGGAGCGTAAGACGCACTCCATTGCAGAAAAAGATAAAGAAAAAGAAAACAAAATAAAAGATTAAGAAAAAGAAAAAAATAGAATAAACACTTCGGCTACGTCGAGTTCTGTGGCCTTTGATATTCGAGCAAGTAAGCCCTAGGGGTGTCTCTACACCCAGCGCCCTAAGGTCGTCTGGTCTGGGAGTCGTTGGTCGAAAGCTCGCTACATGGATATCATTGAATAGCCTAAGAGAACTAGGCATTGCACAGTCGAATGTGTACACGGGAAAGTGCAAATATGCCCTTGTGAGTAATAAAAGCTTAATGAAAACCCCCTGTTGACTCTTAACTCTAGTAATACATGGTCTTAGTTAGAACTTATATGATTTACTATTTTTCTTAAGTTAAAGCTTATTTTTCCCCTAAGAAGCATAGTATGTGAGTTATTTATCTGAATGCATATCTAATGGTTGCTAGGCACACAACGCACAATACATCAGCGCTGACAGTTTTGGATTTGCAGAATATGCTTTATTATCTTATTTTGGGTAGCTTATCTGTTCGACTATCTCATGGTTTTCTGAGGCATTGCTTTGAAAGTTCAATACTGGCTGGGAACTTGGATTCGCATTCATGATAGCGTAAGTTGCATACATTGTAGATACTGCATTGCATCTTTTTTTTAGATTTGTTTTGGTTGCTTGAGGGCAAGCAAAGCTTAAGTTTGGGGGTATTTGATAAGTGTCTTTTATGACCACTTATTCGGATAGTAAACAACTCATTCTATTGCTTAAACTCAAGTATCGTTGTCCGTTTTATGTGTTTTTGCTTTATTTTGTGATTTTTAGGTTTAGAAACTCTCCGAGTGCAAATTGAGCTTAAAAGGGTAAAAGAATGCTTAAATGGGGCAAAGCACTGAAATGGGCTTAAAGCATGAAGATAGCATGGGTGAGGAAGCAATGAAAGTGATGCCACGAGTCTAGAGGCCAAAAAGAGCAAGAATGGCATTTAAAGCAAAAATGGGAAGGAAATGCAATCCGGACATCGTTTGGGGGGTTTATGTTCATTTTATATTCTTGGATTGGAGCTTAGATCATACTGTAGAGCGTCTTCTAAGCTTTTCGGAATATCTTGAATCATCCCAATCGGAGTTCGGAGGTGAGATTTATGCCCCGTATACCAACGGACGTTAAACTCCACGGTTTTGGGTTTCTATTGCATAGCTGTCACTTGGAGCTCAATTTCAGCCTTCATCCGTCCATTTATCTAGTTGCAATTCATGAGCAGTTTTTGCCTCTCTGAAGAGGACCTGAAGAAGTCCGACGGGGCAGATCTGTCAAGTGATCAACCTAACCTCCCGACACTTAACTGGGGAAATGTAAACATCCCAACCAGTGATCCAGGGACCGGTTCCAAACCAGTTATGGCCATCTTGGAAGACTGCGACTCTAGTAGCGTGTCTATCTCAATGACTCCCCAAGAACTGCAGACCAGCAATTGGACGATCACTCCACAGATCGTCCAAAAAAGGTAAAAATTGAGAAGCGACCGCTTACAGGGAGTGTAATACCCGAGAATTTCCATATATTATTAAATAAATATATTAATGGAAATGAGAATTTATTTGAATATAAATGATTTTGTGTTATGAGATGAATTAATTCAATTATATATAATTGAATAATTATAATAATTGAGAAATTGGTGGAGTTGGTGATAAACTCGTTGATTGCCTTGTGTGGCACAGTGACGTAATATAAGAATGATTATATTAATTTAAGCGAACAATTAATCTATATTAATTGTTAATCGAAGAATATTAATTAACTGTTATAAAATACTAATGAGGATTGATTAATATTATGTGATTATTATTATTGCAAGAAACATAATAATAATGAGCAACGTGTTTATAAATATAATAAGATTTATATCAAAGTGATAATTAATCATATAAGGGTTAATTAAATTGTTATGGAGGTTAACAATTATATTGATTGATGTAGGATATGTGTATATTATTAATTAATATTCAATTTATAAGATGAGAAATTATATGTGCAAGCATGCGAATTAAATGTGTAGCACATATTAGCTGACTATGTATTATGTGAAGTGTAATATGACACTATTATATGGTAAGGCTTATTAAACCATGTGAGCTACTTGATTAATAACTTGTGTGACAATAAATATGTGGGTATACATTGTATAATATATCATGAACATATTGTAAACAATTAGTTTTAATAAAGGAGACAGTGTAATGTGTTAACATCTGATTAGATTATATCCGGTATTAACAAAATGTACATGGATTATACGTGTCAATTTACACTTACTACAGTATATGAATTATTGTGACATTTCAATTAAAGACCTAAGTGTCTAAATATGTGTGTGTCTATAACCTAAGTATTAACACTAGTTTGTTTACAAATTGGAAATGCTGAGATTTTTATGCCTTGTCCCATATTAATAAGACACAAACCTTGTACACGTAAAACACTCATGAAGCTAGCCTACTCCTACCTTCTCAAACTCAGCATTCTAGCAAATCATGATACGGGGAGTGGGCACAACAGTGTTCTTCAACCACTCTACCAACTCTTCCTTAGCTGATATACAAAGCTTCAATCTAGTGGTTCAATTTAATGGACAATTGCATTGTCTGTGTAAGGATTCTTCTATAAATAGCAGCCATATTTCTTCGTTTTCAATTTGCTGAGAGTTTGCATAAGTGGTGAGTGAAAGCAATATACATATATCAGTAGGAGAAGTTGGATTAGCAGCAAACTATATTTGTATCCTAGCAGAGGTATAATCCCTCTTCCTTTGTTCTTCATTTTCGTTTTCTGTTTCCGAAGTTTCCTTCAAATTTTTGATTATGCCAAATTGGTTCATGATTGGTTTGTAGAACCCTTATATTGTTGTTATATGAACATACATACGTGATGGAACCACTATATAGCTTTCTTGACTTTCATTTCCATTGTTGCTCTGTAATTTCTGTAAAGCATCGAATTCGTGAAATTAGTTGGAGTTCATGAAATTGGGAATCGTTTGGGCGATTGACTGTTATATAAGCATATATATATGTGTAAGTAAGTTAAAAAGGTTAGTCTAATAGCATATGGGTATGTCGAGATCGATAAAATGGGAGGTTTTGGGTCGGTTTCGCTGCAGTCTGAACTGCAGGAACTGTCCCCACGCCGCAGCGCCGCAGCCCGCGCCGCAGCCCCACCCACGCCGCAGCCCGCGCCGCAGCGCCGGCCTCTGTGTGCAGTTTTCTGCATTCTGCAACAAAACTGTTATATACCAATTGTTTGATTTTTTGTTTAAACAAGCATGGGAGCATGATTAATAAATATATATAAACCTAATGAGGCAATGTAAGCATGTTTTAGTATATTACCATGCATGGTTAACCAAACGACATATAGTTTGAAAACAAACTTAAAGTTTCATAAACGAACGTTAACATATATAAAGCATGTTAATATTCTGATTTTTCAAGGCATGTCGGTATGAGGTAGAGATGTATGAAAGACATAATAAGTTATGTATATATGGTTCATAGTATGACAAGAGCCTGTTAGACCTCACTATTGAACATATCTAACAAAAATACAAGTTTTGAAGGTTGATATTGACATGTAAAGACCATGTATACATTCTAACTTTTCGAGCATGTTTATAGGGCCTTGAAATGCATGAAAAGCATGTTAACTTGTGTATATGGGTTTCATAAGGAAGCATGAACATGATAGACCTTATTAATGAACTATACTAACAAAGTATAAGCTTTGAACGTGAACGTTGGTATGTTATGACGAGAATTAGAATCTGACATTTATGGACACATGTGATAGTACTCTTAGACTCATTCATGTGTCATGCATGTATATATACCATGATTAGTAGCCGTGATTAAAGTTTAGCATAAACAAAGCATGTTTTCAAGATAATAACAATGCTAGCTACATATATGCAATACGAGTACTCATGAGCATGACTAATACAAGTTATATGAATATCTTATGTGTTTAAAAGCGACCATGTTAGACCATATGAGTTCGTGTCCTTGAATGGCTTTAAGTATTAACTTAAGAACCTATACCATGTACGATTGGATTTGGAAAAGTTATACAAGCATGAAAGTATCCTTTAAATATGAATACATGCTACGTGATATTATATGATGTTACTTGAACCCGATTTTGACGGTTAACTTAAGGAGATGCCGTAACTTGCTAAAATGAAATATATTTAGTATTAATTGTGGTCTTATGTGATATTAATAATATGCAAGCATGTTTGCTAATTGTTGAGATCTTATATAATATGAGAATGCGTTTAAACTCTAAAGAAGGAACGTTAAGGATAGAAATTATATTCTATATAACTGTGTAGCTAGGTAAAACTTACCTTATGTGTTGATCGTATATTCAAAGAGAAAATGTGAAGTTAAATTATATGACTAATGAATATCATATATACACGTAACTGTATTACGATAGGAATTCGAAAGTGTTGATTGCTTTTCGTGGATAAACTACGCTAAAGGCAAGTTCTCTTACTTACACTCTTTTAAAGTGCAAGTATCCTAACCGACGCATTTACTTTATGCAAGGAAATCTATGATTGTGAAAGTTTCCTAACTTATACTCTTTTACTATGCAAGTATCCTATCTTGTGTATTGCGAACTAGTTTCCTATTTAATCGGTTGAATTGAATTAGCATACTTGAACTCTTATTTCATTAAAGCTATTATTCATGTTGAACTTAGTATTGTTCTTGAATATTGTGAAAGTGTCTATGCCATTTGATTCGGCTGGACTTATGTTATTGAAAAGCAACCCAAACTAATTGATTGGTGCGGGATCTTGTATTTGACTGAGAAGAACAACCTTCTTTGAAGGGAATATATAATTGTCGGAGAACCGACGTGCACACTTGAGTATGATTGATTGTTATGCATAACAAGGGTACTTTAGGCTGATCACCTGTTGTACCTATTTTTGTTGGATTTTTAGTTTATTACTGTCAATTCTAGTAGAAGTTCATAGTCCGTAGTGACTACTCAGTATTCAATTATTTGAAATCTTGAATTGACTTATAATTGAATCATATTGATATTATCCTGTCCTTAGCGACTGTTATTGAGAACTGTTGATATTCTTGTTATTCTTGAACTATCAAATCTTGCTATACCCTTTCGAGAATTGAGAATCTTATTATTCACCCTTATTGTATATTACTTGCTGGGCAATTTGTGCTCATGCTTGCTTTCCCTAAAACATTTCAGTTAAGGCAGAGCATGGCGAACCTTCGGGCATTGATAAGGGCAAGGGCAAGGCTACCAACTAGCTTATGTCTGTTATGTTTCAAATATATTAATATTGTGTGAAGATGATGTAGTAAGACCGGATTTGTTTATGTTTAAGCTTAAGTTAGATTATATAACAAGTCGTTAATTGATATTGCTATGTAATCTATTAAGTACTGTAGGTTGCGAGACTTGGGGGAATAATTATAATAAATCATTGTAAATTATTCTAGAATAGATTTTCCGCTGTGGTTGTGTGATATTTAGTTATCATTATTGCGATGTATTACCATGAGCACGTGATGAACCAAATTCGAGAGACCAAGTGGCGGTCCTGGAATTTGGGGGCGTCACAGGTTGGTATCAAAGCCGTAGTTATAAACCTTAGGAACGAGTGTCCTTAGACTATAACTTAGGCGAACTTAGAAGTTAGGAAGGAGATAAAACTCATGTAGAGTTTTCCTTGAGAGGCTTAGTCTGTTATGAAATGTAACTTCATTTTATACAATGAACTTATATTTTGTTTAACATTCTAATGGAGATGCTATTTCTTGTCTTGTGTTTGTGATTGTAGGATGACAGACACAGGAGTACCTAGTAGAGTGGCCAAGGAGGAGCCCAGGGATATACATGTAGTGTACGAGGCACCTCTAGAGGCTACACCAGTGCAGGCTGTTGCACCGTTCGAGTTCGACGACGAGGACGAGATTGAGATAGAGTCTGATCCAGAGGAGGAGCCGATGGAGGATAAGCCAGTAGAGTACTCTGATGAGGCTACTATAGAGGAACAGATGTTAGGCGAGTACGAGGAGCGTATTCTAGAGTTAGACTGCAGAGTCCAGGAGCTGGAGGCAGAGGCCCACGAGAGAGAGTCTGAGTTCCAGAAGCTGAGGGACGAGGACCACCAGAGGAAGCTGGCTATGCAAGAGTTAGAGGTGGATATTGCCTACCGTAGGGAGGCAGGGATCCAGATGGGGACTCTATTTCACAGGTCAGTGGCTAGGAATGTAGATTTGGCAGAGAAGCTAGAAGAGGTTGAGCAGAGGGAGCTGAGTGAGAAAACTGAGAAAGAGGCACTCCGTACTCAGCTAGAGTTGGAGGTGATGGATAGGTTACACTTCGAGGAGAAGTGGGAAGCGTCCAATGAGAGAGCTGACGACCTTGAGGACGAGGTCAGGTGCAAGAAGAGAAAGATGAGCAAGATGGGGTATGTGTTCCATTCAGCTTTTGAAAGGGTGATTGATGGTGTGTACCACTACCTGGCAGAACAGGGACAGACTCTACATACCTTGAGCCGAGAGCTGGTTGCGTATATAGCACAGTTGGAGTACAAGAGCGCAGTGGAGCGCGGGATGATGGGATGAGATTTCCTTAGTCAGTCTAGTGGTAGTACTAGTTGTGTCTTTATGTATTGTATATACTATGTTGTAATCCTGATATTTTGTGTAAGATGTGGGATGATGATGTAAACCCCGAGTTAGCTTTTGTTAGAGGGGTATGGTAGTAGGTTGGTATATTCCCCGTCTTTTGTGATATTAGGGGATATATGTGATAACATTTATAGCAGTATGCTAGGAAAATCATGTAATGAAATGAAATGGCATATGAATATAAATGGAGTTGATTTTAGAAACGTGTTATAAATTTATTCTTTTAGTATTAAAAGAAATACTTAAGTGATATACTTGAATAATAATAAAATGAAAAATTGTGATAATGCCGCCCAGACGTAGATTGACTGCACCCGAAGAATCCGTTAACAATGAGAGAGAACAAGTAGACCCGATCCAGAAACTGGTAGACTTGTTAGGAGAAGCCTTAAGGGGAAGGACAATGAACCCGTTCGCCCAAACCCTCAAACTGTGCCAGTAACAACCTTTAAAGACTTTAAGAGTATAGGACCCCCGGAGTTCGAGGGAACTACCGACCCAATCGTCGCACAAACGTGGATCAAAGAGATCGAAAAAGCTTTCACTATAGCTAGCGTAGGCGAAGATCAGAAGACGGTGTTTGCCACGTACATGATGAGGGGAGAAGCGAACTACTGGTGGGAGGATAATCAACAAAGAGCTGGAGAAGGGATAATAGCTTGGGATAAGTTTAAGACACTGTTCTTCGAGAATTACTTTCCGAAGAGTATGAAGAATAGGATGGAGGTGAAATTCCTAGAGTTAAAACAAGGTGAGATGACGGTGGCGTAATACGCGGCTAGGTTTAACGAACTAGCGCGATTTGCGGAGCACCAAGTTGGTGATGAAGAGAGGAAGGCTAGACGCTTTGAACAAGGGTTGAAGCCATGGCTGTTCAATAAGGTATCAGTTCTTCAAATTGATTCCTTTGCAACATTACTGGAGAAGGCAATCATTGCGGAAGGCGGCAGTGAGGCCTTAAGTCTGTATAACAAAGAACAGAAAGGAAAGAATACTGGAGGAGAGAATCGTACGGGAGGAAGCAGTAGCGGAGGAAGAAACTTGGGAAAGAGAAAGTGGGAGAACAACAACAACAACAAAAACAACAATAATAATCAATCAGGGAATTTTCATGGAGGTTTCAAGAAGAGGGCTGAAGGATGCCCGAAGTGTGGGAAGAATCACCAGGGCGAGTGCTGGAAGGGACGTGGCACTTGCTACAACTGCGGACAGGAAGGGCACATCTCGCCCAAATGTTTGAAACCGAAAAAGATACAAGGATGCTTTGCGTGTGGCTCGACGGAGCACCGAATTAAGGACTGCCCAAAGAAGGGAAGTGGCGGGGGTAGTAATCAGCAAGGAGGCAACAAGCTGATGATCGGTGGACCGGCACAATCCAACCGCCCAACCGCCAGAACCTTTAACATGACCATCCAAGACACAGTGGCTGCGAAGGATGTGGTGTCAGGTATAATCCCAATCAATGATATAAATGCTTATGTATTATTTGATTCGGGTGCCACCTGTTCTTTTGTATCTGAAGAATTTGCTAGTAGACTTAGTACACCCCGAGAACTTTTAGAAAATCCTTTGATCATAGAAGTTGCTAATAAGGAAGTGATCCCTGTAGAATACGTTTATCAAAATTATCGCGCAAGTATTAGTAAACATGAACTGAGCGTAGACTTGATTCCTATTAGACTGGGAGAATTTGACGTAATACTGGGAATGGATTGGTTGTATAACCATGCTTTGATAATTGACTGTCAAAACAAATGTGTGAACCTTCAGACTCCGAGTAAGTCTAAGGTAGTGTTTTATGGTAGCTCATCGCTTAAGCAATCGTGTTGCGTTACGATGATGCAGGCCAAGAAATTGTTAAGGAAGGGATGTGTAGGATATTTAGCTTACATCGTTGATACTCGGAAAAAGGGAGTAGAAATTAAGGATATATACGTAGTTAATGAATTCCAAGATGTGTTTCCGGACGATCTGCCTGGTCTTCCGCCAGACAGAGAAATCGAATTCGTAATAGACTTAGCACCGGGAACGGCACCGATTTCGAAAGCTCCATATCGTATGGCGCCAGTAGAAATGAAGGAATTGATGATACAATTACAAGAATTGTTGGATAAGGGTTGCATTCGACCGAGTGTTTCTCCTTGGGGAGCACCAGTACTATTCGTTAAGAAGAAGGACGGATCGATGAGGCTCTGTATCGATTATCGACAATTGAACAGAGTAACGATCAAGAACCGGTATCCGCTACCGAGGATAGACGACTTATTTGATCAACTGAAGGGAGCAAAGTGTTTCTCAAAGATCGACCTACGAACAGGATATCATCAACTGAAAGTGAGGGATGAGGACATACCAAAGACTGCGTTTCGAACCCGTTATGGACACTACGAGTTTTTGGTAATGTCATTCGGATTGACTAATGCTCCGGCAGCATTTATGGACTTGATGAACCGAGTTTTCAAGCCATACTTGGATAAATTTGTAGTGGTTTTTATCGACGACATTTTGATCTACTCAAAGACAGAGGAAGAACACGCCGAACATCTGAAGATTGTTTTGGAGGCACTAAGGAAGGAGAAGATGTATGCAAAATTTTCTAAGTGCGAATTTTGGATAGAGAAGGTTCAATTCTTAGGCCACGTGGTGGATAAGAATGGAATCTCAGTAGACCCTGCAAAGGTCGAAGCAGTAAGTAATTGGGAACAACTGAGAACACCGACGGAGGTGAGAAGCTTTCTAGGGTTAGCTGGGTACTATCGAAGATTCATCCAAGATTTTTCTAAGATAGCAACCCCGTTGACCAATTTGACTAGAAAGACGGTGAAATTTGTATGGACCGACAAATGCGAAGAAAGTTTTCAAGAACTGAAAAGGAGATTGAGCGAAGCACCTGTGTTATCATTACCAGATGATGCGGGAAATTTTGTGGTGTATAGTGATGCATCGCACAAGGGGCTTGGCTGTGTGCTCATGCAACATGGCAAGGTTATTGCATATGCATCATGACAATTGAAGGATTACGAAAAACGATACCCCACTCACGACTTAGAGTTAGCGGCAGTAGTTTTTGCGTTAAAGATATGGAGACATTATCTATACGGAGAAAAATGTGAGATATACACGGACCACAAAAGTCTAAAATATATCTTCACACAGAAGGAGTTAAACATGCGGCAGAGAAGGTGGTTAGAATTAATCAAAGACTATGACTGCGATATTCTTTATCACCCGGGAAAGGCAAATGTGGTTGCCGACGCTCTGAGCAGGAAAGGAAGGGAGAAGTTGTTTAATTTGACGACTCAGGAAGAGTTGATAAGAGAGATGGAGAAATTGGAGATAGAAGTGAAAGGACCAGAAAAGTCTGGTGAGAAGTTAATTGTAATGGAAGCTTGTCCGACGTTGTTGGATAGAGTAAAGGAAGCTCAGGAAAAGGATGAAGAGTGTGAGAAAATCCGAAAGAGGATCACAGAAAATGAGGAAGAAAAATTTCAAATGGATAAAGACGGTATTTTGAGATTTGAAGGGAGAGTGTGGGTACCAGCGGTAACCGAGTTGAGGGAAGAGATTTTGCACGAGGCACACAATACGACATATTCCGTTCATCCGGGAGGCACAAAGATGTACCAAGATCTAAGGCAACATTTTTGGTGGCCCAATTTGAAACGGGAAGTCGCGGAGTGCGTCAGTAGATGCTTGACTTGCCAACTCGTTAAAGCAGAGCATCAGCGGCCGAGTGGTTTACTACAACCGTTAGAAATACCAGAGTGGAAATGGGAGCATATTACCATGGACTTCGTGGTAGGACTTCCAGTTACACAGAAAGGTTATGATGCTATTTGGGTTATCGTGGATCGACTAACGAAGACCGCACACTTTCTACCAATCAAGATCCGCTACAGTTTGAACCAATTAGCAAGCCTATATGTAAAAGAAATTGTTTCACGACATGGAGTGCCGGTGTCAATTGTCTCTGATCGAGATCCGCGCTTCACGTCCAATTTTTGGAAGAGTTTGCAAAAAATAATGGGAATGCAGTTGAGGTTGAGTACAGCTTATCATCCTCAAACAGACGGACAAAGTGAGCGAACAATACAAACGCTAGAAGACATGCTTAGGACTTGCGTGATGGATTTTAAGGGAAATGGGGACGACCACCTACCCTTAGTAGAATTCGCATATAATAATAGCTACCATGCGAGTATCGGCATGCCACCGTACGAAGCTCTTTACGGGAGAAAGTGCAGAACGCCGTTATGTTGGGACGAAGTTGGAGAACGACGAATATTCGGACCAGAGTTAGTTCAACAAACCGCAGACGTGGTGACAGTGATAAGAGCCAGACTTGTAGCAGCTCAAGATCGCCAGAAGAAATACGCAGATTTGCATCGGCAGGACCGAGACTTCAAAGTCTGCAGTTTCGTATTACTTGAAGGTATCTCCATGGAAGGGAAAAATCCGTTTCGGCAAGAAAGGAAAATTGAGTCCAAGATTCATAGGACCATTCGAGATACTGAAGCGAGTGGGCGAAGTGGCATGCAAAGTTGCATTGCCACCTGAACTGGAGTACATCCACAACGTGTTTCACATTTCCGTATTGCGACCGTACAAGGCCGACTACAAGCACGTGATTTCTTACGAGCCCATTCAAGTGGAGAAGAACTTGGCGTATGGAGAAATTCCTGTCCAGATATTAGATAGGAAAGAACAAACTTTGAGAAATAAAGTTATTTCATCTGTAAAAGTACTTTGGCGTAACCACGATGTCGAGGAGGTAACGTGGGAGTTAGAAGATAGGATGATGAGGGACTATCCCCATCTATTTGTGTAACATTGTAGCAATTCCGGGACGAAATTTTTATAAGGGGGGGAGGATGTAATACCCGAGAATTTCCATATATTATTAAATAAATATATTAATGGAAATGAGAATTTATTTGAATATAAATAATTTTGTGTTATGAGATGAATTAATTCAATTATATATAATTGAATAATTATAATAATTGAGAAATTGGTGGAGTTGGTGATAAACTCGTTGATTGCCTTGTGTGGCACAGTGACGTAATATAAGAATGATTATATTAATATAAGCGAACAATTAATCTATATTAATTGTTAATCGAAGAATATTAATTAACTGTTATAAAATACTAATGAGGATTGATTAATATTATGTGATTATTATTATTGCAAGAAACATAATAATAATGAGCAACGTGTTTATAAATATAATAAGATTTATATCAAAGTGATAATTAATCATATAAGGGTTAATTAAATTGTTATGGAGGTTAACAATTATATTGATTGATGTAGGATATGTGTATATTATTAATTAATATTCAATTTATAAGATGAGAAATTATATGTGCAAGCATGCGAATTAAATGTGTAGCATATATTAGCTGACTATGTATTATGTGAAGTGTAATATGACACTATTATATGGTAAGGCTTATTAAACCATGTGAGCTACTTGATTAATAACTTGTGTGACAATAAATATGTGGGTATACATTGTATAATATATCATGAACATATTGTAAACAATTAGTTTTAATAAAGGAGACAGTGTAATGTGTTAACATCTGATTAGATTATATCTGGTATTAACAAAATGTACATGGATTATACGTGTCAATTTACACTTACTACAGTATATGAATTATTGTGACATTTCAATTAAAGACCTAAGTGTCTAAATATGTGTGTGTCTATAACCTAAGTATTAACACTAGTTTGTTTACAAATTGGAAATGCTGAGATTTTTATGCCTTGTCCCATATTAATAAGACACAAACCTTGTACACGTAAAACACTCATGAAGCTAGCCTACTCCTACCTTCTCAAACTCAGCATTCTAGCAAATCATGATACGGGGAGTGGACACAACAGTGTTCTTCAACCACTCTACCAACTCTTCCTTAGCTGATATACAAAGCTTCAATCTAGTGGTTCAATTTAATGGACAATTGCATTGTCTGTGTAAGGATTCTTCTATAAATAGCAGCCATATTTCTTCGTTTTCAATTTGCTGAGAGTTTGCATAAGTGGTGAGTGAAAGCAATATACATATATCAGTAGGAGAAGTTGGATTAGCAGCAAACTATATTTGTATCCTAGCAGAGGTATAATCCCTCTTCCTTTGTTCTTCATTTTCGTTTTCTGTTTCCGAAGTTTCCTTCAAATTTTTGATTATGCCAAATTGGTTCATGATTGGTTTGTAGAACCCTTATATTGTTGTTATATGAACATACATACGTGATGGAACCACTATATAGCTTTCTTGACTTTCATTTCCATTGTTGCTCTGTAATTTCTGTAAAGCATCGAATTCGTGAAATTAGTTGGAGTTCATGAAATTGGGAATCGTTTGGGCGATTGACTGTTATATAAGCATATATATATGTGTAAGTAAGTTAAAAAGGTTAGTCTAATAGCATATGGGTATGTCGAGATCGATAAAATGGGAGGTTTTGGGTCGGTTTCGCTGCAGTCTGAACTGCAGGAACTGTCCCCACGCCGCAGCGCCGCAGCCCGCGCCGCAGCCACACCCAAGCCGCAGCCCGCGCCGCAGCGCCACCCGCGCCACAGCGCTAGAATATGGCTGCTGTTGCCACGCCGCAGCGCCGGCCTCTGTGTGCAGTTTTCTGCATTCTGCAACAAAACTGTTATATACCAATTGTTTGATTTTTTGTTTAAACAAGCATGGGAGCATGATTAATACATATATATAAACCTAATGAGGCAATGTAAGCATGTTTTAGTATATTACCATGCATGGTTAACCAAACGACATATAGTTTGAAAACAAACTTAAAGTTTCATAAACGAACGTTAACATATATAAAGCATGTTAATATTCTGATTTTTCAAGGCATGTCGGTATGAGGTAGAGATGTATGAAAGACATAATAAGTTATGTATATATGGTTCATAGTATGACAAGAGCCTGTTAGACCTCACTATTGAACATATCTAACAAAAATACAAGTTTTGAAGGTTGATATTGACATGTAAAGACCATGTATACATTCTGACTTTTCGAGCATGTTTATAGGGCCTTGAAATGCATGAAAAGCATGTTAACTTGTGTATATGGGTTTCATAAGGAAGCATGAACATGATAGACCTTATTAATGAACTATACTAACAAAGTATAAGCTTTGAACGTGAACGTTGGTATGTTATGACGAGAATTAGAATCTGACATTTATGGACACATGTGATAGTACTCTTAGACTCATTCATGTGTCATGCATGTATATATACCATGATTAGTTGCCGTGATTAAAGTTTAGCATAAACAAAGCATGTTTTCAAGATAATAACAATGCTAGCTACATATATGCAATACGAGTACTCATGAGCATGACTAATACAAGTTATATGAATATCTTATGTGTTTAAAAGCGACCATGTTAAACCATATGAGTTCGTGTCCTTGAATGGCTTTAAGTATTAACTTAAGAACCTATACCATGTACGATTGGATTTGGAAAAGTTATACAAGCATGAAAGTATCCTTTAAATATGAATACATGCTACGTGATATTATATGATGTTACTTGAACCCGATTTTGACGGTTAACTTAAGGAGATGCCGTAACTTGCTAAAATGAAATATATTTAGTATTAATTGTGGTCTTATGTGATATTAATAATATGCAAGCATGTTTGCTAATTGTTGAGATCTTATATAATATGAGAATGCGTTTAAACTCTAAAGAAGGAACGTTAAGGATAGAAATTATATTCTATATAACTGTGTAGCTAGGTAAAACTTACCTTATGTGTTGATCGTATATTCAAAGAGAAAATGTGAAGTTAAATTATATGACTAATGAATATCATATACACGTAACTGTATTACGATAGGAATTCGAAAGTGTTGATTGCTTTTCGTGGATAAACTACGCTAAAGGCAAGTTCTCTTACTTACACTCTTTTAAAGTGCAAGTATCCTAACCGACGCATTTACTTTATGCAAGGAAATCTATGATTGTGAAAGTTTCCTAACTTATACTCTTTTACTATGCAAGTATCCTATCTTGTGTATTGCGAACTAGTTTCCTATTTAATCGGTTGAATTGAATTAGCATACTTGAACTCTTATTTCATTAAAGCTATTATTCATGTTGAACTTAGTATTGTTCTTGAATATTGTGAAAGTGTCTATGCCATTTGATTCGGCTGGACTTATGTTATTGAAAAGCAACCCAAACTAATTGATTGGTGCGGGATCTTGTATTTGACTGAGAAGAACAACCTTCTTTGAAGGGAATATATAATTGTCGTAGAACCGACGTGCACACTTGAGTATGATTGATTGTTATGCATAACAAGGGTACTTTAGGCTGATCACCTGTTGTACCTGTTTTTGTTGGATTTTCAGTTTATTACTGTCAATTCTAGTAGAAGTTCATAGTCCGTAGTGACTACTCAGTATTCAATTATTTGAAATCTTGAATTGACTTATAATTGAGTCATATTGATATTATCCTGTCCTTAGCGACTGTTATTGAGAACTGTTGATATTCTTGTTATTCTTGAACTATCAAATCTTGCTATACCCTTTCGAGAATTGAGAATCTTATTATTCACCCTTATTGTATATTACTTGCTGGGCAATTTGTGCTCATGCTTGCTTTCCCTAAAACATTTCAGTTAAGGCAGAGCATGGCGAACCTTCGGGCATTGATAAGGGCAAGGGCAAGGCTACCAACTAGCTTATGTCTGTTATGTTTCAAATATATTAATATTGTGTGAAGATGATGTAGTAAGACTGGATTTGTTTATGTTTAAGCTTAAGTTAGATTATATAACAAGTCGTTAATTGATATTGCTATGTAATCTATTAAGTACTGTAGGTTGCGAGACTTGGGGGAATAATTATAATAAATCATTGTAAATTATTCTAGAATAGATTTTCTGC
Source organism: Panax stipuleanatus (assembly GCA_020205555.1). Taxonomy (NCBI): domain Eukaryota; kingdom Viridiplantae; phylum Streptophyta; class Magnoliopsida; order Apiales; family Araliaceae; genus Panax; species Panax stipuleanatus. Next base: position 36,384,016 of record CM035123.1, read on the forward strand.
TGTGGTTGTGTGATATTAGTTATCATTATTGCGATGTATTACCATGAGCACGTGATGAACCAAATTCGAGAGACCAAGTGGCGGTCCTGGAATTTGGGGGCGTCACAGGGAGCTCCACCTTTATCTATATTTATGTCTATTTTATTTCATCTGTAGCTTGTTATTGTCATTTGTCATATTAACTGATGAGTCTTTTTGTAATTGATGACTACTTGTATATATTTAGCAATCAAGTTTTTGTATCAGGTTTCTAAATTTGCATGTCTCTAGCCACGTCCATTGCCGAATTAGAGTAATGATTACGATTTCGACATATAATTGGACTTTGACTTGATGGGAATCGAGCACGAGGAAGGGGATGATGACGAGGTCCCCGAGGAAATCAAAGCATGGGTCGAAGATAAACCTAAACCCAACCTCGATCAAACCACCACTATAAATATCGGAACCCCCAACGATCCCAAAGAAATACATATTGGAACCAACCAACCCTCTAACCAAGAAAAAGAACTAATCCAACTTTTAACAAAATTTAAGGACGTTTTTGCCTGGTCTCATGAAGACATGATAGGTCTATCCACCGATATCGTCGTCCATCGACTACCAATTAAAGAAGGGTTCAAACCAGTCAAGTAGAAACTGAGATTGTTGAAACCAGAATGGAGCCTGAAGGTTAAAGAAGAAATTATCAAACAGTTTAAAGTGGGAATCATTATGGTGTCAACATACCCTGAATGGTTGTCCAATGTAGTCCCAGTGCCAAAATCTGGAGGAAAGGAGCGAGTTTGTGTAGATTATCGAGATCTCAACAAAGCCAGCCTTAAGGATGACTTCCCAGTGCCGTTCATCAATGTATTAATCGATAGCACTGCGCAATTCGAGATGTATTCTTTCGCTGATTGCTTTGCTGGATATCACCAGATCATAGTTGCTGAAGAAGACAGGAAAAAGACCACCTTCATTACCCCGTGGGGAACCTTCTGTTATTGAAGACTAGCTTTTGGCCCTACCAACGCTGGGGCTACTTATCAAAGAGCCATGATGACTTTATTCCACGATATGATGCATAAAGAAATTGAGGTGTATGTGGATGATATCATCGTAAAGTCCCGGTAGGCTGATGACCATTGCACCCATCTTCGGAGGTTGTTTGAACGACTCTGCAAGTTCAATTTGAAGTTAAACCCAGTAAAGTGTGCTTTTGGGGTGAAATCCGGCAAACTACTGGGATTTTTGGTGAGCAACCGGGGCATTGAGTTGGATCCTGCCAAAATCCAAGCCATCACGGAAATGCCTGAAGCAAAGACTGAGAAGGAAATTCGAGGTTTCCTAGGAAGAATCAACTTCATCAGCCGGTTCATATCGCAGTTGACAGCAACCTGTGAACCCATTATCAAACTATTAAGGAAGAACTCTTTCGAAAAATGGAATGAAGACTGCCGAAAAGCCTTTCATATCATTCAGAAGAGGTTGATTGAAGCACCTATTTTGGTACCCCCAAAGGATGGGATTCCGTTGTTCATATATATCTCGGTCAACTCCAATGCTATGGGTTGTCTACTGGGGCAGAAGGATGACATGGGGAAAGAAAGAGCAATCTATTATCTCAGTAAGCGCTTCAGCAGCGGAGAACATAAATATACTCTGATCGAAAGAACCTACTGTGCATTAGCTTGGGCAGCCACCAGGTTACAGCATTATCTGCATGGCCATACCACTTATCTCATATTGAGGATGGATCTTTTGAAATACATCTTCAGCAGACCAATTTTGAACCGTCGTCTATCCAAGTGGCAGTTAATCCTTCAACAGTTCGACATCATATATGTCACCCAAAAGTCCATCAAAGGGCAAGGGATTGCGGATCACCTATCGACTGCACCAACAGGGGGTTTTGAGCCTCTGGAAACGTATTTCCCTGAGGAAGAAGTGTTAACTGTTCTCCTGATTGATAAGGTGGATCAAGGTCAATTCTGGAAAATGTACTTTGACGGCGCATCAAACGCTGAAGGTGCCGGCGCCGGGGCAGTCCTAGTATCCATCACGGGAGATCAATACCCCATGGCAACCAAGTTGCATTTCAACAACTGCAATAATACCGCCGAATATGAAGGGTGCATTGTGGGGTTGAAGTTGGCTCAGTTCATGGGAGTGAAACGTTTAGCAGTGTTTGGAGATTCGGAGCTAGTCATCAGACAGTCTATCGGGGCATACACCACCGAAGAACTGCATCTACTGCCGTATCATCGACATGTTCTCAGATTGGCAAGGGAATTTGAAGACATTGCCTTCATGCATATCCCCCGGAACCAAAATGATTTCGTCGATGCATTGGCCACATTAGCTTCACTGGTGAACCTGTCAGCAAGAACGGGAATGCCTATCATCACTTTCACTGTGAAGAAGACACCGTCATATGAGAACAATGTAGGGGAGATATCAGATGAGATACTACCTGCGGGACCATCTTGGTACCACCATATAAAAGAATATCTGTGAGATCAGTCGACCCTGGAAGGGATGAGTCAAGCCGCGAAGAAGCGAATACAAAAAATGGCTATGAATTTCTACCTAAGTGGAGATGCTCTCTATAAGAGAGATCCAGGTGTAGGCCTCCTGAGATGTCTAGACCTGGGAGCAAGCCCAGCGACTTATGAATGAAGTACATGGTGGAGTATGCAGAGCACATATGAGTGGACCTCTGTTTGCCAAAAAGATTCTAAGGACAGGACACTACTGGATATCCCTCAGAGCAGATTGCGATGATCATGTCAAGTGTTGCTATCAATGCCAGATCCAAGCCAACATTATTCATGCTCCTCCGAATCAACTGCATTGCATGACATCACTATGGCCTTTTTCCATGTGGGGAATGGAGGTGATAGGACCAGTTTAGCCTAAAGCCAGTAACGGTCATCGATTCATCTTCACTATGATTGACTACTTTACCAAGTGGGTGGAAGCAGCTTCTTTCCCCAGGGTCACCAAAGAGGTCATCGTTGGTTTCATTAGAAACAACGTCATCTGCCTGTATGGACAACCCGAGGTTATCATATCAGACAACGCAAAAAATCTGAATAATGAGATGATGAGGGAACTGTGTAGTAAGTTCAATATCAAACAGCTCCATTCGGTTATTTATCATCCAAAGATGAAAGGCACGGTGGAAGAGGCTAACAAGAACATCAAGAAGATAATGATGAAGATGTCAGCAAATCACCAGGGATGGCCTGAGCTATTGCTGTTAACCCTACTTGCATATCGGACGTCGGCTCGAACCTCGACTGGAGCAACACCCTACTCATTGGTATATGGTATGGAGGCTGTACTTCCTGTCGAAGTGGAGATGGAATCACTATAAGTGATCCTTGATGCCCAGATAGAGGAGAGCCAATGGATACAAGATCGATACGATCAGTTATCCCTGATAAATGAAAGAAGAGCTGCTGCTATATTTCACGGTCAACTCTATCAACAGCGAATGTTTCGATCTTATAACAAGAAGGTGCGACCTCGAGAATTCAAAGAGCATGATTTGGTACTGAAGAAGATCATTCCGGGCCAGGATGTAGCTAAGGGAAAATTTGCCCCAAATGGGGAAGGACCCTTTCTTGTCAAAGCAATCCTATCAGGTGGAGCTTTGAAATTGGAAGAGATGGACGGTGAGCAATTCCCGTAACTGATCAATTCCGACTCGGTGAAACGGTATTATGTTTGAGACCCCTTTTCACTTTCTGACTGGACTGCTATGTCTTGATAAAAAAGAAAGAAAAAGAAAAGGAAAAAATATATCAAGTCTAGTTTTTCAGGTCTGAGCCTGAATAACGAAAGACCTGATCTCCTATCTGTGGGAGTATGTAGGCAGCCATTTATGGTGCGGTCTTACGCTTGAAAAACATCCAAAACCTCATCAAATCAAACCAAAAAACATCAAAATCTTATCAAATCAAACTCAAACCACAAATAAACCCCTTTCAAACTTTTCAGGTTTGAGCCCGAACTACGAAAGACCTAATCTCCTAACCTATACAGAAATCCAAAACTTATCCATCAAGCCCATACCAATCGACGACTCATGCAGAGATGACCTAGCGACATCTCATCATCATTCTTGCCGAATCTGATGCCACATGACGAGACTAGTTCCATGTCGACATAATAAATCATGAAGCAAAAATGACAACAGTGGACATGGTTAGACATGCGCAAACAAGGGAAGTGAACTAAACTTGCTTCTTTTTAATATATACAACTGTTTAGAATAAAAAAGTTGATTCTAACCTATGACAAGTGATAATAACAAAGTCTCTACAGGAAAATAAAACAGAGCTATAAATCAGTGGTAAGACGAGCCAACATCGCCAAATATCCAGCAGTCTTTGTAGTCGAGGGAGCAGCTCTGAGCTCGTGCTCCAACATGTCAACCCTCCTCAGCATCTCCGCTGCCATGCAAAAAATTTCCTCTTGACTTTGCACTTCACCTTGTACGTGATCGATGAGTCCATCTTAGAAAGTCTCAGCTGCATCTCTATCAATGATGGCCTGATCTCTAGAAGCACGGGTTGCATCTCTCTCAGTGATAGCAGTATCCCTACCAGCTACGGTGGTCAACAATAGAGCCCGAACCAGATCTCTCTCAAATGTCACCAACTGAAGCTGTCTATCCATCTCCTCCATGGAAACTGAGGCCAAACGCGGGACAGTGCTCACTAAAGAAGTTGTCAACTCTGCAAATAACGCATCCTCAGTCAGAGATATAGGATCCTCCATCGATTTTGCCGCATTCGTGGACCAACCATCATCATCAGATAAAGATCCTGTACCAACCTGATTTGTGGTCTCTGGTGCCAAATCTGACTCAAGCCAAGCTGAATACTCTGCAGAGCGGCCCGGATGGTAATCTCTAAACTCTGCTGTCTGTCGATGAGACCAGAACCCATAAACCCGAGCCAAATCAGCCTCGGTAACTGAAGCAGATGGGGAATCGATAATCCTCAATCCCCTCAAATACATGGACCTCCTGGTACTGATCAAACTGACCCATCACCGCGAGAGGATGATAGGTCGTCACATGCCTCAAACCCTCCAAGGGGAGGAAATCCAGGTCAGCGACATGGGTGATGAAACTCATAAAGGAGCAGTACCCAGAATACATGACTATAGCAAAAGGCTCCTCCATGGCACCCAAAAATGAAGTCCAGGATACCTCATCGACGCAAGAAGCGGGCGATATAAATAAACCTGAGACAGGCGAAGCAGCCCTATCGGTCGGAGGTGCGTCATCAACCAGATGTATAAAAGCATTGGACTACCTCTGAACTCTTGATCACCAGCGTCATGGCAGATAGAGGCAGAAATAAATGTCTCTGCCAGGATAAGGTGCAATATAGTAAAGTCCTCTCGAAGAGCCCTAATAGCAACCGACAGCGCCACATCCAGATGATCGGTATAAAATGGCATGTATAGATATGCTACGAGGCACATAACCAAGGCATCCACGCGGGTAATGTACCAACGCTCCTCTGAAATGGAGAAGTCTCTGTGATAAACAGCGAAGCTATCCGCGAAAGAAAAATGCCTAAACATAAAGTCCATGGAGATGATGTGGCTACCACCCACCTCAGCCATCACAACTACTCTCCTCAATACAGTCATCGTCATGAACTGGCAGCGCATATGGCCCAAAGCCACTCGAGCACATAGCCCATTTATCAACAGTTCTAAAATGCGACTATACTCCTCCAATGTAGGAGTCAACTCGGCTGAGCCGAATGGAAAGACATGACGCTCAAGAGTCCAATACCTGAGTATCCCGACACCAAATCCCTCCGGAATTTGGAAGGACAGTAAAGACATGGAGTGGCCCAGCATGTGGCTGACATCGATACAATCGGTGGATGGCAGCTGGTCAAACCAAACCCTCAAGCTGGTAGCTATATGTCTAGCAGGAAGGTGGTCCAAACGTACCACTGCAGAGGACAACATCTGTAAAACCTGTGTCAATAAGACCATACAGGGGTCAATCTTTATCGAATCATTTAAATATATCTGAATCATGCATCATACTTATGATAAAATAGCATATGTGATGAATAAATAAGAAGCATCATATATAAATATCTGCCAAGTACATTAGTTTCATAAACATCAATGTCATACCTATGATACATGTGAAAACTAAAAATTAAAAGTACATAATATTGGGGCACAAATGCCCAATGACTAACAGAGGACCTATGGACTCGCCCCCTCATCAAAATCATCCAAGAAGGTGAGGGTCTCATCAAACTGATCAACCTGAGGTCGTCTACCTGGAGTGGGTGCATCCTGCTGATCCGGCCGATAAGGTGTCTCCTGCGTATCCGGGGGAACGGTGAAGGGAACATCTCTATCCTGGAAGCCACCAAAACCTGAGGGTCCAGCACCATGGGAGCTACCACAGCCTGACGTTCCAGCTTCATGACCCCGAGAAGCAAAAGTGTGAGCCAAGGACGGGTCCAAGCCATTGTAACTACAAAAGGCCAACAGCTCCTCCAACTGAAGCCTCAAGGCAGCAATCTGATCCTGATGAGATGGCTCCTGAAAACAAGATATCCAGTCCCTCATCATAAGGGATCCTGGAAACAGATTGCCCAAGAATTGGGTAGCCCTGGTCCGAGCTCCTATCGTGCGCCGTACCCACCAAGCGATAAAGTCCGTCGAAGAGATCGGACCCTCAGACAGGAGGAAACCATTAAACCCCAAGGTGGGAATCGATGCAACTGACGAAGTCAGAGGCCAAAAGCGCTTGGCTGGAGGAAGATACGGCAGGCAAATCTCCCCAGTAATGCATCGAATAGCATGCTCTCCAAGGTAGAGCTCCCAACCTCCATCAAAAAGGAGTGGAATCCGGCGAGTCAATAAATAGAACTCTGGCCCTGTCAGCACGCCATCCTCAAATCCTTTGGCCAAGTGCTCTCCAGAATATGGGGTCCACAATATGTCTCGACCAAGCAACGTCTCCAACTGAAGACGGGCATGGGCAAAGTCCTCCGTGACTGGGACCTCAGACAGAGTAGACTGATGCTATCTACGTCCCCGGGGATAAGTATCCAAGCCTAAGACAGAGGTAGGGTGAAGACAGGGAAGCCTCTCATAAGCCCAGAACTGTCAATTCAAACAAACCCTCCATCAGTTGTGGGAAAAGAGAAATCAAACAAAAGGCAAATAAATGAAATTTGGTCAAAAAGACTTACAAGAGGAAACGGGAAAAATCTGACCTAGGCGTCGGTAACTCCCTCGGATCGCAGTCGCATCCCATGCACGAAAAGAGCGAATGTGAACAACCCCCAATTATAGTCCCCAATACGATCTACATATTAAACATCCCCTACCATGCTGAAGGGCACAGTGGAGGAGTTGCTCGCTATGAAATAACCCCTCATGATGGTCAAGAACAGACGCCGCAAGATGCGATCCCTCTCTGCTAAATCAATAAGCAACTCCTGCTGCAAGGTGCCTCTAGCATGAATCAACGCCCAGGCATCCTGATCGAATACTGTGAGCCTTGAAGGCTCTCTCCTGAGGAGAAAACCCTAGGAGGGCACCCACAGCAGCCCCGGTGATAGACGGTTCCAAGGGCACCCTATCCCAGTAAACTCCAAGCCAGTGATGTACCTCCAATCCATGGGAGTCATCATCACCTCATAATCCAATACATGCAGCGACTGACTCTGGTGAAACCATCTCTCACCCAAAGCCTGCAAATAGCCCACAGGGCAATGACAGGGAACAATGGTGAAGAAGGCCCCGAATCCCTAAGAATCTATGATCTCTCTATACCCAGGATGTAGCGACTGATACAGAGCGTAGATACTGAACCAGTTATCCCTCAGCTGGGTAAACTCTGGCACCTGTACGACGTCAAGGTTAAGAAAACCCGTCCCTATTAGAAAGAAAAATAAAAAAAAAACTAATTAATCCCATACCTCATTCGTCTGCAAGTGAATGGACGGATGGTGGCTCAAATCCATGCCCAGCAAATCTTGGACCTCTACCTCAATGCCCGAAAGAAATCTAGGCGCAGTAGGGAGTGGAGGCAAAACCTCAGGCTCAGGAATGTCCTCGTCCAGGAGTGGCTGATCCTCCCCAGCCGGCAAGCGAGAGGGCTCAGTCAAATGCTGCACCCGTCGTCTAATACGTGGAACCGGAACCTCAGAGGGGGTCCTAAGCCGACGAACTCCCGATGAAATCGGCCGTCCAGTGGCACGACTAAGCTCCTCAGGATCCATGTCTGAACAATGAGTTGATAGGAATTAAAGCCAAGTCAGGTATATTCTTACCATTTGCAAATTTTAAATTAAACCCATAAAATATGATCATCACATCATACATGTCTTACATGTGTCATTAAATGTGTATGTCATTTGCATCTTAGTACATCTATAATGTATCTATGACCCTAACATTTGGTTTATGAAATTTTTTTGCCAGAGTCTCTTTTATAAAACGGACTATCCACATGCCCGAAGCATGTATTAAATCACCCTATAAGGGTACATCATCACAACCAAGCATGCAAACATCAATTTCAATTGTTATTCTAACACATATATATATAATTTATGTCTAGATTAACTGATAAATGATAATATTTTGCATTCCTACGGTCCATAAGATGATCTGTACACATGCATTACATCATAAACACATTTATATATCTATACATGCATACATGTTGGATATATTGCCTTTAAGAAAGGAAACACGCATTTTCACCAAGGAAAACACGAAAGAACGGAGTCTAGACGTTGCCCGTAGTCTGAAGAAGGAATGTACGATGACGGATCGCTACAAATCAAGCCAGACTCGAGTAGAAATGAAGAAAAACTCAGTTTTTTAGAGAGAAATGACAAGAAACCCGAATGGAATGGGTGAAAATGAGGCCTCCCGAGGGTATAAGTTCGATCACGGGTAGCCTTGACCATGGTTGCTCTAGCCGCAACCATGTATGCGGCTACCTTAAGTGGGTCCCGCGGCATTTTGTTTGGTAACACGATGCACAAAACGTGTTCTTTTGGGTTCAGAATGGTCACATTAGGAAAAATGATGCCTTTCCGGGAGAGTTTGAAACCCTGAAAACCCTGAAAAATCCTCCAAAACAGCAGAAGTTCGGCGAAGATCAGACAACCCGACGTTGAACGCCAAAAAACCAAAAAATCAGTCAGCTTGACCCCGACGATGAAACCCTCCAACAATGAATCAGTGAAGGCATCGGCTTGACCCCGACGATGAAATCCACCGACAATGAATCAGTGAAGGCGTCGGCTTGAGCCCAATGATGAAATCCACCGACAATGAATCAGTGAAGGTGTCGGCTTAACCCCGACGATGTAATCCACCGACAATGAATCAGTGAAGGCGTCGGCTTGACCCCGACGATGTAATCCACCGACAATAAATCAGTGAAGGCATCGACAAATCCCCGATGGTGTAATCCGTTGGCTACAACCCTACGTAGATCAGCAAATCCCTGATAAATGTAATCCGTTGGCTACAACCCTACGCAGATCAGCAAATCCCCGATGAATGTAATTCGTTGGCTACAACCCTACACAGATCGATAAATCCCTGATGAATGTAATCCGTTGGCTACAAACTAGTGAAGGTCGGCAAATCCTTGATGATGTAATCCGTTGGCTACAACCCTACGCAGATTGCCAAATCCCTGATGAATGTAATCTATTGGCTATAAACCAGTGAAGGTCGGCATATCCCTGATGAATGTAATCCGTTGGCTACTACCCTACGCAGATCGGCAAATCCCCGATGAATGTAATCCATTGGCTACAAACCAGTGAAGGTCGGCAAAATCCCTGATGGTGTAATCCGTTGGCTACAACCCTAAGTAGGTCGGCAAATCCCCGATAAATGTAATTTATTGGCTATAAACCAGTGAAGGTCGGCAAATCCCCGATAGTGTAATCCGTTGGCTACAACCCTACGTAGGTCGGCAAATCCCCGATGATATAATTCGTTGGCTACAACCCTACACAGATCGGTAAATTCCAGATGAATGTAATCCGTTGGCTACAACCCTACGCAGATCGGCAAATCCCCGTTGGTGTAATCCATTGGCTACAACCCTACGCAGATTGGCAAATCCCCGATGATGTAATCCGTTGGCCACAACCCAGTGAAGGAATCAGCTCAACCCTGATAATGAATCCGTTGACTACAAACCAGTGAAGGCATCGACATGACCTCGATGGTGCAATTCGTTGATTATAATTCAACGCAGCTCGACTCAATCCCGACGAAGTAATCCTTAACTTCCCCGGCCGGGGAAGTAACCCTTTTATATATCTCACACGTTATTTCATCAATTATACATGACATTGCATCATCAGATATACCTTGTCATGCATTCTCTGTGTCTATTAAATCTTTGTCGTTTTCATTCCATTACATTGTATAAACATGACAAAGAGGGGCATCTGTAGACACTCGAAATTTCACTTTTGTCGTACTTACCCTGCAGAAGGGTAAAAGCATCATTTTACTTTGGAGACAACCCCGAAGTAGGGCAAAAGATCCCAATAATCTTGGAGACAACCCGGGAATGGTGAAGAGGACTAATGAAGTCTTAACATACCTCAACCCGATCGAAGATTGACAAGCTGAGACAGTGATCATCAAAAACCACCTCAGCAAACCTCGAACGACGTACCATCGAGAGATAAGCCTGCGGACTGATATCTGGACCTGGAAGGTATCCCGGCTACGAGTATCAACTTCCCCAGTCAAACTCGATCTTATATCGCTACGTTCGTCAAAGATGGTCTGAAAGATCAAACGGCAGACGTCAGCTTCTGCCGAATCAAGACCAAAGGAGCAATAACCAAGCTAGGGGGTCCCACTTGGGTAGCCTTGACCATATATGTTGTTGGCCGCATATATGTATGCGGCTACCCGAGATATATGAATAAACCCCCATCTTAGTTTATTTAGAAGAGAGAGAGATACATGTTTAGAGAGAGTGAGTTTTTAGAGAGAAGGAGGCTCGGGTGGAACTCTTCTTCACATATTTGTAGCTCAATCATCCCACTTAATACATACTTGAAGCTGTCTTAGTGTTCTTACTTAATCCCGGGAGTTAAAATGCTTGTTCACGCGTCCCCTAAGGTGAAATAACGCACTTTTAGCTTCAGTTTCTTTGTAAACTATGTTCAAATGATAGATTAATGAATTTTCTTGTTTGAATCTAGCTATACTTGTTGTATTTTAAGCATATCGTGTAATAGTTGGTAGTTTTTACGTCTCTACCGATTATTTTGTGCTTGATACGTTGTATATAGTCTTCGGAGGCTAGATATACCTCAAGCTAAGCCTAATCTAGCTCCCAAGAGGTTATTAAGCATGAAGCTTTAACTCGGGATCTATAACGGCTTAGATCCGTGGTATATCTATGAATTTATCATTTTTAAATCGTCCCGGTTAACTCGTATAGCCCTAAATCTATATTTAGAGGTAAAAGGGGGGCCGAATCGGTGTGAACGGTGATTTCGAGCGATGAAATCACTTAGTATCAAAGCCGTGGACATTATATATACGTAATATTATATAAATCATGTGAGCCTAGGAGTCCCGGTGTTGAGATCCCCGAATGGATCCGACTTTGATTCCCACGATGGACCGGTTTTTATGTTGTAAATGCTTTAAATAGAGTAAATATCAACGTACATGTAATATTTGGATTTTAAAATAAACTTGAGGAGTCAGTCTCGAGAGCTCGGATTCAAGATCCCGTGATAGTAAAAACTTTCATTACGGGAGCTCGGTTCATCGAGATGGCTTTTATGCCCGATGATGATCCGAACTTTCTTAACGCTTTAGCATACATATCATCAAAATGATTTCTCAAAGAAAAAACCACAAAGAGCTTTTGATGAAATAAAGCGATTCAGGGTAGATCATGTAATTAACGTAAAGAATAAAATGAAGTATCGAAGTCCTCGATTCCATGTAGGGCAAAGGATTTGAAAACCTTACTTTTTAAAACCTCATTTCAATTCATATATCTTGCTAAAAATGAACTTTTAATTAAATTAAATCCTTCGTACCTAAGCACAAAAGAGGTACAGCACTACTTTCAAGTCACCAAAAAAAGACTTAGAAACCTGCTAATAAAGCTTTCAAAATCAAAAAAAAACACACACACACACACACTCTTTTTACATAAGAAAATCAATAAGATGTTATACCGTGCTTGCACGGGAGTGGGGGGGGGTACCTAACACCTTCCCCCCGCTTAACCTAGCCCCCGGATTCCACAAATCTCGGGTTTCAAGACCAAATCAAAGAGTCACGCATTGGACCATCTTGCAAAAAACTATTAAAACCTAGATGAGTTGGTACATCCATTTCCAAAATACCAACTGGCGACTCTGTCTCAATCGGTCCAATCAATAAAATCAGTCTTTCAAATTCGTCGACACATAAAATCAATCTTTCAAAGCCGTCAATCAAGATGACCCCGGCCTTTCAACTTAAATTTGATCCCCAATATCGATACTCCACACAAATCCGATCACCAATATCGGTACTCCAGCCAAATCCGATCACCAATGTCAGTACTTTATCCAGCTCTGATCGTCAATCGAACCTTCTATCTAGCTCCAATCTCCAATCAGACTGTTAATCTAACTCTGATCATCAATCGGACCGTTTATCTAGCTCTGATCTCCAACAATCCAGCTCCGATCGTCAATCGGATCATCAATCCAGCTCTCATAGTCAATCGGACCGTCAATCCAACTCAGATCTCCAATCGAATTGTTAATCTAGCTCCGATCATCAATTGGACCGTCAATCCAGCTCTGATCATCAATTGGACCATCAATCCAGCTCCGATCGTCAATTAGACCGTCTATCCAGCTCCAATCTCCAATCGGACCGTCAATCCAACTCCGATCGTCAATCAGACAGTCAGATCAACCCCGATCTCAATATTGGGCCATCAGATCAATCCCGATCTCCAATCGGGCCATCAGTTCAAATCCCGATCTTAATATCGAACCTTCAAATCAGCCTCGGCAGCAACCCGGGAGTTACCGATCACCCCGATCTTAATATCGGGCTGTCACGTCAGCCCCGACATCAACCCAGGAGGTACAGGTAAACCTCGACCTCAACCCAAGATGTGTCAAGTCATCCCTGGTCTCAGCCCGGGAAGTATAGATCAGCCCCGGCTTCAATCCGGGAAGTGCAGTTTAGCCCCAAAGATTACCCTAGGAAGCCAAATTCACCAAGGACCACCCCGGGAGGGGCAAAATGGTCATTTTACCAACTCTCAGCTAATTCAGTCAAACTCAAGCCGAATTGATGCTATCAAAGTCAGAATGAACCATAACGACGATCCCGAGTGCAAACAGCGCAAGACAGCTCAACTGACAAACTGCGGGGAATCGAAGACCTGGTTATGAACCTGTCTTCTTGAACCCAAAAAATGTTTTATCCCATGTCATTGCGATACTCTCGGTGAGGGCTTTTCGAAAAGGTATCGTACGCCTTAAACGGATGCTCCGATCAAAAGTTAAAAAGTTTTAACTTTGACTACGCGTTGCTCGGAGTGCATGTACTTTGAGAAGATAGAACCGAGCACCGCGGGCCCCACCAGGGGAGCCGCACCTCTACCTACGACAGCCGAAGGCAGAGTGGAGGCTCAATGGCCTATAAATAAACGTGCCCCCCTTCATTTTGAAGAATTTTGAAACGCAGCGAAGCTCTGTCCATTCAATTTTTGGACTTTTACACCTCTTTCAGACCTAAATATTTTTACTCTAACACGTTGACAAACCCATATACTACCACATATCAAAAATCTACAGGTAGATTTGGATGTTTGAAGCCCACTAAGTGGCAAAAGCCCATTGTGCTGTCCATTATAAGTATTTTTATGATCAGCAAGTCAATACTACTACTTCGCACTTTTATACACTTGCACGTCAATTTTCACCATCTAAATATGCCTGGAACTTAGTTCCACAGTCATTTTGGTCAAAATTTAGTACATTTTTGTACATAAACTCAATTTCTGACATTTTTATAACTCGGATTGACGATCCGTCAGCTCCAGTAGCGTTAATGCACTAGCACACATGTTATGGCAACTTCGTCGGACTGGGTTATCTTCCCAGTCCGGGTTTGGCCCTTTTTTTGTATATTTAACCGTATATATACTAACATTTCAATTCTGTCAAGCCCGAATTTCAAATTCGAGGTCGTTTATAGCTTTTATATATATTTACGCATATATAAGCGACTTTCACCACCACTGGGTTCTCTTCCCAGTCTTGGTTGACTACATTTTTGTCAATATATATATATATATATATATATATATATATATATTCAGTCTGGCCTGGATTACTTCGTGGCCATTTTACTATTTTTGCACTCTTCGCCATACTGGGTGCTCTCCCCAATCACTAGTTGACTATTTTTCTGTACATTTACATTTCTGTACGGCCTGGATTATTTCGTGGCCATTTTAGTATTTTTGCACACTTCGCCATACTAGGTGCTCTCCCCAGTCACTGTTTGACTACTTTATGTCAATTTCAATTCCAGTACGGGCACCGGCGAGAAAACTCATCGCCCTTTTTACTGTTTTTCTAAATATATATATATATATATATATATATATATCATTTTTGTTAAGCCTGGATTATTTCGTGGCTATTTATAATTTTTTTATAAATATATATATATATATATATATATATATATGTATTAATTTTAGTCTGGGCTTACAAGTGAAAACCTATCGCCCTTTTACAGCTTTTGTATATATATAACTATATATATATATATATATTGCTTTATTCAATTTATTCAACTGTTGCTTTAAATATTCATTTTTATATAAATCGACACTGACATATCTGCAGGCAGACTAGATTTATCCAAATCTCGCCAATTTTAGCTTTCAAACGGTTCAAACAGGTTCCGACAGAACTTGGAAGCTATAATGGCTGAGATTTCGTTAAATCTAGGTATTTTTATAGTTTCAGCTTCAAAAGTAAACTCGCGACCCTTAGATCGTTATCTAGTGGGAACGAGACGCTTTAGCCACGCGCAGCCAGGATTTACTGATGAATGCTTGGTTCCATTGCGATGTGATGATGTATATATCAATTTCTATACTAATTTGAACTGTGCAGGTTTATTGGCTACTTCTATGTGAGCCTAGGAATCGTGGGATTCACGATCAAAACGATCAAAATTTGATTCCCACGATGGACAAACTCCAGTTTACAAATGTACCCTACAAGTTTTTCTGTAAAATGTACATACAAAAGACCTTAAAACGGTTATATGGATTTAAGGTCTCAACATAGTGAAATGCGGCTTATCGTGTCAGCGTCCCTCCGATGGCTTTCATGCCCATTAGGAGACCGACACATGTATTTATTTTCATGGTTAAAAATACTTCACATCACCATTCACATGCAGCCTTAAGGCTATAAAGATAAAATTTGGAAGTATCAAAAGGCTTCAATTCCTATGTTAGCGTAGGGGTTTGATAAACAGCTTTCAAAACATCACTTTCAATTCAATTAAGCTTTTGCAAATCTAATCAAAACACTTTTGCAAATCAAATCAAAGACTTTTTGCAAATCAAATCAAACCCTTCGTATATTGGTTAAATAAAGCAAAGCACTACTTTTAATCAATCAAATCATTATGCCCAATTTTCAAACAGAATTCACTCACGCATTCTAGTTTTTAGAGGGAAATATTGAAAAGATGCGATACCGTGTTTACACAGGAGTCGTGGGGTGGCTAACACCTTCCCTACACTTAACCAAGCCCCCGAGCTCAAAACTTTATTTTCAAAGATCAAGTTTTGATAGTGTCCAGCAAATTGGGCCTCTTTCAAATAAAACTCGATTGAGTTGGTACAACCATTTTTAAATCTACCAACTGGCGACTCTGTAAAATGTTCAAATCGTCGACATGATACATGTTGGCCTTTTTCCTAAAAAACCCTTCAAAAGCTTTTTCCTAAATAAAAAGAATAAGGGTAGAGAGAACTTTGGAAAAGAGAATTAAAAGACCCGGGTTATGACCCGACCCGCGGATTTTTTAAACCAACGTCGATAGGTATAATCATCAAGAAAAGAAAATATCAAGCTTATAAACATGGTTTATAGGATTACCTTGCTAGGAGTTTCTTTCCTCTTCCTTAGCTTATCTTCCCGCAGCCTTCTTCTTCCTCCAAGCCCTTTCTCTCTCTTTAACTCTCTGCTCTCCCTTAGTTCTTACTATTTTTACACAGAGTAACGATACTTGAGAAATTCTGACAAGTATCAAAGGTAGGGAGTATATATGGAGAGTCATTATTAGCCCCCCTATTAGGCCCGTGCTTCTCCCTTCTTCAATTCCTGCAAAGAACAATCCTCTCTTTCCTCCTAATTTGCAAAGTTAGCAGCCCCACTAGAATAAATAAATTCTTAGTTGCTGAGAGAATTCAAGGAATTCTTAGATGTACTTGACGGCTGCTTAGACATTCTTCTGCTATATCCATATTGCTCTTCTTTTTATTTCCTTCTTTTGCTAACTCATTCCTTCACATGCAAAATAGGAAGTATTCCCACAATTGTCAGCATACTCCCTCCTATTAGGGTTGTCGACAGCCTCCCATAGCCAATCCTCCTCAGAAGTTTAAATCCTCCCAATTGCTAATTCATCTATCCGAAACTTTCAGTTTGACCAATTTTGGATCCTTAAATATCATTTTTTCCGCGAATACAGTCGATTTCTTTTAACATCAATATTCCCAACATCACGAAAATATTTACTTTACTAAATTCATCTTTAAAATTCGAGTTCGATCGAAAAAGTCAACTCCGACCCATTTTGTATTTGTAGACTATTTTTATTAGTTTCGACGTTCTGGACTCAACCGTATAGTCTGCGTCTCCAAATTCTACAAATTCTACTCCAAACTCTAATTCTAATTTTAACTCAATTTATCTTGATTTTAAATACAAGTATTTACATTCTTAGTTAGTTCAAACAATTACTTTAGTTTTAAACCAACTATTAATATACATCACATATAATACATATATATATATACATATATATTAATTCACATAAAAAAAATATTTTCACCAAAATTCAATACTTTAAGCTATATGTTTTTTCGGGTTATTACAGGTAGTATGAACTGTAAACCATTAACCTTAATGGTTCGGTTACGTTTGATGTGTTTAGTATGTGGTGCGTTTGGAAGTTTAAATGTATTCTAAAATTTTATTTGCTTAAAAATAGCTTATTTCAGACACGACTTATTTAACTTGTTAACGCAGTTTTTGGAGTTTAAACGCACCACAAATGATGTGGTGTATTTGGAAGTCTCAACGCACTAAGCACTACCACCGCAAAAAGCTACAAATACTAATAACCAAACAAACTCTATATGTTACAACTATTGCAACTAGTCCAAATCACAACTCAAACTTAAATTTACAAAATGGCTCCTGTATATATATGTACACTGTTAACGCCAAGATTCGTCTACGCGCTCCAATCACCAAGCGCGTCTAATCCTGCACAAAATAGTTAAACACCGAAAATCTTGACAACTTGGGCCGCCGGGGGATAGCCCCGGTGTGAGAGTAAGTACAGGCTGACAAGGTTAACAATGGAGGTAAAATACTCTATTGCTGGAAATAATAATATTGTGTAAGTGTACCTTGTGAATAGTCAAGCCATATATTTATAGTACCTCACATCCATGCTAGAATCCTTCTTCATATTACATTAGGGTTCCCCCATATATCCTTTTCATAATAGAATAGTATCAAATCTCCCAAGATATAGGAAGTCCAATGAATATCTGATTCTCATTTCCTTAAATACAACTCCCACATAAATAGAAGTTATCCCACAATATGGTCCATCCGGCCGCTAGATGGCCCAACGCGTCCAAGCCCAACCCGGGCCTTGGTCTTCAAATATTCGGGCCCCAACATTGCCCCCCAGTCTTTCATTAAATGGAAGAGTATATAGCCCAACCATGCAAATCTGTCATGTGCACCGACTAAGAATTGGCACTCTCTGACCGAGCCCAGCCTAAGGAACAAACCATCTGTCTTTAGCCCATCACACACGGCCCAACAGTCTTTATTCAGTCCACAAGCAAGAAATTAAAACACCCAAACAGCCCCCCTGTGTCAAAACCCTTCACATCCCCACAGACATCATCAATTCCCCTCATTAATGTGTTGTCCCTCGGTATTCGTGAACAGCTTCCACCAAGATAGAATAAAACCCCCCAAATCACAATCATTTTCCCTACCGTTTTCAAAATATTTTGTCTCTCTCTCCCAACTCTCTATTTCCGGCAAAACATCTCCCCTTTCGTGTCAAGTCTCTGAAGCTCTAGCAATGGCATCTCCATCTAACTCCTCCGTTTTTGATCCTTGCAATCTTATCCCCATCAATGCCACTCCTCTTTCCTCCATTCCGACCTCAATCGTGCCCGTTACTGCCTCCCCCACAGCTCAATCCACCACCTTTGCTGCCGTCCCCACCAACACTACCACCGTAACCCCTACTCCTGCCGAATCTGACCATGCAAAGGCCCAACGCCAGTACTCTGACAAAGTCATGTACCCCCATGCCAACACCCCCTCCAAGCTCATGGATGCAGATATGGAGAACATCTGCCAGGCCTACCAGATCCCGTCCACCCACTCCCTACGGACCCCCACCGTAACTGACCGCATGTACCACTCCAATCTCGGCTGGGTTACGTACCCCTAACTCTGCTGGACAAAGGGGTTCGGTTCCCTCTCTATAAATTCTTCATAACCCTCCTCGGGTTCATCGACATCAGCTTCAGCCAGTTTGTGTCGAACTCCTATATCAACATCGCTACATTCATTGCCTTCTGCTATGATGCCAACATAGAACCTTCAAGCGACCTCTTCTTCTCTTTATTTCAACTGGCTAAATCTTGCAAACCCGACTTCAAATAGTTTAACAAATTGGCCAATAAGCCGAACTCCCAGATAGAAAGACGCTCCCTGATCAATACCCCTTCCAGTAACAAAGGATGGTATGAAGAGTGGTTCTTCGTCCGAGAGCCAGAGACTTCAAAACTACCAGGCTGGGCATCCCACGGCCGACCCAATCCTCCCATCAGCGACCTTTCCACTGATCGGCCAATAGAGATTGCCAAACTGATTGACAAAATGTCCGTAAACAGAATTGAGCTACACCATACTCACCAAATAAGCATGGCTCTACGATCACCGATGTAAGTTCTTGAACCCTATTTTTGGATTTCTATTCAATTGTCATCCCCTACTAACCCTGCTAATTATCTCAATAATGCAGTGTCCCTTTTCAAACCTACAGACATCGAGCGTCGTGATTTGGACGAATACCTTTCAGCCCAACGCTCTGGCAAGACTGCCGAAGTCCCCATAAAGCTGAACCCACCTGCCTAAGCCCAAACCTTCACCCTGCCCATTGCTGAAGATATCCCCACCAAAACTGCCAACCCCGAAGCCTCTACAAAGGTTTGGCATAAAAAGAGGGCTTAGAAGAAGTCCGTCAAAAGAAAAACCGACCCTTCCTTGATCAGCCCGACCGATCTCCTCGACCTGCCAGCAAAGGAGCGAGCTAAGGTCCTCTGTTTTAAATCAAAAAGAGCCAAGATAACTCTTCTGACTACCGAAGAACTAAGGGTCCCTCCTCCTAAAACAACTGCCCCCTCATCCAAAGCCGACCATACTCCTTCCTCCAACCAGGACCCAAAATAGAAAACCCTCGAAGATAACACTTCTGACCCACCCCTAAGCGAGCCACAAACCCAAGAGCCACCCTCTTCTTCCTCACACCCCAGTCCATCTCCACAAACTGAGCTAATCCCCATTGAGCCAATTCGAAAAACGTTCTTTATTAACAACCCCAAGCACTATCCCATTGAGGCCTACAAGAGCTTTATTCTCCCCGCTGATGAAGACCGATTCAAAGACCTACCCTACCAAGGTCTCATAGCCGATAGTCTCATCCTCAGGGCAGGGTAAGCTTCTTTTGTACTCCTTCAAACAATATTATTCTTATTAAGGATCTTCTTTTGACTATATATCAACTTGTATCTTGCAGTCCAACGCTCTATGGGGTCGGATCGCCGATAAGTGGAAGAATTATGAAGTTGAGATGAAAAGAGCTGCAAAAGAAGTAGAGGATATTAGAGCTGCTCTGCAACAGGAACAACATGCCCACGCCCGAGCCAAACGCATCTCCATCGAACTTCAACATGAACCTTCCACCTTCAGGATGAGAACGCAAAACAGATAGAGTACGCCACCTAAACCGATGCCAAATGCTAAACCTTGCAGGAAAAGGCTGAGGCTGACCAATTCTTGATCCAGCAGCTGAACCAAAATGTTCTCACCCTTAAACAGGACAACTCGAACCTGAAGAAACGGTAGGAAGAAGCTCGCCAGGTGTGCACTGCTATGGAGAAAGAAATTGCCAAACTCAAAGCCTCGAAGCCCTAATTAACCAAAGATCTTCGGCTTCAGGCTATCAAAGAGTACTGAGCTTCTCCCGATCTGATCGTAGAAATTACCAAAATGTTTTCTAAGGGGTACGAAGCCTGCCGAAAGAAGGGAAAAGCTAGGATGCTCAAAGCCTACGTCAATCCTGCTTTATTTGTTACCGATCCTGAAGAGGACAGTAGTGAGGACACAGATGATGGTCCTTCGACTTCTGAATAGTAGTTTTCTATGTAAAAATTAAAATTCCCTATAACCTTCTAAGATATCAATGAAAAATATCTATCTTCGGGCTTTATTTCCCCGAACTACATCTATGTCAATCATATATAACATTCAATTCATGAAATAATCACAAGGAATTAAAGTATGAAAAGAATTTATGCCCCCCCAAGGCTAAATAAATCCATCCTTAGACCACCGATGACCTTCTCTCCGGGAGCCGAAGATTCAACGGGAATATTCACTTCGCTCCTAAGAGACGAAGGAATCTAACTTTAGTCCTCCGATGACCTTTTCTCCGAGAGCCAAAGATTCATCGGGAATATTCACTTCGCTCCTAAGAGACGAAGGAATCCCACCTTAGTCCTCTGATGACCTTCTCTCCGAGAGCCGAAGGCGCACCAGGAATATTTACTTCGTAGAGACGAAGGAATCCCACCTTAATCACTCTGGAGAACCTCTCTCCGAGAGCCAAAGTTCATCCAGGAATATTCACTTCGCTCATAAGAGACGAAGGAATCCCACCTTAATCACTCTGGAGAACCTCTCTCCGAGAGCCAAAGTTCATCCAGGAATATTTGCTTCATAGAGATGAAGGAATCTCACCTTAATCACTCTGGAGAACCTCTCTCCGAGAGCCAAAGTTTATCTAAGAATATTCACTTCGCTCCTAAGAGACGAAGGAATCCCACCTTAACACCCAAAAACCTGGTCCGCTGGTCGAACAGACACAATCTGGAATAAACACACCTACCGAAATACAAGACTACTCTACTGACTTTTGATCTACTGATAATCCTACTCTACTAAAGGTTCTGCCCTACCAAAAACACATCCCTACTGGAAGTATTTCCTGAGTCTTTTGGCATGCCAAGTATTCTAGATGTCTGACCCATCCATTGTTCAAAGTCAATAGGTGCCAGGCTTCGGTACTTCAACGATCTCATATGGTCCTTCCCAGCTCGGCATCAGTTTCCCCTAATTCAAAGGCATATAAGCTTCCACTTCTCGAAGGACAAAATCCCCGACCTCGAACCTTCTAAGTTTTACTCCTTTATTATAATGTTTTGCCACCCTTCGCTGATAAGCAATGAGCCTTACCAGGGCAGCCTCTCTGACCTCATCCAATAGATCTAAATTGGCCCGAAGTCCGTCTTCGTTGAACACCTCCTTATAGTGGCTGACCAGAAGAGATGTGGAACCGATTTCCACTGGTACTAAAGCATCTGTACCATAAGCCAAACAAAATGGGGATTCACCAGTAGTGGACCGAGGTGTTGTCCGATAGGCCCATAGGACACTGAGCAGTTCTTCGGGCCATCTACCTTTTGTTTCACCAAGTATTCTTTTGATCCTGTTCCGCAGAGTTCTGTTAGTATCCTCAACTTGTCCATTCGACTGAGGATGTGCCACCGAAGTCTTCCTGTGTTGTATGCCGAGTTTTTCCAAGTATGCTTTGAACTTTGATCCCACGAACTGTCGGCCATTGTCCGAAACCACCGCCATAGGTATACCAAACCGGAACACAACGCACACCTTCAGGAACTTTAGGCAC
Source organism: Panax stipuleanatus (assembly GCA_020205555.1). Lineage (NCBI taxonomy): Eukaryota > Viridiplantae > Streptophyta > Magnoliopsida > Apiales > Araliaceae > Panax > Panax stipuleanatus. The sequence continues at coordinate 36,406,354 of CM035123.1, forward strand.
TCCTGTTCTATAATCAATTTAAGGGGTTTGGCCTCTACCCACTTAGTCATGAAGTCAATGGCAACGATGATGAAGCTCACTTGTCCCTTAGCCTTCGATAGTGGGCCCAGTATATCAACCCCCAATACGACAAAAGGAATGGATGATAATACCAAGTATAACTCTTCTGGTGGCTGATGGGTGATAGGGCTGTTCAACTGGCACTTCAGACACTTCTTTACGTACTCAGTAGCTTCTTTGAAGATTGTAGGCCAGTAGTAACCCTGCCGAAGCACCTTATAAGCCAATGACTTTGCCTCCATATGATCTCCACATATTCCCTCATAAACTTCCCGAAGGGCATACTCTGCTTCCGACGGCATCAGACATTTTAATAGTAGAGAAAAGTACGCCCTTCGATAAAGATCCGCATCTATCAGGATGAAATTTGCACTTCTGTGTTTTATTTTCCTCACTAGCAGTAGATTCGAAGGCAGTATACCATCTGCTAGATAGTCCAAGTATGGAGCCATCTAGCTTGTTGACCATTCCAAACACATCACATGCTGGACACTCGATTTACTCAAAATTTACAGGTAGACCGATCTGCTAAATGTGCTTGCATCGGTAGTAGCCAATCTTGCCAATACGTCGGCTATCGTGTTGTTTGACCGATATACCCCTTGAAACTCAAAAGATTCGAACATCTAAAGCCGGTCTTTTATTTCTGCTAAGTTTTTTACAATTCTGGTTCCTTCGTACTCTCCTGAGATCTGCATGACAACCAGATGTTAGTCACTGAAGATAACCAGCCTCTGCACTTCAAGACTCTTCGTTAACCGAAGCCCTAACAGAACTGCTTCGTACTTAGCCTCGTTATTCGTCACCTTGAACCCAAATCTGATTTCCTGTTAAACTTTGAGCCCTTCGGGACTGGTCAAAATGTTGCTAGCCCCACTTACATCTGAAGTAGTCGATCTATCCATGTATAATGTCCACGAGCTCTATCCCGACTGTACAACTGCAACTGTCCGTTCTGCCCCTTCGACTAATTTCATACTGGCATCCGCTTCAAAGAAGGAACACTCCATCACGAAGTCTACTAAAGCCTACCCCTTGATGGCTGTCCGAGGATGATACTCTAAGATGAATTGGGACAACTCCATGGTCCATGCCGCTAACCTTCCTGAGACCTTTGGCTGGCCCAGGACCTTCTTCAACGGCTGATCCGTATATACCACTATCAACCGACCCTGGAAATATTACCGAAGCTTCCTGCTGACTATCACTAAGGCATAGGCAAATTTTTCCAAGTTTGGATACCTTGTCTCTGCGTCCCTGAGGGAGTGGTTTATGTAATAAACCGGTTCTGCTTTCCCGCACCAATACAGCTCCTACTGCCAATGAACTTGCCTCCAAATACAAGTATAATGGCTCTGTAGGAACGGGTTTCACCAGCAAAAGCGTCGAAGATAGATACCTTTTTATTTCTTGGAATGCGTCTTCACATTCTGCTGTCCATTGGAAGCTCTTTGCATTCTTCGGCCCTTTCAAAGTGTTAAAAAATGGCAGACACCTCTCTGCTGATTTGGACATAAATCTCTATATAGCTACTATTCGACCTGTCAGACATAGGACGTCCTTGTACAACTACGGAGACTTTATATCAAGGATGGCCTTGATCTTCTCTGGGTTTTCCTCGATCCCTCTTTGGCTGATCATGTACCCCAAGAACTTTCCTACTCCTAATCCGAAGGTACACTTTATAGGGTTCAGCCTCAAGTTGTAGTGCCGAACTATCTGAAAGTAACTTTCCAGATCGTCTAAGTGGCCTCGGACTGACATACTTTTGACGATCATGTCGTCCACATACACTTTCATGCTCCTACCCAAATGATTTCTGAAGACGTAGTTCATCAACCTCTGGTAAGTGGCTCCCGCGTTCAGCAATCTGAAGGTCATCTTCTTGTAGGCATATACCAAACGATGTGTGATAAATGCAGTCTTTGGTATATCCTCTTTATAGATCAAGATCTGATGATATCCTGAGAATTCATCCATAAAACTGAGGAGTGCATACCCCAAAGTTGCATCGATGAGATGCTCGATATGTGGCAGAAGGTAGAAGTCCTTCGGGCATGCCTTGTTCAGATCAGTGCAGTCGATGCAGACGCGCCACTTGCCATTTGCCATTCTGCTTCTGAGCTAGTACTATATTTTCTATCCATTCTGGTTAGTCTATCTCGAAGATGAAGTCTGCTTCCAACAGCTTTGCTATTTCTTCATCAATTATCCTCTGCCTTTTTGGGGTGAAGATCCTCCTTTTCTGCCGAATTGGTTTCTTTGCTGGATCCACGTACAGCCTATGCTCGGCAACCTTCAGATCTACCCCTGGCATGTCACTGGGTACCCCCGCAAAGATGTCTGCATAGCTCTGCAGCAGCTCCACCAAGTGGGTCCTAAAGGGTTCAGGTAACCCTATCCCAATTTTCATTGTCTTATCTAGCTTTCCTGTTACCAGCTCTATTTATTTTGTCTCTCCTGCCAGCATGACTGATGGCTCCTGGCTGCTCTCTGTGAATGGCTCAATCTCTATCTCCATGGTCTACTTCTGCTTGCTGACCTATACTCCCGAGGTAATCAGCGAGTTTTGGTAGCACCTCTTTGCCAAATCGAGGTCCCCTGCTACTTCTCTGACCCCATGCTGAGTAGGAAACTTGATTTTGAAGTGGGGTATAAAAGTCACCGCTTGGAGAGCTGTAAGTGTAGGTCTCCCCAAGATGGCATTGTAAGCCGAATCCACATGCACCACATAGTAATGGAACATAGGTTTATACTTGCTGGGGTGCTGTCCCGAAGATTACAAGTAATTCGATGGTTCCAGTAAATTTGACCGGCTTGTTGCTGAAGCTGTATAGTGGAGACTCCTGTCCGATCTCCATCTTCTTTCCGTCCAAACTCATCCTCTGGTAGGCATGAGCGTACAATATATCTACCGAAGACCCGTTGTCTATCATCATCCTCTTCATATCAAACGACCCTACCTGTGCTGTGATCACTAATTCTTCTTCATGCGGATCGATCGGCTCTGAGGGGAAGTCTTCGTCCGTGAATGATATGACCGAACTCGGGTAAGGTCTTTCGCATCTCACGGGTTGGTCGGCTACTGACATCACTGAATCCAAATAGCCTCGCCGCTTCTTACCGGAGAGCTTTCCCATCATACCGCCAGTAATGACATCTACCACATGGCGATCCCCTTGAGTTTGATTCTGCTATGGTGGCTGGTCTGCCTGGACCGGAGCATGAGTCGTCTGTTGTGCCTTCTAGGTCTCTCTCCCAGACATAAATTGGATTAGACCCCCATGTTGTATGTTCTTCTCAATTAGTTCCTTCAGACCCCAACAGTCTTTGGTATAGTGCCCCATACATTCATGGTAATCATAATATTTATGGGGGTTTCCCATATCGGGCCTGAAATCGTCATCTGGTTTCTGATAGCCGGGCTACTTTTTCAAGTGCTCTAGGATGGTGGGTCGGTTGGTGTTTAACAGAGTGTAGACTCTGTTATCTTTATCTTTTGGGGGAGGACGGCTCCCTCCCGAGGCTCTGTTATTGCCGTACCGCTTCTGGTAGTTACCCGATTTGACATTCCCATTCCTCTTTGGATTCCCATTGGACCTGCCTTTATCTTTCTCTTTGTCTTTGGACTTCTCTGTGGACCCCCGCTTTAGGCTTTCCATGGCCTCTTCCATCACTACGAAGACTTCTGCCTTTTCGAACGCTTCGGCTAAGCTCCTCAGATGGTTGAACATCAATTGCTTCATCAACCCGTTCTAGAAGAGCCCTACTACCTGTAAGTCATTGAGGTTGGTTACCTGGCCGACTGCCTCCCTGAATCTTTTTACGTACTGGCCCAGTGTCTCCTTAGAGTGCTGCCTGACCTGGGCCAATGATCATGTGGGTTTTCATCTTCTCCTGTTGCTCCCGAACCTAGCATGGAACTTGTCACACAGCTCTTCCTATGACGAGACTGTGTTTGGGGCGAGTGTGTTCATCCAATGTCTGGCGTCTTTCCTCAAGGTCGTGATGAAGGTATTGCACTTAGCCGCGTCAGTGTAGTCATAATAGTCCATCAACCTGTCGTACGTCTGACTGTGCTCGTATGGGTCACCCGACCCATCATAACTCTTCATGTACGGCAGTTTTTTGGCGAGGTCTGCCTTTTCCCGAATGATCTCTTAGGAGAACGGGTAGGCCATCTTCCCCGAACTCATTTTCCCTTGCTAAGCCTCTGTCAACTGTCTCTGCATGTCTTCTAACTTTTTTGTTAGTATTTTAATTGTGACAAGGGCTGGGTCAGAATTTTTCTTTGGGGATAGTCTCTCATTTTGGTTCTTTCAATCCCAATGGTTTCTGCGATCTCTCTTATCCTCCCGGTAGGCCCGGGGGGGCTTCTATTATCTCTATATCGATCACGCCGAGGGCTATCCTGGCGACTGTCCTTTGGCTTCTGGAATGATGGTTGGGCCTCCTGATGAGACCGCTTCCCATGGGGGCTGACTTGTCTTCGATCTTTGTGATCGTGGTCTCCCGAACGATCCACTTATGATCTCCTTTCGTCGCATCGGGGGCTGTTGGAGTAGGGTGCTCTCGAACGCCCCTCTGTTCGGCGACCTTCGGATCTAATTCTTTCCCTAGAATGGCTCCAAAGCCTGTTCTCGGTTCTCCTTGTGTCGATGACACGCTTTCCTTTGGATTCTCTGAGTAGAGACCTCCCCCGCCCTGTGTGGTTCGGGAGGCTGGAGGCCTCATCGTTGATCATGTACACCACCTGTTTGGTGAGCTCTTCCTTCTGCATCATAAGGACCCTTAAAGCTTGCTCCGTGTCCTCTATCTCTTTCACCTTTCAGGCTATAGCCGCTTCACGGTCCTCCCGGAATTGGGTTCGAGGTGGTGTGCCTTCTGTTGGGTTTGTACGAAATCATGACGCAATCAAATTGCAAAAATTAGCGGAAGCATGGTATATCAGAGTTTAAAAAATTTCTACAAAACCATTACCCGGATCATCCTTTATGCAAATTATTAATTTAAAACGATAAATAAGAAGTTATAAAATCATACCCTTGTAGAACGAAGCTTCCACAGGTACGAGTTCAACTCCTTGTTCTTCGAGATCTCCTTGAATTTCCGGGTTAGATTCCTTCCTTTGATCAACGTTAGCCACCCAAGTGTTTGGCCTCTAGAGGTGATCCACCAAGGAAGATGAATTATCAAGAAGGAGGGTTGTTGGCTTAGTTTTCTATCCTCTATAGAAAAGGAGTACTCTCTAACAATTAGAATTGCATCAAGTAATATCTATTATAAGAATCCTCTTATATAGATATTGGTCAACCCTTCTAATCCTATTAGACATGGGATTTCTTTTAATTAATTAAACTCCTTTAATTAATTTAGGCTTCCCACCACATGGGAAATAATTAATTAAATTCATTTAATTAATTTGTCTCCTAATCTTATTAGGAATAAATGAGAGTACTAAATATTAAATTAATTACTAAACTCCTTTAGAAATTAAAATAATAATAATTATAATAATATTAATAAGACTCCTCTTATTAATTTATATTTAATATTTCCAAAATATTAAATAATAAATATTAAGCTATTTAATTTATTCTATCACCATAGATTAAATTAATTTCACTTAATGCATTATTACGATTATGCCATTACCTTCTTAAATAATTATTCTTCCTTTTATGGTGTGACCCTTTAGGTTCTCCATATTAAACCGGTTGTGAATAAATCAATTAGAACAATTCTAATCTTATTTAAATAAATAAATTAAACTAATAATCTATTTAAATAAATAATATTTATTCTACAATAGGGATAAGCCTCCCTAGCAATCAACGACTTTCCAGATAATATAGATTTCAACATTAATCATAAAAGAACCTGTGAGTAAATAGTTACCATACAATTCAATCCTTCCACCATACAATGTCCCAATTAAATATAAGACATGAATTTACTGTCAAGTCTTATTTTATTTAATTATATGTATTTCGATTAGAAAATGCACAACTCCAAATAATGTAAATTAAAAACTCCTTTCTAATTTCATTTTACCTTGGCCAAGGATTCCTGGGTTGTCATTTAACGAATCACATAGGACATATCTCCTCTTTTACTAGAGGTGGTAGATTCTTTATTGATCATTCATTGTCTCCATATGTAACTCATTATACCCAAGCATACCCTTTTATATACACTAAAGGGCTTTAAGGAATAAGTCAAAGTATAATTCATTACATACAAGATACTATGATGATCTCAAGTCCAAGGATCACTTGTACTACTATCACATTAGGAATTCCTATTGACAGGCGAGTAAAACTCCATTAGGTATTTCATAGCGAGTCACGTTCAGTGAACTTATTCTCCAATAAGCACCTACATACTTGCTTTAGTGTCTCCACACAAATGATTATGAGATCAATCATCCTCATCTAATGAGCAAGCAACATATGTACTAATCTATCCGGATTTACTAATCCCCTTTTTAGTAATCCCATGATTAGGAACTATTTTAGTTTTAGAGCTTTCTAAGAATTTAGATCTCATTGGCATGATCATCATCATGATTCTAAAAGCATTGCTTAAAACTATGGGTTATTTACATATTATAAAAACAGCACCATGTATATAATTTAATGCCTTTAATAAATGAATATTTTTATTAATAAATAAATAAGATTGCCTCCAAAGTATATGCTTTATCATCATACATGATTGGCTTGTATGCATACTACTTTCAATCTCCCACTTGCACTAAAGCCAATCGCCATGGTATCTCATACCCAACTTCTCTAAGTGACGATCAAACTGCTGTTCTGTTAAAGCTTTAGTTAATGGATCTGCAATGTTGTCTTGAGAGTCTACACTCTCCTCTTTCAATGATTTCTTTAATCAAAGTGCCGCAACACATGTTTAGATTCAAGATGAGACTTAGGACCTATTCCTAGTTCTGTAATGAACTTTTCATCTAAAACATCAACTTGCAGCTTCACTTACAGTTATATACTTTGTCTTTGTCACTAAACCAACAACCTTTTGTTGTTTGGAACCTTTTCAATTCACTGCACCATCTTTCAAGGTAAACACATACCCTGAAACAGATTTACTGTCATCTTGGTCTGTTTGAAAACTTGAGTCTGTGAATCCCTTGAGTTTTAATTCAGACCCACCGTAGACAAGAAAAATATCTTTAGTCCTTCTCAAGTACTTTAGGATATTCTTCACTGCCTTCCAGTGCTCTTCTCCAGGGTTTGACTGGTATCTGCTCATTACACTAAGTGCATGAGCAACATCCGGTCTAGTACATATCATACCGTACATGATAGATCCTATTGCAGAAGCATAAGGGATCTTACTCATACGGTCTCTCTCCTCAGGTGTCTTTGGAGCCTGTTTCTTGGAGAGATGTATTCCATGGCTCATCGACATGAGACCTCTTTTGGAATCTTCCATGCTAAACCTCTTTAGCATTGCATCAATGTACGTTCCTTGGGATAAACCAAGCATCCTTTTAGATCTATCTCTATAGATCTTTATCCCCAAAATATAGGATGCTTCTCCCAAGTCCTTCATGGAGAAGTGTTTAGATAACCAGATTTTAATCGATTGTAGCATAGGAATGTCATTCCCTATCAGTAATATATCATCAACATATAATACAAGGAATGAAACTGCGCTCCCACTAACCTTCTTGTTCACACATGGTTCATCGTCGTTTTTGACAAAATCAAACTCTTTGATTGTCTCATCAAAACGAATGTTCCATCTACGAGAAGCTTGCTTCAATCCATAAATGGATCGTTGCAGCTTACAGACTTGATTTGTTCCAACCTTTGAAACAAATCCCTCTGGCTGTGCCATATACACATCCTCCTCAAGTTTCCCATTGAGGAAGGCCGTTTTCACGTCCATCTGCCAGATCTCATAGTCGTTATAAGCTGCAATCGCAAGCAAAATCCGAATGGACTTGAGCATAGCTACTAGTGAGAAGGTTTCATCATAGTCAACTCCTTGTCTTTGTTTGAAACCTTTTGCAACCAGTCGGGCCTTATAGGTCTCTACCTTGCCGTCCGCTCCAGTCTTTCTTTTAAAGACCCATTTACACCCAATAGGCTTAATGCCTTCAGGTGGTGAAATCAAAGTCCATACTTTGTTTTCATGCATGGAGTCCATTTCGAATTTCATAGCTTCAAGCCATTTCCCTGAGTCTTTATTACTCATAGCATGTTCGTAATTCAATGGATCATCATCATTCATGATGTGTACCTCATCGTCATCCTCTATAACGAATCTATATCTCTCAGGTATCTTCGGTACTCTTCCAGATTTACGAACAGGGTGTGGTATAGTAGGTTCTTCTACTTTGTCAGGTACCTGACTTTGATCCGTGGTAATTTGTGGGTCTTGAAATTCTTCAAGATATATCTTACTCCCACTGACCCCTTCATGGATAAAATCATTTTCCAAGAAGGCAGTATGTTTCGCAACAAACACCTTTTGATCAGTTGGATGATAGAAATAATACCCTAAAGTTTCTTTAGGGTATCCCACAAATCTACACTTATCGGATTTAGTCTGTAGCTTATCGTTTTCAAACTTTTTGACATAAGCTGGACAACCCCAAGTCTTAACATACTTAAGATTTGGTTTCCTCCCCTTCCATATCTCATATGGAGCCTTTGGGGCGGATTTGATAGGTACCTTGTTAAGTAGGTATGCAGCCGTTTCTAGGGCATATCCCCATAAGGAAATTGGAAGGTCGGTAAAACTCATCATAGATCGAACCATGTCCAACAGTGTTCGATTTCTCCTTTCAGATACTCTATTTAACTGTGGTGTACCTAGAGGAGTCCATTGTGAGATTATACCATTTTCTTTGAGATAATTGAGAAACTCACCGCTTAAGTATTCTCCACCTCAATCTGATCGAAGTATCTTTATACTCTTGCCCGTTTGTTTCTCTACTTCACTTCTGAACTCTTTGAACTTTTCAAATGATTCTGACTTGTATTTCATTAAATACACATATCCAAATCTTGAGTGATCATCAGTGAAAGTAATAAAATAAGAATACCCACCCCGTGCACTTGTTGTCATAGGCCCACAAACGTCTGTGTGAATCAATGCCAACAACTCTGTAACTCTTTCTCCTTTTCCACTAAAAGGAGATTTAGTCATTTTACCCATGAGACAAGATTCACAAGTTGGATATGATTCATAATCGGATAGCTCGAGGAGCCCATCTTTATGCAACTTGGATAATCTTGTTTCGTTGATATGACCGAGTCTACAGTGCCACATGTAGGTATAATTAATATCATCTCTTTTCCTTTTCTTAGTTTGTTCAATTTGAAATATATTTTCTTGTAAGTCAAGTGTATAAAGTCCATTTCGCAAATTTCCAATACCATATAAAACATCGTCTTTATAAATAGAACAACTATTGCTCTTTATAACAACGTTAAATCCTTCCATATCCAATACAGAAATTGAAATAATATTTTTAATAATATTCGGAACATAATAACAATTATTAAGATAAATGGACTTGCCCGAAGGCATTGCTAAATAATAAGTTCCTACAGCTAATGCAGCAACCTTTGCTCCATTCCCCACTCGTAGGATCACCTCATCAGTGTTCAGCTTTCTACTTCTGACCAGTCCCTGCACAGTATTACATATGTGAGAACCACAGCCGGTATCCAATACCCAAGTAGAATTATGACTTTCAGAAAAATTAATTTCAATCATAAACAAACATTGATTGGAAGTCGAAGCTTCTCCAAGCTTCTTCTCTGCTAGATACTTCTTGCAGTTCCTTTTCCAATGTCCCGGCTTGTTGCAATGAAAGCACATTCCTTTAGCTGGTTCAGGTTTCTTTTGTTCCTTTTCTTTCCCCTTTCCCTTAGCCTTCTTAGATTTCTTCTTTTCAGAAGATACCTTGGGCCTCTTCCTTTTATTGGAAGAATCCACCATCAAGATATGGTTCTTCTTGGATGGGAAGTGACCTTCTGCAGTTTTCAGCATGTTAAGCAGCTCGGGCAAGCTGACATCTAGCTTATTCATGTGAAAATTAACCACAAACTGCGAGAAGGTCTCAGGGAGTGACTGCAAGACCAAGTCTTGACTCAGCTCCCCATCCATGACGAACCCCAGCTGTCCAAGGCGTTCAATCAAATTGATCACCTTTAGGACATGAGTCTCGACGGCAGTACCCTCGGTCATCCGAGATCGGAAGAGCTCCTTAGATATCTCATATCTAGCAGTCCTACTCTGTTCACCATACAACTCCTTGAGGTGAAGCAGCATAGCAGGAGCATCCATATTTACGTGCTGACGCTGAAGCTCGTTATTCATGGATGCGAGCATGATGCATTGAGCCACAGATGCATCATCTTGCCACTTATTGAAAGTGGCAATCTCTTCCTCAGAGGCTGTTTCTGAAACAGATTCAGGGACAGTTGAATTTAGGACATAAGAAATCTTTTCAGCAGTGAGAACAATTCTCAGATTTCTTAGCCAGTCCTCATAATTTGGCCCGGTAAGCTTGTTTGCATCAAGTATGCTTCGTAGTGAGATTAGTGATTTAGACATTTTTAAAATTATGCATGTGAAGGAAAACAACATTTTAGCAAACATTCATTTTATTAACTTTGCATACCAAAATAAATTTAGGTCTTTATTTTAAATTGGTATCTCCCACTATTTTCATCAAACTATATTACCCTCACTTATATAGTTCGGCAACATCTAATTAAAGATTTGCTAGTGAGAATAAGGATCCCATTTCAAATGTATATAACCTTGTGGATAGCACAGCAAGCGATATACAAATAAATAGGTAGACAACTCTTGTCAATTACATCACCATATAATTCCTTTTATTTTGCCTCTTAAATCATAATGGTCAAGTGTGTGCACATCCGAACTAAAATGATTTAAGTTAAGTCCAGCCTAGCACTTCCATAAATTCAAAAAAGAAAAATATTCGTCCTTGTGGATAGCACAACAAGACTAGATCGTTCAATTTTCTTGATAAGCATCAAATGTGATTAATTAACATCTTAAATACTCAATACTCGCCTTGTGGATAGCACAACAAACTCATATTAAATATTTAATACTCTATTAATTAATCATGCTAGAAGGCGACGTTCGATATTCCAAATATCATTTGAACGCTTCAGACTTAATATTATTTCTTTGAGGGGTTTGTTATTATTTTGTCTCATCTTGTTTAGCGCGCATGCACATATATATATAAAATACGCGTCATTTTATTAAACATGCGAAGCATGTTTGCATAAAATATAATATATATAATATTTAGCATGCAATATAGAATACTATATTCTACCCGGATTGATTATGGACTTTTATTCTAGTTTGGTTCACTAGAGCCACCAAGTGAACCAAAAGGTCAAACCTAGGAGTATAAGAATTTAAATTTAAACGTAACTATTACATTTAAATCCGGGCTCCATACAAATGGGTCTTCACGCGCTCCTTGCTCCTTAGTCTTCAATTTCTTTAAAATAATTCTAACTATCTCTATTACATTAACTATTTAAAATTAAATAGAAACCTTGATCAGCAGTCAAGGGGAAGTACATAGGAGAGAGATAGAATTTTACATCAAGAAAAAACAGAGAAGACGAGGTACGCAGACCCCATTTAATAAAACTCATTCATTCAAGCATTCAACTAAAATAAAATCCAATCACATTGGCCAAATAATCCATAATCAATCCCTATTTATTATCATACATATCACCATATATATCAATAAATAAATATTCATCTCATGAATTAAAACATTCCATATATATATGAGTATCATTTAATGGGCAAGTTTAAATTGCATGAAATCCAATTTCAAGATTAAAATAAACTTTTTATTTTAATTATAAAATTATTAAAAAAATTATATATATATATATATATATATAACCGAATATATATTATATATATAGTAACCGTCCCTTTTTAATAAAAAAAAAAACTTCCTAGGACACTTTTGAAAACAAGTTCATGATTACTATATAATATAATATACTATATATATATATATATATATATGTATAATATATCTATTATATATATATACGTTATATATATATAAGCTTAATGTGATAACCTTTTTGAAATCAAGGATTACTTTACAGAATGTTTCATAGCCTGGCACCTTTTATTTTTTTGGAAAAGCTAATCAACTTACGTTTCTTATATATACATATAAAGTATATCACGTAATTCCCACACAGCACGTCGGCGGGAAAGAAAGAAAGAAAAAAAATAACGATTCCATCCTTTTTTTTTCTTCATAAAAATAATTTTATACAATTAATTATGCCCAATAAATTATTCTAAATACATACCCATATGTATATGAAATTAAAATAATTAATAATTGCATAAAGGTTTGGCTCTGATGCCACTGTTGGGTTTGTACGAAATCATGACGCAATCAAATTGCAAAAATTAGCGGAAGCATGGTATATCAGAGTTTAAAAAATTTCTACAAAACCATTACCCGGATCATCCTTTATGTAAATTATTAATTTAAAACGATAAATAAGAAGTTATAAAATCATACCCTTGTAGAACGAAGCTTCCACAGGTACGAGTTCAACTCCTTGTTCTTCGAGATCTCCTTAAATTTCCGGGTTAGATTCCTTCCTTTGATCAACGTTAGCCACCCAAGTGTTTGGCCTCTAGAGGTGATCCACCAAGGAAGATGAATTATCAAGAAGGAGGGTTGTTGGCTTAGTTTTCTATCCTCTATAGAAAAGGAGTACTCTCTAACAATTAGAATTGCATCAAGTAATATCTATTATAAGAATCCTCTTATATAGATATTGGTCAACCCTTCTAATCCTATTAGACATGGGATTTCTTTTAATTAATTAAACTCCTTTAATTAATTTAGGCTTCCCACCACATGGGAAATAATTAATTAAATTCATTTAATTAATTTGTCTCCTAATCTTATTAGGAATAAATGAGAGTACTAAATATTAAATTAATTACTAAACTCCTTTAGAAATTAAAATAATAATAATTATAATAATATTAATAAGACTCCTCTTATTAATTTATATTTAATATTTCCAAAATATTAAATAATAAATATTAAGCTATTTAATTTATTCTATCACCATAGATTAAATTAATTTCACTTAATGCATTATTACGATTATGCCATTACCTTCTTAAATAATTATTCTTCCTTTTATGGTGTGACCCTTTAGGTTCTCCATATTAAACCGGTTGTGAATAAATCAATTAGAACAATTCTAATCTTATTTAAATAAATAAATTAAACTAATAATCTATTTAAATAAATAATATTTATTCTACAATAGGGATAAGCCTCCCTAGCAATCAACGACTTTCCAGATAATATAGATTTCAACATTAATCATAAAAGAACCTGTGAGTAAATAGTTACCATACAATTCAATCCTTCCACCATACAATGTCCCAATTAAATATAAGACATGAATTTACTGTCAAGTCTTATTTTATTTAATTATATGTATTTCGATTAGAAAATGCACAACTCCAAATAATGTAAATTAAAAACTCCTTTCTAATTTCATTTTACCTTGGCCAAGGATTCCTGGGTTGTCATTTAACGAATCACATAGGACATATCTCCTCTTTTACTAGAGGTGGTAGATTCTTTATTGATCATTCATTGTCTCCATATGTAACTCATTATACCCAAGCATACCCTTTTATATACCCTAAAGGGCTTTAAGGAATAAGTCAAAGTATAATTCATTACATACAAGATACTATGATGATCTCAAGTCCAAGGATCACTTGTACTACTATCACATTAGGAATTCCTATTGACAGGCGAGTAAAACTCCATTAGGTATTTCATAGCGAGTCACGTTCAGTGAACTTATTCTCCAATAAGCACCTACATACTTGCTTTAGTGTCTCCACACAAATGATTATGAGATCAATCATCCTCATCTAATGAGCAAGCAACATATGTACTAATCTATCCGGATTTACTAATCCCCTTTTTAGTAATCCCATGATTAGGAACTATTTTAGTTTTAGAGCTTTCTAAGAATTTAGATCTCATTGGCATGATCATCATCATGATTCTAAAAGCATTGCTTAAAACTATGGGTTATTTACATATTATAAAAACAGCACCATGTATATAATTTAATGCCTTTAATAAATGAATATTTTTATTAATAAATAAATAAGATTGCCTCCAAAGTATATGCTTTATCAGCATACATGATTGGCTTGTATGCATACTACTTTCACCTTCCACCCTCTTTCGGTCTTTTCTTTCCTGGCTGGTTGTGCAGAATAGCTTTTGTTGTGCTCCGGGGTGACCCCCTCCTTGGGAGCCACCTGAATTGGGTTGAGGTCCCAGCTGAGTATGGATGCTGGAAGACCCTAGTCTGTCTTTTACCAATCCCTTCTGCTGGACCGACACCGCTATCGACGACTGTCCCTTTCCTGTAATTGTCTTTCTATTCACCATGTTTTTCGACGAGGCGATCTGCTAGTTGTGATTGTAACGCCCTCCTTCTTAGCGCTAACGTTAACGCCAAGATTCGTCCACGCGCTCCAATCAACAAGCGCGTCCAATCCTGCACAAAATGGGTAAACACTGAAAAGCTTGACGGCTTGGGCCGCCGGGGGATAGTTCCGGTGTGAGAGTAAGTACAGGTTGACAAGGTTAACAATAGAGGTAAAATACTCTATTGCTGGAAATAATAATATTGTGTCAATGTACCTTGTGAATAGTCAAGCCATATATTTATAGTACCTCACATCCATGCTAGAATCCTTCTTCATATTGGATTAGGGTTCCTCCGTATATCCTTTTCATAATATGATAGTATTAAATCTCCCAAGATATAGGAAGTCCAATCAATATCTGATTCTCTTTTCCTTAAATACAATTCCCACATAAATAGGAGTTATCCCACAATATGGTCCATCCGGACACTAGATGGCCCAACGCGTCCAAGCCCAACCCGGGCCTTGGTCTTCAAATATTCGAGCCCCAACATACACTATGAACAACAAAATGTTGATAGTCAGAAAAATATATAATTTGTACATGACAAGTAGAAGTTAAAATAGCAGATAAAAAAGAAAAGATAAAAAAGAAAAGGACAAGACAGGAAGCTGCCACCCAAATGCAGATAGTTGGGGATCCAAGGCTGTGTTAACTTGCCTGAGATTCTATCGGCATTACTCCTTTATAATGACATACATATCTTTACCAAAGGTTTGTCATCTAGAGAAATAAGGTAGAAATTGCTCTGCCAAAATGTGGAGATGGTCATTATCTCCTCCAAGTAAGCGCACAACCTGCAATTAAGAATCAAAAGTTTTTACAATATACTCTCTTTATCCAAAAATGAGAGCCCTATTTGACTTGTTAACAAAAATGTTTTTCACACATTAAGATTTGTTAAAAACACACTTTTATAAATAGAATTTTTCGATATATTTTTCCCAACAACAAATTTAATCCCAGAATTTATTACTAATCTTAATATGCATTAAAAAAATTAACTATATAACTCCTATTTCGGGACAGAGGAAGTATATCTGTATATGAAGCATCTACCATTGTGACGAACAAGATTTTTGTAATTTAATTTGAATATTTATTGAATTAAATAAATATTTTTGATGATTTAATTATTGAGTTAAATAATTAATTGATGAATTTGTGATAAATTAATTTAATTATATATGTTACATTGATTAAATTAATGTGGAGAGTTTTTATATGCAAAAATATGTGTTTAATTAAGCTTATTTGATTAAGTGAATTATTTAATAAGCATAATGTTATTCTAATTAATTAATAATTAATTAGAGATTTAATGATTTGACATAATTAATAAATGAGAATTTTAATTATGTGACTATGTGAATTATTGTGGAATCATGTTATTTTATTTAATTGATTTAAATAAGATTAATTGATTAATTAAAAGTGTGACATTATTAAACTATATTATAGTAAGTTAATTAAAATAAATAAGAAGGGATTCCTTAAGCTAGCCAAACAAGGCCTTAAGGGGAGTTGGTCAGTTAACCCACTATGGGATTTACCGACAACCACTCAACCCTCTACATATATACGTATTATATACTTATATTTTATATAATATACATATCAGTTTACATGTTCATATATTCAGAGAGAATTTGAGAGAGAATTGTGAATTTAAGAAGAAGTAGAGAAGATATTAATCAAGTCTATATCATCAAACAGAGTTAGCAGGATAAATTTTTAACCCAGTTATACTAAGTTTCCAGCTTTTTATTTTACGTACTTTGAAGTTCTCTGTAATCGTCAATTTTGAATCATTGTTGGTTATATGGTTTTATATGGGTTAAATTATGTTTATAACATGTTTTATACCATGTATACATAAATCACATTGTTCAATTTTATGTAATTACTGTTGGGTTTGTACGTAACGCAATCATGCAATCAAATCACATAAATAGGGCGGAAGCGTAAAAAACTAGGTTTTCAAAAATTTATACAAATCCATTACCATGATCATTCTTGTGCATCAATTATCAATGAATGAAGAAGGAGAAAAACAGAATTATACCTTTGAAGATCCAAGCTTCCTCAGGTACAAGTTCTACTCCTTTAATTCCTTTGATTCCTCTGTAGTGGCTCCTTCCCTTGATCAATATCAGCCACCCAAATGTTTGGCCTCTAACGGTGATCCACCAAGGAAGATGAAGAACTCAGTAAGATGGGTTATTGGCTTAACCCTTGTTTCTATCTCTATAGAATATGTGTACTCCCAACTCTTGAAAAATTCACGGACCTTATTTCTGATATAAGACTCTCTTATATAGATATTAGGTTAACCCTCCTAATCTAATTAGAATAGGGTTTTATTTAATTAATTAATTAAACACTTTTAATTAATTTATATCCTAATCTTATTAGGATTGAGAGAGAGAGTACTGATATTATATTAATTCCTAAACTCCTTTAGAATTAAAATAATAATAATAATAATAATATTAATAAGACTCCTCTTATTAATTTATATTTAATATTTCTAAAATATTAAATAATAAACATTAAGCTATTTAATTTATTCTATCACCATATATTAAATTAATTATACTTAATGCATTATTACTATCATGCCATTTTCTTCTTAAATAATTCTTCTTCCTTTTATGGTGTGACCCTTTAGGTTCTCCATATTAAATCGGTTGTGAATAAATCAATTAGAACAATTCTAATCTTATTTAAATAAATAAATTAAACTAATAATCTATTTAAATAAATAACATTTATTCTACAATAGGGATAAGCCTCCCTAGCGATCAACGACTTTCCAGATAATATAGATTTCAACATTAATCATAAAAGAACCTGTGAGTTAATAGTTACCGTACAATTCAATCCTTCCACCATACAATGTCCCAATTAAATATAAGACATGGATTTACTGTCAAGTCTTAATTTATTTAATCATATGTATTTCGATTAGAAAATGCACAACTCCAAATAATGCAAATTAGAAATTCCTTTCTAATTTCATTTTACCTTGGCCAAGGATTCCTGGGTTGTCATTTAACGAATCACATAGGACATATCTCCTCTTTTACTAGAGGTGGTAGATTCTTTATTGATCATTCATTATCTCCATATGTAACTCATTATACCCAAGCATACCCTATATATGCCTTAAAAGGCCTTAAGGAATTAGTCAAAGTATAATTTGTTACATACAAGATACTATGATTATCTCAAGTCCAAGGATCACTTGTACTACTATCACATTAGGAATTCCTATTGACAGGAAACTCCATTAGGTATTCCATAGCGAGTCACGTTCAGTGAACTTATTCTCCAATAAGCACCTACATACTTGCTTTAGTGTCTCCACACAAATGACCATGAGATCAGTCATCCTCATCCAATGAGAAAGCAACATATGTACCAATCTATCCGGATTTACTAATCCCCATTTTAGTAATCCCACAATTGGGAACTATTTTAGTTTTTAAGCTTTCTAAGAATTTAGATCTCATTATCATGATCTCATCATAATTCTAAAAGCATTGCTTAAAACTATGGGTTATTTACATATTATAAAAACAGCACCATGTAGATAATTATATGCCTTAAATGAATATTTTATTAATAAATAAATAAGATTGTTTACAAAGTATGTGCTTTATCATCATACATGATTGGCTTGTATGCGCACTACTATCAATTACGTCTTAATTAAGTTTTCAAAACTTTCCAATAACGTACTTTGAAGTTTTATGTAAAAGACTAAATTGATGACTTGTTCATGATATGGCTATATATATATTAATTGATGTCCATAACATATTATATGCCATATATGCATAACTTTCAGTGATCACACCATGGAATTTTGTTGATAATTGGGTTTTCAAAAGTTACAGAGTGTAGAAATTGTACATATGGCCCTTACGTACAAAATTTACACGTCTTATACGTTTATTTAACTTAAATTGATACTTGCATGTAATTATGTACGTTTAAACGAACAAAATGGAAGTTAAACAAACGGATTCGGTGTTATAACGAATCCGTAACGTTGAATTTATTGTTTTCCTTCAAAACTTTATAAAATATTAAAAACAGTGAAAATAGATGCCTTGGATTGTGTAAATACGTGATTTAAAATGCTAAGATCATGCTAGAAATGTTATATAATATTTCTGTGGAGTTTTTACATTATGGGTAGCCTTATAATTCATTACGTTAGTTTAATTTGGATTTATTTGGGCTACTCTGTGTGTTCATCGCGAACCAGGGAGTGCACCAGCAGGGTGACCCGCCCCAGCGGGTGTTCATGGGCATTAGGACCCGCCCCAGCGGGTATAAGGGCTGTCCGGGAGCCTTTTTTTTGGTTTCCAAGACTGTTTTGACCTCCTGTAGTAAAATAAGCATAACTGTTTCATACAAACTCCGATTAAGGCGATTCAAGATGTTTCGGAAAGATAACGAGTAGACCTACAACTTTTATTCTTTAAGTTTGTCAATTTGAAATCGTTAATATGGGTAAAAATGGCCATCTGTGTGACTGATGTGTATTCGGAGGCAATCGGAGGGCTTCGGACATGCACGCACACAAGTGTAGTGTTCTCGATAATAAAAGATGTTATTTTAAGTTACATACATGAATATTATATGATTTGAAGTTCATGATTAATAAATTAATTTATTGACCTGTATAAGATAATGTGAATGTTCAAGTTAACAAACTAAGTGCGAACTTGAATATCATAATTGTAAAACTTGATTATAATTGTTTAAAGGGCTATACATGTGTGATATGCATGTTGTGAGTTTACATTCATGTTATGTGGTTAGCCATTGAGTAATATTATAAACCAAGTTGTAAGTCGAACTTAAGTGAATAGTTCAACAGTTAAACATGGTAGTTATGAAAACTAATCGATGTCGTATACATAATGTAATGTGTAGGACGTTGAGGAAGTGAATTGTAATTATATTTGTAGCTTGTGCAAGAGGCAAGTTTCCTATCCTTAAACTTGTCTAATATTTTGCAAGTTTCCCAAACTCAAACCTTACTTTTACATCGAGCAAGTTCTTATCCTTGTTTATTCAAGTTAAGATTTTCATATGAGATATTGTTATTCCTTTAATTATTACTTCAGTTATACAATACTTATTCGATTGTATACTCTTGAGATTTATTGTTCAAATTGAATATCGATGTTATTGTTGAATCTTATAGGACTAGTGAACCCTTATTGATTCGACTAGTCCATAGTTGATGAACGTTTCAAATTCTAAAATACTTATTGAGCTTATCCAAACCAAACTTCCTTTGGTGCGGACTCTGATGTCAAAACTGAGATGAACAGCCCTGTAAAGGGGATTATTTAAGCTTTAACGTTGAGATATTGTGCACAGTATGGTACTAAGGGCTGAACCCCCTAAGTACGAGAAGTAGAGTCCATAGTCTTATGACTGTTAAAGGTTTAAAGTATAAACACTTTACAACCTAGGACATAGTTCAAGGTCTTATGACCTTCAGATATTCTTTTAATTCCTGTAATTTATCCTCGAGTCAAAAGTTGAGTTTCTTTATTCAGATGTCTTTGATTCACTCGCATGTTATTATATTGTTATCATATATTATACTTGTGGGCAATCGTGCTCACTCTTGCATAATAATAACATTGCAGTTAAGAACGAAAGGTCTGACGAGCCTTCTACTAGCAAAGGCAAGGGCAAGGTCAACAAGTGATGAAGACTTGTTGTTTATTCTTATATGTTTATGTTTCAGAGTTATGTTAAAGTTGTGAAAGACTTACTTATTTGTTTATGTTCCGCACAGATGTTTAAGGTTAGTATGACCTGGGATTGTATTTATTATTCGGATGTTGTAACCCCATAAGGGGAGGATTTATTTCTATCTATTGCATGATTTGCATTTATTATGGGTAGATAGATAGATGATATTTGTACAGTGAACACCAAGTCCCGTGGAAATTGAAGTACCCGGATTTGGGGGTGTCACAACCATTGACAACATGAAATCTGCTACATGATATATAATAACAAGAAAAAGATGCTTACCTTCCCAAAATAAAAGTAAAACCATTTATGAGATGAAGAAAAGTAACTACTAAACTAAGTTACATTACGTCTCTCTGTATATATATATATGCTTATTAAACTCAATTACAACTGTTCATCACCAAATGAAATTTAATCTTTATTTTATTGGGTGAAATTTTGAAACACAATGTTCTGATGGATACCTTTCAGATGAAGATGAATGCAAGTACTTTACATTTGTTTTCTAAGGCAGGAAGTAGTTTCGCTTTCATGACTCTGGTTCCAAATCCTCATTTTCTCTCTATAACTATTTAACTTACCTTCAAGTTCCCATAAATTCCAGAATCCTGAAGAATCTGAATCCATCCCCAAATTTAAATAATTGTTTCTGTTAGAATTTAAGATCAAATAATATTGCAATCACACAGATATTATATGAAAGATATAAAAAAATAAGGACACACGATATACCCAGGTTCACCATTTTGGCTAGTCCTGTTTGTCTGATGTATTCATTAGATGCCTCACACACTCTACAATGATTCACACACCAAATAATATTTTTATAGTAACTAGAAAAATCCTAGCAGCTATAACATAAGCCCAAAAACATGAAGCCCAATACATTAGTAAAACCCAAGACCGGGCTACTAATAAATCCCCAAGCCCAATTGCACTTTGTGCTTGGCTTCCAGGGGGCCCTGCCCCCTTGCAACCCCCGCCAGCTCACCGACGAGCTGGGCAGTCACTCGCTCACCGGTGAGCCAGACCCCCGACTGGGTAGTCGTTGTAACGACCATGAATTTTAAACTCCTTATTTATTAAATATGTGATTTAATTTTAACGAGTTAGTTTTGTGAGTTTATTTAAACCTTATGTGGTTATGTGAATTGGTGAAATGGTTAAGGGGAGTCACTAATAGTTTATTTAAATTAGTGGACTAGCCCTGAGACTTTAATATCAAAAAATTGATAGGATTATTAATAATTAAATATTCCAATTATTTGGATATAGTGTCAATAGTTGATCATATTGATAAATTGCAATTATGAGTAAATATTTGATAATGTGTTGATTTAATAATTATTATGAATAAATAATAATTAATGAATGAGAGATTAATAAATATAATAATATTATATTTACTTGATTAATGATTTCATACAAGCATGTGATAAGTAAACCTTACAAAATATGGTAGTTAACTATATACTATATATAGTACAAGGTGACGTATTAATACGTCTACATATTATATATGTAGACTATATAGTATGATTAATTACATTATGTGAGTTACATATTATTGCTTATGTAACATGATAGACATTAATATATAACCCCATTACCTTATATTAATATCAATAACATTATTAATTGATAAATAATTTCAATAAGTTAGTATAATTACTATAGTAACAGTTATTATAATAATAACAGTTATGGTAATAAATAATGAGCAATACACAATTATATTATATTTGGTGTTAATAGAAAATGTACATGGATTATATGTTATCATATGTATAACCCAAATTGATACATTGTATTGTGGGTTAACTAATTAAAAGTACATTGGGACTTATATGTATACATAATGTGTACATGCATTTTATAACTTAAGAGTTTGTACATGCTACACTTAATATATGCAAGTTGCTGAGAATTGTGTCCCATAATGAGAGGCCATCCTCAATTTCCTCTCATACACGTGAACTCCCACATGCTACTCTAGCCTACTCCTTCTCTCAAATTCATCAATTATAGCCAATAATTATGGGGGAAGTAGGCATTATGATGGGTTCTAACTACTCCCAATTATCCCTCATACACTTCTTATTCCTATTGTTTTGAAATGGAGAGCAAAAGCATGGACCATGTAAAGAATTGGCTATAAATAGAGCCCCTCTTCTTCTCATTTCATTTGCTAAGGATTTCATTTGAGTTAGGAAGAGTATTATAGCAACATTGCAAGTCTAATAGTAGCATTACAGAATCTGTTTAGCAGCAAGTTCATTTACAGAGGTATAAATCCATTTTTGATTTCTATAGAATTCTTAATATTTTATTCTTCGAATTAAGCATGTAATTATTGATAATTGGATTGAAATATGTTGGTTAAGTGTTATACAAGATGTTAAACATGTTAGAATTGCTAAATGGTGTGTTAGAAACAATTTTGATAGGAAAATTTCTGAGTTGGGTTTGCAGAACTGCCGAAGCAGTTTAGCTTCTGGTCTGGCCTACAGCCTGCGTAGCTGCGCCAGTATTATACTGGCCAGCGGTGCAGCTGCGCCACAACCTGCTCTTGGATTGGCCGGACACCGGCGCAGCTGCGCCGGGTTTATACCTGGTGCCTGCGCAGCTGCGCAGGTTCCTGTGGCCAGTTTTTGTTTTCTGCTTCTGTTAAGCTGCTGTGATATACTAACATGTGATATACCATTGAAACAAGCTTGTGAACATGATTTAAATATAGATATTAGTACAATAACATGATATAAGTATGTATTCATTGATGCTAAACGTATATGCCATAACCATATGTTTTAAAAAAGGGAAACTTGTAATTCAAAAGTAAACCTTGTCATGGACGTATCACGCGAACATTCTGATTTTGTAAACACAATAGTGTGGTTTATATTGTCATGAAATGTGAGTCTAAAGTGTGTTCACACACTAGCATACGTGATAGCAAGATTCTAGCGATTTTGAAATAAGGAACTTAAGAACTTTCAAAGTGAACTTGGCTAAGGTTAATATCTTTTAGATTCTGACCATTTGAGAGCATATATATGGTTTATATATGAGTCCTAAGACATACGAGTTATGAGCACAAGGCACTTAACATGTATTATGATACCTTATTGGCTTAGTGTGATTTTTCAACAAAAAGCTTAGAACGTGAAAGATTATATCATCGAACACCATGTGGATTACGTATTGAGCATACAAGCATGTACATTAGAGTTCGTTATGCCTATAAGCATATTAACATAGACCTCGTTAAGTTAACGTATAGATTTCACATATACACGTATTCATAGAAAATGAATTTCTAAGGCATGAAATAGGTGGATTAAAGTATACATGTATAGTATAAGCATGAGCATGCATGTTATGTTTAACCTTGTTATGTGATAACATGAAGCATGAACTTGTATTATGTAAAGTATACAAATTACCGACATGAGAGCATATGACTTTAAACTAGGATTAGGTTGAGCATGCTAGGTTTTCAAAAATTATAATCATAAAACATGTATGTTGATTAAATATAAGTAACTTGAAGTATTATGTGTTCAAGTCTATATTGATGCATAGAAACTAGATAATCTAAAGTTATTAAATCTATGACATGATTAGATTGACTTACGTGAATTCTGGATAGATTGATATGATAAGCAGATTCTTGTAAGTGTAGACTCATATTAGTTTACACATGCTAATTGGAATACCGAATTATTAATGTTAGGTTATTTCAGCGAGATTTAATTAAAGCTAGAACTTAATTGTAGCTGAGCAATCGGGCAAGTCTCCGAACTTCACTATTTGGTTGTGCAAGTTCTTTAATTCTTATTTGTACAAGTTCCTATCCTTCTCATATTGTATTGAGCAGGTTATTATCGTAGTGACAGTTAATTATTTAAAGCTTGAACTTTATTTCCAAGCATGCTATTAGGTGGTTTAATTACTCTACAATTATTCCACATCGATATTATTGTTATTCGCACTTGGTGCACTTGATTTCGTACAGTCTTGGACTTGTACATTATTTAAAGTTCTATAATTCTTGAACTGCGTCAGATAGAGTCTGAACCCTTGTTCGGTCAGAAAATTGTATAAAAATTTTATAAAAGCTATCCAAACCAATTGATGGAAAGGATTCTTAGACTGAAAGAACACCCCTTGTATATATAGGGGAGTACCCCAGGTATCTAGTATAAAGATACAAACAGCAGAGTTGAATGTTATGCCTATACATAGCGTACGCGAGGCTGATCCCCTCAAGTACTTATTCTGTAGCCAGTAACCAAAGGGTCAATCAGCTATTGATTTCGTTGGAGTTTTATAGTTCAAAGTCTACTTGACTATCAATTATTCTAAAAGTAATTATTATTCTTGCTTCCGATATTCATATTGTTGAATTCATTATCAGATATATTCCTTTCATCATGATATATCCTTTATTGTTGTATTTCAACTTGCTGAGCAAAATTGTTGCTCATTCTTGCTATATCATGACTTATATTGCAGTTAAGCCCGAGACTTCAGGAAAGGACAAGGGTAAAGGGAAGATATAGGATTAGTTTGCAAGGGCAGACTTTATCTTTATGTTTAATTAATTTACTGTTATGTAATATGAACCCTATTGACTACCTAGGGTATGTTTGTATGTTTTGTATTTAAGGTTATCGAATCTTGGGACTAGTAACACCTTTTGAATGAACGACATACGTTTATTATATTCTGCACTTAGTTATTGTATGTTGTTTAGAGGTGGATGTTTATGTTAGATCGTGACGACCGGACCAGGGTTAGAGGACCCGGATTCGGGGGTGTCACAGGTTGGTATCAAAGCTTTAGGTTATAAACATTAGGAATGCGAAACCTAGGCTATAACCTTAATAGAAACTCAAGTAAAGTATGTAAGTGATGGGTTGAGGATATCCATCGAGTCATATTGTGATACTGAAGTTGTTTATTTAAATTAGCTATGATTGATAGACATCCTAAACTTCTTAATGCTAACATAAATAGCATATCACATAAAGTCTAATGTTTTCTCCCTTTCCTCAGGATCATGCCGCCTAGGAGACTACCGCGGAACCAGAGGGAGGAAGGATCCGTTAATAACGGCGGAGGGGAAAATATCGACCCTATGCAGAACTTCGTTAACTTATTAACGGAGGCAATGCAGAACAGACCCCAGCCAGCAGCAGGGCAGCCAGGACATCACTTGGCAAGCTTCAAAGATTTTAAATTGGTAAGACCGCCAGAGTTCCGGGGAACCTTGGACCCAATCGAAGCCCAAACCTGGATAGAAGAGATGGAGAAAGTGTTTGAGGTCGCAAGAGTGGCCGAAGCACAGAAGACGAGTTTTGCCACTTTCATGATGAATGGCGAAGCTAACTATTGGTGGAAAACCAGTAAGGCACGAGCAGGCGAAGGAGTTATTCCTTGGGATAAATTTAAGGAGCTATTTCTCGAGAATTACTTCTCAGAAAATACACAACAGGATATGGAAGTTAAGTTTCTGGAACTGAAACAAGGTAGTATGTCTGTCGTAGAGTACGCGACAAGATTTAACGAGTTGGCCCGATTCGCTTCACATCAGGTTGACACGGAAGCCAGGAAGGCAAGGAGGTTCGAATTAGGACTGAAACCATGGGTGCAGAAAGCAGTCGCGGTATTAAAGTTTAAGACTTACTCTGACCTACTAGAAAGGGCTATCATTGCCGAAGGAGGTAATGAAGCCATTGCTCGGTTCAAGCAAGAAAAGAAGACTGGTCAGGAGGGACAGAAAGGGGGAAGCAGCGGAGGCAGCAACCCCAACAAGCGTAAATGGACAGAGAGCCAATCCTCTGGAGGCAACAAGTCTGGGGGAGAGGCCATGAAAAGTGTAAAGTGCAACAACTGTGGGAAGAATCACTCGGGGGAGTGCATGAAGGGAAAGAACGCTTGTTACCGTTGTGGACAACCGGGGCACGTGGCTCCTCAGTGTCTGAATAAGCAGAAAGGAGGGTGTTTCTCGTGTGGAGCCCTAGACCATCAAATTAAGGACTACCCGAAGAGAAAGGGCGACGCAGCTAGCGGCAATCGCAACAACAACAACAACGGACTGAGCATCGGAGGGCCAGCCAGTCAAGCCAACAGACCAACGGCACGCACGTTCAACATGACCGTTCAGGATGCGGTGGAGTCTAAGGACGTGGTGTCAGGTATCATCCCAATCAACAATATAGATGCATATGTGTTATTTGATTCGGGTGCTACCTGCTCTTTTGTTTCCGAAGAATTTGCTAAACGGTTAGACTTACCCCGTGAAAGTTTAGAACACCCTATGAACGTAGAAGTAGCGAACAAGGAAATTATTCCCGTAGAATACATTCATAGGAACTGTTATACCAAATTGCAAGGATTTAAGCTCAGGGTGGATTTGATACCGATTCGTTTGGGGGAGTTCGATGTAATCCTTGGAATGGATTGGTTATCGAATCACGGAGCAGTTATCGACTGTAAGAAGAAGTGCGTACACCTTAAGACTCTGAATAAGTCAAAGGTGGTATTTTATGGTAGTAAATCGCCGAGACAATCTCATTGTCTGACGATGATGCAAGCACAGAGATTGCTTAGGAAGGGTTGTGTAGGTTATTTGGCTCACGTGGTTGATACTCGACGAGTCGAGGGTGAACTGGGTCAGATACCTATTGTAAGGGAATTCGTCGATGTCTTCCTAGACGAGATTCCTGGATTGCCACTAGATAGAGAAATTGAGTTTGTTATTGATTTGGCACCGGGGACAGCACCGGTATACAAAGCGCCGTATCGTATGGCACCGGTAGAGATGAAGGAACTGATGGCTCAATTACAAGAGTTGTTGGATAAGGGATACATTCGACCGAGCGTATCACCGTGGGGAGCGCCAGTCTTATTCATGAAGAAGAAAGATGGATCGCTCAGACTTTGTATCGACTACCGAGAGTTGAACAAGGTCACCATTAAGAACAAGTACCCATTGCCTAGGATCGATGATTTGTTTGATCAGTTAAAGGGGGTGAAGTACTTTTCAAAGATTGACTTGAGGACCGGTTATCATCAACTGAAGGTAAGGCCGGAGGATATTCCAAAGACGGCATTCAGAACTCGGTATGGACACTTTGAGTTTCTGGTAATGTCATTCGGATTGACGAACGCGCCGGCAGTATTTATGGACTTGATGAACAGAGTATTCAAACAGTATTTGGATAAGTTCGTTGTCGTATTCATCGATGACATTCTGGTGTATTCCGAGACGGAGGAAGAACACGCCGAGCATCTTCGAATAGTGTTGGAGACATTAAGGAGAGAGAAGTTGTATGCAAAATTCTCCAAGTGTGAGTTTTGGTTGCAAAGAGTGCAATTTTTGGGGCACGTTATCGACAAGAGTGGTGTTTCGGTGGATCCAGCAAAGGTAGAAGCGGTTATCAATTGGGAGCAGCCAAAGACGCCAATAGAAATTAGGAGTTTCTTAGGGTTAGCAGGATACTATCGGAGATTCATCCAGAATTTTTCGAAATTAGCATCGCCGTTGATCAACCTTACTAGAAAGACAGTTAAGTTCGTTTGGACGGAGAAGTGTGAAGAGAGCTTCCTAGAATTGAAGAAGAGGCTTAGTCAAGCACCTGTGTTAGCTTTACCGGATAACACGGGAGGATTTGTAGTGTATAGCGATGCGTCACACAAGGGTCTTGGCTGTGTACTGATGCAACACGGCAGGGTCATTGCGTACGCTTCACGTCAGCTGAAAGATTATGAGAAGGGTTATCCGACTCATGACCTGGAATTAGCAGCAGTAGTTTTTGCCTTGAAGATTTGGAGGCATTATTTATATGGTGAGAAGTGTGAGATATATACGGACCACAAGAGTCTGAAGTATATCTTCACGCAGAAAGAGCTAAACATGAGGCAGCGCCGATGGCTAGAATTGATCAAAGATTATGATTGTGAGATTCTGTACCATCCAGGCAAAGCAAATGTAGTGGCAGATGCCTTGAGCAAAAAAGGCAGAGAGAAGTTATTGAAGTTAACCTTTCAAGAAGAGTTAGTGAAAGATTTCGAATGACTAGATTTGGAGGTTAACTATCCGATGGAGACCAACTAGAAATTATTTTCAGTGACAGCAAGTCCGACTTTATTAGATAAGGTTAAGGAGGCACAAGAGAAGGATGAAGATTGTGATGTTATCAAAAAGCGGTTAGCTGACGGTGATGAGTTGAAATTCAAGATCGATAGCACTGGACTGCTAAGGTTTGAAGGACGAATTTGGGTACCGTTAGTACCAAAATTAAGAGAAGAAATTTTACAAGAAGCGCATAGTACGAGATACTCGATACACCCAGGAAGCACGAAGATGTACCAAGACTTGCGTCATCACTTTTGGTGGCCAAACATGAAGAGGGAAGTTGTAGAATGCATAAGTAGGTGTTTAACTTGTCAGAGAGTCAAGGCAGAGCACCAACGACCAAGCGGGTTATTACAACCGTTAGAGATTCCAGAATGGAAATGGGAACACATCACGATGGACTTTGTGGTAGGACTTCCGGCAACGCAAAAAGGGCACGACGCCATATGGGTAATTGTAGATCGTCTTACGAAGTCAGCTCACTTTTTGCCGATTAAGATTAAGTATAGTTTGGATCAGCTAGCCAGAATATATGTCAAGGAAATTATCTCGAGACATGGGGTGCCGGTATCTATTGTATCAGATAGAGATCCGCGA
This sequence comes from Panax stipuleanatus, assembly GCA_020205555.1. Lineage (NCBI taxonomy): Eukaryota > Viridiplantae > Streptophyta > Magnoliopsida > Apiales > Araliaceae > Panax > Panax stipuleanatus. The sequence continues at coordinate 36,435,510 of CM035123.1, forward strand.
TTCACGTCGAATTTCTGGAAGAGTCTTCAAGAGAGATTGGGGACACAATTACGAATGAGTACCGCGTATCATCCGCAGACCGATGGGCAAAGCAAAAGAACAATTCAAACACTTGAAGACATGCTCCGAGCTTGTGTGATGGACTTCAAGGGTAGTTGGGAGGATCACCTACCATTAGTAGAATTTGCGTACAATAATAGTTTTCACGCTAGTATCAGAATGCCACCGTACGAGGCACTATATGGGAGAAAATGTCGAACACCGTTGTGTTGGGACGAAGTTGGAGAACGTCGACTGTTGGGACCAGAATTGGTACAGCAGACTGTAGACATTATCAAGGTGATAAGAGCACGGCTGGTAGCTGCTCAAGATCGCCAGAAGAAGTATGCGGACTTGCATCGCAAGAAGAAAGAATTTGAATTAGGAAGATATGCTTTTCTGAAAGTATCTCCCTGGAAGGGGAAGATTCGTTTTGGGAAGAAGGGCAAGTTGAGCCCTAGGTTCATAGGACCGTTTGAGATTCTGAGGCGAGTCGGTGAAGTGGCATACGAGGTGGCGTTACCTCCTGAACTTGAGCACATTCACAACGTGTTCCATGTGTCAGTATTACGGCCGTATAAATCAGACTACAAGCACGTTATCTCCTATGAACCAATCCAAGTCGAGAAAGACTTATCATACGAGGAAGTTCCTGTCCAGATACTAGATAGGAAGGAACAGAAGTTGAGGAATAAGATCATTCATTCCGTTAAGATTCTTTGGAGGAATCACGCAGTTGAGGAAGCTACATGGGAGCTAGAAGAGAAAATGAGAGCAAATTATCCGTTTTTATTTGAGTAACCTTATTTTTACAATTTCAAGGACGGAATTTTTATAAGGGGGGAGGGATGTAACGACCATGAATTTTAAACTCCTTATTTATTAAATATGTGATTTAATTTTATCGAGTTAGTTTTGTGAGTTTATTTAAACCTTATGTGGTTATGTGAATTGGTGAAATGGTTAAGGGGAGTCACTAATAGTTTATTTAAATTAGTGGACTAGCCCTGAGACTTTAATATCAAAAAATTGATAGGATTATTAATAATTAAATATTCCAATTATTTGGATATAGTGTCAAGAGTTGATCATATTGATAAATTGTAATTATGAGTAAATATTTGATAATGTGTTGATTTAACAATTATTATGAATAAATAATAATTAATGAATGAGAGATTAATAAATATAATAATATTATATTTACTTGATTAATGATTTCATACAAGCATGTGATAAGTAAACCTTACAAAATATGGTAGTTAACTATATACTATATATAGTACAAGGTGACGTATTAATACGTCTACATATTATATATGTAGACTATATTGTATGATTAATTACATTATGTGAGTTACATATTATTGCTTATGTAACATGATAGACATTAATATATAACCCCATTACCTTATATTAATATCAATAACATTATTAATTGATAAATAATTTCAATAAGTTAGTATAATTACTATAGTAACAGTTATTATAATAATAACAGTTATGGTAATAAATAATGAGCAATACACAATTATATTATATTTGGTGTTAATAGAAAATGTACATGGATTATATGTTATCATATGTATAACCCAAATTGATACATTGTATTGTGGGTTAACTAATTAAAAGTACATTGGGACTTATATGTATACATAATGTGTACATGCATTTTATAACTTAAGAGTTTGTACATGCTACACTTAATATATGCAAGTTGCTGAGAATTGTGTCCCATAATGAGAGGCCATCCTCAATTTCCTCTCATACACGTGAACTCCCACATGCTACTCTAGCCTACTCCTTCTTTCAAATTCATCAATTATAGCCAAAAATTATGGGGGAAGTGGGCATTATGATGGGTTCTAACTACTCCCAATTATCCCTCATACACTTCTTATTCCTATTGTTTTGAAATGGAGAGCAAAAGCATGGACCATGTAAAGAATTGGCTATAAATAGAGCCCCTCTTCTTCTCATTTCATTTGCTAAGGATTTCATTTGAGTTAGGAAGAGTATTATAGCAACATTGCAAGTCTAATAGTAGCATTACATAATCTGTTTAGCAGCAAGTTCATTTACAGAGGTATAAATCCATTTTTGATTTCTGTAGAATTCTTAATATTTGATTCTTCGAATTAAGCATGTAATTATTGATAATTGGATTGAAATATGTTGGTTAAGTGTTATACAAGATGTTAAACATGTTAGAATTGCTAAATGGTGTGTTAGAAACAATTTTGATAGGAAAATTTCTGAGTTGGGTTTGCAGAACTGCCGAAGCAGTTTAGCTTCTGGTCTGGCCGACAGCCTGCGTAGCTGCGCCAGTATTATACTGGCCAGCGGCGCAGCTACGCCACAACCTGCTCTTGGATTGGCCGGACACCGGCGCAGCTGCGCCGGGTTTATACCTGGTGCCTGCGCAGCTGCGCAGGTTCCTGTGGCCAGTTTTTGTTTTCTGCTTCTGTTAAGCTGCTGTGATATACTAACATGTGATATACCATTGAAACAAGCTTGTGAACATGATTTAAATATAGATATTAGTACAATAACATGATATAAGTATGTATTCGTTGATGCTAAACGTATATGCCATGACCATATGTTTTAAAAAAGGGAAACTTGTAATTCAAAAGTAAACCTTGTCATGGACGTATCACGCGAACATTCTGATTTTGTAAACACAATAGTGTGGTTTATATTGTCATGAAATGCGAGTCTAAAGTGTGTTCACACACTAGCATACGTGATAGCAAGATTCTAGCGATTTTGAAATAAGGAACTTAAGAACTTTCAAAGTGAACTTGGCTAAGGTTAATATCTTTTAGATTCTGACCATTTGAGAGCATATATATGGTTTATATATGAGTCCTAAGACATACGAGTTATGAGCACAAGGCACTTAACATGTATTATAATACCTTATTGGCTTAGTGTGATTTTTCAACAAAAAGCTTAGAACGTGAAAGATTATATCATCGAACACCATGTGGATTACGTATTGAGCATACAAGCATGTACATTAGAGTTCGTTATGCCTATAAGCATATTAACATAGACCTCGTTAAGTTAACGTATAGATTTCACATATACACGTATTCATAGAAAATGAATTTCTAAGGCATGAAATAGGTGGATTAAAGTATACATGTATAGTATAAGCATGAGCATGCATGTTATGTTTAACCTTGTTATGTGATAACATGAAGCATGAACTTGTATTATGTAAAGTATACAAATTACCGACATGAGAGCATATGACTTTAAACTAGGATTAGGTTGAGCATGCTAGGTTTTCAAAAATTATAATCATAAAACATGTATGTTGATTAAATATAAGTAACTTGAAGTATTATGTGTTCAAGTCTATATTGATGCATAGAAACTAGATAATCTAAAGTTATTAAATCTATGACATAATTAGATTGACTTATGTGAATTCTGGATAGATTGATATGATAAGCAGATTCTTGTAAGTATAGACTCATATTAGTTTACACATGCTAATTGGAATACCGAATTATTAATGTTAGGTTATTTCAGCGAGATTTAATTAAAGCTAGAACTTAATTGTAGCTGAGCAATCGGGCAAGTCTCCGAACTTCACTATTTGGTTGTGCAAGTTCTTTAATTCTTATTTGTACAAGTACCTATCCTTCTCATATTGTATTGAGCAGGTTATTATCGTAGTGACAGTTAATTATTTAAAGCTTGAACTTTATTTCCAAGCATGCTATTAGGTGGTTTAATTACTTTACAATTATTCCACATCGATATTATTGTTATTCGCACAATTGATTTCGTACAGTCTTGGACTTGTACATTATTTAAAGTTCTATAATTCTTGAACTTGCGTCAGATAGAGTCTGAACCCTTGTTCGGCTAGACAATTGTATAAAAATTTTATAAAAGCTATCCAAACCAATTGATGGAAAGGATTCTTAGACTGAAAGAACACCCCTTGTATATATAGGGGAGTACCCCAGGTATCTAGTATAAAGATACAAACAGCAGAGTTGAATGTTATGCATATACATAGCGTACGCGAGGCTGATCCCTTCAAGTACTTATTCTGTAGCCAGTAACCAAAGGGTCAATCAGCTATTGATTTCGTTGGAGTTTTATAGTTCAAAAGTCTACTTGACTATCAGTTATTCTAAATGCAATTATTATTCTTGCTTCCGATATTCATATTGTTGAATTCATTATCAGATATATTCCTTTCATCATGATATATCCTTTATTGTTGTATTTCAACTTGCTGAGCAAACTTGTTGCTTATTCTTGCTATATCATGACTTATATTGCAGTTAAGCCCGAGACTTCAGGAAAGGACAAGGGTAAAGGGAAGATGTAGGATTAGTTTGCAAGGGCAGACTTTATCTTTATGTTTAATTAATTTACTATTATGTAATATGAACCCTATTGACTACTCTAGGGTATGTTTGTATGTTTTGTATTTAAGGTTATCGAATCTTGGGACTAGTAACACCTTTTGAATGAACGACATACGTTTATTATATTCCGCACTTAGTTATTGTATGTTGTTTAGAGGTGGATGTTTATGTTAGATCGTGACGACCGGACCGGGGTCAGAGGACCCGGATTTGGGGCTGTCACACTAACCTCTCCCTCCCCACCATTTCTATAGCCATCATTTGCTTGTCTGAGTTTGAGAAAGAAGGAATAGGCTAGGCCAAGGGCCTATTACGTGAATGAAGAAAAAGGGACACTGAATATGGGATAACTCTTCTAAAACTCAGCATTTGTAAATTAATACATGTATACTTAGGTTTTAATTCTTTTTGGATGTACAAATGTAATTTTAATGAGATAATATTATTACATTGTGGTAAGTTGGGGGGTATATATACATATAATTATAAAATCCATATACATTGGGTTAGTCCAGATAATACTGAAATATAATTTAGCTGAGTACTATCAACCCATAATTTTTATAAAACTTTATTATATCAATTACACATAATTATTGAAATAAATATTTATTTATTCAAATTTAATTTCTCCCATAAATTTAAAGTATACATTTAATTTACCCACCACACATCATGCTGTCACATAAGCTCATTTATGTAACTTAGTAGAATTATTTATAAACCTAACTGTGGTTCACCAACTTCCTTATGTGTCAAGCCTTCCTTTCACCAACTCCTTTGTCCAAGCTTGCAAGTAACTCCATAATGATTGAGAAAGAGAAAGAGCTAGAGTGTTGGATAAAAATATAACATACATATGATATATTTATATCAATTTACCAACACACAAATATATCATTTTCTTTTCTCTTTCCTCCTACTTTCTAATTTGCTAACAAAACAAAAGAAATAGAAAGAGAGAGGGAGAGCATAGATTCAGGAGTCCCATGAGAGAGAGGAGAGGAGAGAGAAAGGTCATCCATGGAAGGAAAAGAAGAGAAGAAGAAGAAGGAAAAAAGATATAAAACTCTAAAACTCTAAGTTTTGTGTACTTTCTTTTAATGGGTTTTGATGAAATATAGAGCTTATGTTCTTGAACTTTAAAACTCTAGATCTACATGTGTATAAGTGTTATATGTGTAGATCTATCACTTTTAAGTGTCAAAAGTTGGACCAAAAGCAAGAAAAAGGAAACTAGGTTTCAAAAGTTAGAAAATCCTAATTTTTATTAGCATAGATTATGATTTGCTTTGATTGGATGAAAGTTTGATGAAATTAATGAAGGATCATGGTAGATCCTTGAGTTTAAGGAAGTTTATGATATATTATGTTAGTTTATGGTGGCTAATGTTTTATTAATCAAGAGATCATGGAAGATTTCTTAGAAAACCTAGTAATGAGAAAAACTATTTTTGGGGAAAATAGAACCTGAAATTAAAATGATCATATCTCTCATTCTATTTCGAATTTTTGAGTGTGGTCAATTTTCAGAGTTAGATATATAAGTCTTCTAACTTTTTCACGTGGAATCACTAAAAAAGAAGTTATAGATTTTCGTATAGACTGTTTTTAGTAAAGTAGGCAAAATCTGAAAATGGACAAAATGCAATCTGCCCAAAACTGTCAGGAGCAGTTTCGTCCATTTAATTATTAAAATAAATTCTGGCCTTTTGGGAAATAAAAATATATGAGATAAAGTAGCTTGTGTCCAAAAATGAGCTTATTCCACTTAAATTGACCAAGTTATGACCATTTCAATATTTACGTTTTTTTTGACGAAAATCGCTATAACCGGAGTTCTATAACTCCGATGGCCACGAACTTTAAACTGGAAGCTCATGCTAATACGTGTAAGATCCCGCCAAGAGTTGGGAATTTCTGGAGTTAAGCATGATGTAGCAAATTTCTTAAGGTTTTAACTAGAAATGGATTTTTTTTAAATACTTAAGGAAATTGAAAAATTCCTGAAAAATTATTTTTGTGTATGAAATATATGTATATATGTGTGGCCAAAAGATAAAAAAAATAATAAGATGATTAGGTTAAAAAAGGGGAATCCAGTTTGCTGGATTGCAATCTGGTTTGCTGGATTGGCCATCAAGTTGCTGGAATGGTCTGTTTGGATAATTCAGGATGCTGGATTGGTCTGATTAGATAATCCAGGTTACTGGATAAGTATGTTTTGTGAATCCAGGCTTGCTGGATTAGATGTTAGTTGAATCTAGGCTTGCTGGATCGGATGTCAGTTTGAATCCAGGCTTGCTGGATTGGAGGTCAGTTGAATCCAGTCTGCTGGATTGGAAAATAGTTTACTAAATTGAAATTCAGTTTGAATCCAGGTTGCTGGATTAGTTATGTCAATTTTGTTATGTTGGAAAACAACAAGTTATTTGAATCTAGGTTGCTGGATAAGGTATTCGGCTTACTAGATTATGAAGGACTTATAAAATGAAAGATTAAGTGTTAATTCACAAGTTATACGACAAAGTAGTGTTAAGTCTAAGGTAGTGCAATCGTACCCTTTAATGGTTGATGTATAGTAGCTGGGCTAAATGATTCCTTCATATGGGGAAGGTATATACGAATTAGTAACCGATCTAACTCACTATGAAAACAGTGTAGACAAGACGAAAACTAATTTGTTGGTTGTTTGTGGAAAACCACTCAGTATACTATATTGAATGCTATTAAAGACTCGATGTGTGCTAGGTTTAGACTTGTGAATGTGTATGATGATAAAGTGTTAGGTAATATTTGACTATGTGGTTAAATGTTAGATCATTTACTTATAAAGTAATAGTATTGTGAGATAAGTATGTTATACTAATTTAAAGATCAATCTTATAACTGATAGGTCTTTTCAATAAAGAGATTAAATTAGATTACGTGGCAGTAATCGACGGTACAGGCAAGTTCCTATACTCTTTTATTGAGCAAGTTTTCTTTAACTCAAACTTGAGTTATATTTCAAAGCAAGGTAGTGAATAATTATTGTTGATTATTCACATCTATACTGATTATTGATTCGCACTTAGTGCATGTTGCATATGTTCATCAGGTATGAAAGGTTGATCACCTTCATTACCCTAAGGTTCAGTTAAAGTTGTTCGTGGTCCTTGATGACATTAAACATTATTGGTTCAGTCATTCATTTATTGAAACTCTGATTTATGCTCTTTCACAATTATTATATTGTTAAAAATTTGAAAGCTTATTCTTTCTTTCAATCATGATATATCCTTGTTGTATTTAAACTTGCTGAGCAAAGTCGTTGCTCACCCATGCTATATCATGATATCAAATTTCAGATTAAAATGAAGGCTCGAAGAAAGATAGAGGCAAAGGAAAACTATAGGAGTAGATTATTATGCATGTATAACTATTAGTTATCCGATGTAAATCATAAATGAGAACCTTTTTAATTACTTAAGGTATGTATTTAGTTAAGGTTGACAGACCTTGGGATATGTTATAGAATCATGTGAAATAAATAATATATGTTAATATATTCCGCATTAGTTTATAGAATTTGTATGAAGATGAAGTATCGTGACGCACCATATCCGAGGTTCTAGGGACCCGAATTTGGGGGAGCTACATTCCCTCCGGGCTTAAGCACGGGAACTATATTGGACAGCCATTCAGGATAGGTTGATACCATAATAATGTCTACTTTGAATTGTTTGACAACTTCTTTGACCTTCAAACTCCACTAAGGCTTCAGTCTCCTGAGTTTCTGTTGACTAGCTTGAATTCCTCTTTAATGGGTAGTCAGTGAATGACAATTTCAGTAGACAGGCCGATCATATCTTTATGTGACCATGCAAACACATCGTTAAACTGAGTTAGGAGGTCAATCAGGTCTTTTCTTTGGTTTGGGGTAAAGTCATTGCCTTCTTGGATTTCTTTAGGGTTTTCTGAGGTTCCGATATTGACAGTGGTGGTTTGATCGAGGTTTGGTTTGAGTTTTTCTTCGACCCATTCTTTGATCTCCTCAAGCACCTCATAGTCATCTATCTCTTCTTGATCAATGCCCATCAAGTCAAAGTCCAACTCTACATAAAGTCATAGTCACTGCTGAGATTTGGCAATTCATCAGCAAGGCTAAACAAATCTATATTTGGAGTCCTAAAACAAAATGCTTTCACTTAATATATGAAACTTTTTAATCATACAAAGTATTTAATGAAAGCGTGATAAAAGTAATTGCTAGACTATGCAACAAAAGTAAGCAGTAAATAATATCTACACTTCAGGGAAGATGGACTTTCTGCCCTTTTACCCTTTACGACTGATGCAAGGAGTGCTGCTCTAGTTGTCCAGGGTCAGGTCCTTGTTGACAGCTTTGATAAAGGGGTTGTTGCTATCCACCTCTTCTTTGATGATGATCAGAACTAAATTCACATCAGGGTCAGTGCTTTTCTTTAGAACATTCTTCTTAGCCCTGTTTATGCGAGGGATCATGATTTGATCTTCTGAATAGTTATCATCTGGGATATCATCATTCAAACCCTCAGTATATGTGCCAAAAAATACATCTTTGCAAATCGTTCTTGCACTTCTTGTAGGAACCTCTCATTCCTTTCCTTGTTTTCCTTAACAGGAATCTGGATTTCTTTCTCACTAGCCGGCTTAACCTTAGGAATCTGCATACCTGACACAGAAGCAGGGACTTTCCTCGTTGGTTTCACGAATCCGGCGTCCGTGAAATTTGATAGCAGAATGGTGGATGCATGAACCGGTTGATGCTTGTGCAGGTTCTTGTGATTTGATCCATAAGAATAACCTAATCCAGCCTTCCCTGTCTGGCTATGTACCTGACACAGAAGCAGGGACTTTCCTTGTTGATTTTTCCCCAGTCCTTTCTCAGGACAAAAACCCAAGGATATCATTTCTTTATCGACAGACATTACTTCGAAAGAAATTCTTTGCTTTAATTCTGGAGCCCCAATAGGTCGATAGTGAGTGTTGCTCACTTCGAAGGCTTGAAAACTGGCAGGCTCAACTCCCTCATAGAGGCTGATCATGGACACATCACCTTGTGTATAGACAGGATATTCTGGCTCGGCATTAACAGTGACCAGATTGCCATTGATGATGTACTTGACCTGTCGATGAAGGGTGGAAGGGACTGTGTTGGGTAAAATCTAATACGCACAACACGTAAGTATACATGGTCAACAAGTAATAGAGTGGAAGTAAAGTATCGTTCCCACGGAGAAAATAACTGAATTTTATCCTTACAATTATCAACTTTATATTATCTCAATTTTATTAAACTAATGATCCAGTTATGGTATTTATGAAAAACTACCACTTAAACTATAACTAACTCTATCCAGGAATATGACAAGTTTTCGGAGAATTAAGCCTACAACTTCACTTATTATATCACTTCGAATGACATACTTCCGTTCAATTTAAATCAACTAATCCAGATTATTAACAAAGAACACAATAGTAGATATAACCATCTCTCAATGCATTTCACCCATACCCACTCAAATCCACAATTGATAGAATTCAGCAAGACACCTTAATTAACTAACTCACTATATCTCTACGTGAATTATAATTAAAAAAGGTTCCAGTTCAGGTTCTCTTTAGATTACGTATGATGTTTAGATATCTCTATCATACACATGAATTATAAATTCTAACTTCCTGCAGAAATCACAAACATACGTTACTATGATCAGTTCTAATTCCATATTTCATCTCTCGAGTTCATGTGGAATAACAAGTAATTGGTGATCAGGCAATAACATAATTTAAGCGCAAACCATAGCAAATAATCTGAAAATAGTCTCAATAAACTAAGGTGAAAGCATGTCAAATTCTTTACATAATAAGATCCATTGTAGACTTAAACAGTAAATTAGTTCATCATAGATAAATTAAAAACCATCATCCACAAAGTTACTAGCATCCTGAATACAAAGAATAGATGAAGAAAGAGAATATAATCTGAAAGTGTATAGCTACTCTTCTCCAATCTCGCCTTACGTTCTTTATGCCTTATCCTCACTTCGATTCTCCCAATATGTGATCTCCCACAGATTTGGGTTTGTTAATGTCCAAGAATATCCCAAGTTTGCCCCTCTTTTTGCCTTATATACTCTCCTAATCGCGTTACAAATACCCCAGCAAACTATCTCCAGAATCCCATTCAAACAAGGAAACTAAATCTTTTATGCCGTGTACTTCGCCTAGGCGAGTTTTCTAGCCCATCAATCTGCGCCCCGGCGCACATGCGCCTAGGCGAGAATCTTCAGCACAAAATGTGCGCCCCTGCGAGCTTTGTTGATTTCCTGCAGAATTTCCACCTTAAGTCATTATTACCTTGCTCTTGTCCTCCCGGCCAATCCCTACACATAAACCAATGCAAATACGTAAAAATGAACCTAAAAATACCTGAAGTAGCAATATCTTAGGTTTAAATGATATCCAATTCATAGGTATGAAACCCACTCATCAGACTACTCCCGCCATATGGATCTACGGTCATCCCAATAGTAAATTATATCTCGTGGTGATATTCAACACTTGGAAGGATATGTAGAAAGTATGTGGACCAATGTGACGCCCCCAGAATAGGTCCAGTAAACCCAACCCATTCTGAGTCGCCAAATACATGGTACAGAATTCAAATACAAACTTTATATCATACGGTTGTGCAAAATACGACCACACAACTGTGAGTGTCAATACAAAAATGTAAAAAATATTAATATTCAAACTAAGTCCTTATTACAATTATTATCACGCTATTTATCAGAAATAGTGAGGACTACTACTGCTCTAACTCGGACCATCACTCTGTCCCTTGACTAGTTCCCGCATTATTCTCATTTCCTGAAGAGGACAACAGATGAAAAGGGTGAGCTCAACTAGCCCAGTAAAGAATATTATGACTAAGATAATGGAAAATAAATTATCGTTAGTCTTCAACAATTCAGATAAATTATTATTGACAACAAAGTTTAGATCAATAATCGGAGCGGAAATAATCGTTCATCATCAATATTTTATCCCTGTAACATCAATCAATATACATCTCAAATCAAATATTCATCTTTGCACTACAAGCCAAAGATATTCATTTGTATCATCAGTGGTCATGTTCATCTCAACACCTGTCATCTTTGCACTACAGGCCAAAGATATTCATCAGGTAATCATTCATCTTTGCTCTACAGGCCAAAGATAATCAGTTACATCACCTTTTAGGACTGAGGATGATGAAAACATTTCAAAGAACGAATCCAATGAGATAAAAGACAAAGATTAAGGATTCGCATTTTAGTTTATCCAAATTCAAAAATACTCCATAATAATACTTTGTGGAGCAAAATTCAAGAATAAAGCTCAAAACTTAGATCCAATCAAAGATAAGAACTTTAACAAGCAACTTGGACATATAGACGAAAATTTAATTTTTTTTCGTGAATAGTGTCGTATACGTGAATAGTGCCGTATACGTGAATAGTAACCCCGACGGAAAAAGTAAGAATTTCATAATAAAATCCATGATAATATTTTGGTATAATGATATTGAAAAGAATAACATCATTTACGAAAGAAATAACATCCCTTACCTCAAAAGAATAGTACCTCTGACTGGAATATCGGATATAACACCGAAGGAAACTTGCACTGAATACTAATACTTAAAGTATTGAAATACTCACAAAAATACGCTCGATATAATAGAGAGAGAAAACTTCTGATTCTGGTGTGATTTTCAATTCTAACCTAAACACCCTATTTATAAGAAAAACTTAGGATGCCAAAGGAGACTAAATAATAAAATAAAAAAAAATTTCCTCCAGCCGCCGGCTGCTCTCCCAAAAAGCCATCAGCATATATTTTACAACCAAAAGTGGGGCCCACCCTTTTATTAAAAAAATATTTATTTTCCGAAACTTCAATAATTCATAATAAATAGCCCCTTTGTCAGAAAAATACAAATTATATGTCCTTCTATAGGAAATTTAATTCTCTACAACTTTGTAGAAGGAAGTTTTTTCAAATTCCAAACATAAATTATCCGAAATCCATAAACGGATGATTTTCCACACCAAAATACTGATAAAAACACATCAGCGCTAATTCCTTCTTTTATATCCACAAAATAAATATTTTCTTATCATATAAATCAATAATTAATTATTCACAAGTAATATTACAGAACTACAATATTGACAACCAGGTCGTTCCCAGGAAAGAGGGGGCCTTCCGATAAGGACTTCTCCTTACTGGCGCGCAATTAAATAATCCCTCCTAGACAGAACTTCCTTAGACATTGTCAATAATGTTATCTAATAATATTATTCAAATAATATGAATTATTGAGTTGATAATGTGAAATACTATGCAGTGACAATTATTGAATCAATAATACAAACTATCAACTGTAGCCATTATTGAATCAATCATATAAAATAGCAACGTAGCAATTATTGAGTCAATAAAATATCAATGTAACAATTATTGAGTCAATAATATAAAATATCAACGTAGCAATTATTGAGTCAATAATATAAAATATTGAACAGTAATTACTGTAACAATAATTGAATAAGTGTCTTCTCACGTAAGACTCAATAATTCGAAATACTGTGCAATACCGTGTGCTACTGTGCAACACCGCGTAATACTGTATTTTAACCACCGGGTATTTCAACAGTACTAACGGTAACAACTACTCTTTTATTTTGTAAAAAAGTTATTTCTGTCGCTTTCTATATCAGACAGTTATTTCGTTGTGGGGCCCACAAATAGCTGCGCCGTCGTACGAATATTCCCCGACAACAAGAATATTCCACGACCAAACGAATATTCCCCGACAACCAGAATATTTTATAACCACTTGCTCATTTTAAAATATTTGCACATTTCACCCATAACTTTCATATTTATCAAAACAACACCTTACTGTTTCGAAATAATATATAAAAAAAATTAAATCTTTATTCATAAAAGTTGGGGTCTTACAACCTCCCCTCCTTATGAAATTTCGTCCTCGAAATTGACGTACGTACCTGGTATGTCGAGAAGGTGAGGATACCTCGCTTTCATTTCCGATTCCAACTCCAGGTCATTTCCTCAATAGCATGGTTTCTCCACAAAACTTTAACTTGAGATATAATTTTGAGCGTAGGACATGCTCCTTCCTATCCAACATCTTGACAGATACCTCCTCGTAAGTTAAATCTTCGGCTATCTCGTCTGGTTCTAACTCAATAATGTGGTTTGGATCCTTCACATATTTACGTAACACGGATATATGAAACACGTTATGAACACGAGACATGCTTGGAGGTAAAGCGAAGCCACATTTCCTACTCGGTCAAGAATCTCAAATGGACCAATGAATCGTGGGTTGAGCTTTCCTCTCTTGCCAAATCTCGTAACTCCTTTCCACTGAGCAACACGTAATAACACATGGTCCCCAACATTAAATTCCACGTCCTTTCGATGAAGATCCGCATAACTCTTTTGTCGATCTTGTGCTGTTTGTATACGTTGTCGAATTATTTGGATCTTTTCCGTAGTCATACGTACTAACTCCGGTCCCAACAATGTTGTTTCACCCACCTCGTTCCAACATACTGGAGAGCGACACTTTCTCCCATATAATGCCTTGAATGGAGCCACGCCTATACTTGCCTGATAACTGTTGTTGTAGGAGAATTCCACCAATGGTAAATACTTATCCCAACTCCCTTTGAAGTCTAGAACACAAAGTTTCAATAGATCTTCAAGAGTTTGAATAGTCCTTTCTGATTGTCCGTCAGTTTGAGGATGATAAGCCGAACTGAATCGTAAATCCGTGCCCATAGCTTGCTGCAAACTGATCCAAAATCGTGAAGTAAATCTGGGATCACGATCCGAAACTATGGATACTGGCATGCCATGCAATCTCACAATATCATTCACGTACATATGAGCAAGACGTTCAAGGGAATAAGTCTCTCGTATCGGCAAGAAATGAGAAGACTTGGTTAATCTATCAACAATAACCCAAATCGCATCTATGCTTTGAGAAACCTTGGGAAGACCCGTAACGAAATCCATCGTAATATGTTCCCATTTCCATTTCGGAATCTCCAGTGGTTGCAATGGACCCTTCGGCACTTGATGCTCCGCCTTTACACGTTGACAAGTCAAACATCTCGAAATAAACTCCGCGATCTCTTTCTTCATATTGCCCCACCAAAATGTATGTCGAAGATCACGATACATTTTGGTACTCCCAGGATGGATCGCAAATGGTGTGTTGTGTGCCTCCATCATGATTCTATGCTTCAAGTCAGAATCGTTAGGGACACAAAGTCTGGAATTGACTCGAAGTATTCCCTCTTCATCGATTCTTGCTTCTGGAATGGCACCTTCTTTCACCTTCTTCTTCATCTTCATCAGCTCCGCATTCATAGCTTGAGCAGCTTTAACTTTATCAATCAAAGCTGGTTCTACGTGTATACTTGACATCATTGCACTCGTTCCCATATATGATCTTCTACTCAACGCGTCAGCTACCACGTTCGCTTTTCAAGGATGGTATGATCGTAATCTTTCAACAGCTCAAGCCAACGTCGTTGCCACATATTGAGTTCCTTCTGAGTGAAGAAATATTTAAGGCTCTTATGATCCGTATAAATCTCCACTTTCTCCCCGTACAGATAATGTCTCCAGATCTTCAACGCGAAAACGACAGCTGCCAACTCTAGATTATGAGTAGGATAATTCCTCTCATATTCTTTGAGTTATCGCGAGGCATAGGCTATGACTTTCCCATGTTGCATGAGAACACATCCTAACCCTTTGCCTGAAGCATCGCTGTAGATAACAAATCCATCCGAACCAGATGGTATTGTCAGAACAGGTGCCGAGATAAGTCTCCTCTTGAGCTCTTGGAAGCTCTTCTCGCATTCCTCGCTCCAAACGAATTTTGTATCTTTTCGAGTCAACTGAGTTAATGGAGTAGAGATTCGAGAAAATCCCTCTACGAACCTCCGATAATAACCAGCTAAGCCCAGAAAGCTTCGTACTTCGGTCACCGACTTAGGTTGCTCCCAGCTTTGTATTGCTTCAATCTTCGTTGGGTCAACAGATACTCCACGTTTCGATACCACGTGCCCAAGAAATGCTACTTCCTCAAGCCAGAACTCGCATTTCTTCAGCTTGGCATATAGCTTGTTCTCACGAAGCTTTGAAGTACCAACTTCAAGTGGTGCTCATCATCACGGCTTTTAGAATAGATGAGAATGTCATCAATAAAGACAACAACGAATTGATCCAAATACTCCTTAAATACACGGTTCATCATATCCATGAAAGCAGCAGGAGCATTAGTCAATCCAAAAGACATGACTAAGAACTCGTAATGCCCAAATCGAGTTCTAAAAGCAGTCTTCGGAATATCCTCAGTTTTAAATCTTTAGATGATGATATCCAGAACGAAGATCGATCTTTGAAAAGAATTGTGCTCCTTGCAACTGGTCAAACAGGTCATCAATACGAGGTAGCGGATACCTATTCTTGATGGTGACATGGTTCAACTCCCGATAGTCAATACAAAGTCGCACACTCCCGTCTTTCTTCTTTACGAATAAAACAGGAGCACCCCAAGGAGACGTACTAGGACGAATAAAACCGATGTCTAACAATTCTTGTAATTGGATCTTTAACTCCTGAAGTTCAATAGGAGCCATTCGATATTGGGTTTTAGAAATGGGCTTTGTACCGG
>CM035123.1:37697759-37955259 GCA_020205555.1 Panax stipuleanatus
TTTCTAATCCTATTAGACATGGAATTTCTTTTATTAATTAAACTCTTTTAATTAATTTAGGCTTCCCACCACATTGGGAAAAATTAATTAAATTCATTTAATTAATTTGTCTGCTAATCTTATTAGGAATAAATGAGAGTACTAATATTAAATTAATTACTAAACTCCTTTAGAAATTAAAATAATAATAATTATAATAATATTAATAAGACTCCTCTTATTAATTTATATTTAATATTTCCAAAATATTAAATAATAAACATTAAGCTATTTAATTTATTCTATCACCATAGATTAAATTAATTACACTTAATGCATTATTACGATTATGTCATTACCTTCTTATTAATTATTCTTCCTTTTATGGTGTGACCCTTTAGGTTCTCCATATTAAACCAGTTGTGAAGAAATTAATTAGAACATTATAATCTTATTTAAATAAATAAATTAAACTAACAATCTATTTAAATAAATAATATTTATTCTAAAATAGGGATAAGCCTCCCTAACGATCAACGACTTTTCAGATAATATAGATTTCAACATTAATCATAAAAGAACCTGTGAGTAAATAGTTACCGTACAATTCAATCCTTCCACCATACAATGACTCAATTAAATATAAGACATGGAATTACTGTCAAGTCTTATTTTATTTAATTATATGTATTTCGATTAGAAAATGCACAACTTCATTTAATGCAAATTAGAAACTCCATTCTAATTTTATTCCACCTTGGCCAACGATTCCTGGGTTGTCATTTACCTAATCACATAGGACATATCTCCTCTTTTACTAGAGGTGGTAGATTCTTTATTGATCATTCATTATCTCCATATGTAACTCATTATACCCAAGCATACCCTTTTATACACCCTAAAGGGCTTTAAGGAATAAGTCAAAGTATAATTTATTACATACAAGATACTATGATGATCTCAACTCCAAGGATCACTTGTACTACTATCACATTAGGAATTTATATTGACAGGCGAGTAAAACTCTATTAGGTATTCCATAGCGAGTCACGTTCAGTGAACTTATTCTCCAATAAGCACCTACATACTTGCTTTAGTGTCTCCACACAAATGATCATGAGTCAATCATCCTCATCCAATGAGCAAGCAACATATGTACCAATCTATCCGGATTTACTAATCTTCTTTTTAGTAATCCCACGATTGGGAGCTATTTTAGTTTTAAGCTTTCTAAGAATATAAATCTCATTAGCATGATCAACATCATGATTCTAAAAGCATTGCTTAAAACTATGGGTTATTTACATATTATAAAAATAGCATCATGTAGATAATTAAATGCCTTTAATAAATGAATATTTTTATTAATAAATAAATAAGATTGTCTACAAAGTATATGCTTTATCATCATACATGATTGGCTTGTATGCATACTACTTTCAATCTCCCACTTGCACTAAAGCCAATCGCCATGGTATCTCATACCCTTCTTCTCTAAGTGACGATCAAACTGCTGTTATGTTAAAGCTTTAGTAAATGGATCTGTTATGTTATCTTGAGAGTCTATATGCTCTTCTTTCAATGATTTCTTTAATCAAAGTGCTGCAACACATGTTCGGATTCAAGAGGAGACTTATGAACTATTCCTAGTTCTGTAATGAACTATTTATCCGAAACATCAATTTGCAGCTTTACTTACAGTTATATACTTTGTCTTTGTCACTAAACCAACAACCTTTTATTGTTTGGAACCTTTCTAATTCACTGCACCATCTTTCAAGGTAACGACTTATCCTAAAGTGGATTTGCTATCGTCTTGGTCAGTCTGAAAACTTGAGTCTGTTTAGCACTCTAGTTTAATTCAGACTCATCATGTGATATGATGACATCCTTAGTGTCAGTTAAGTATTTTAAGATGTTTATCACTGTCTCATAGTGATCTTCTCCAGAATATAGGATGCTTCTCCCAAGTCCTTCATGGAGAAGTGTTTAGATAATCAGATTTTAATCGATTGTAGCATAGGATTGTCATTCCCTATCAGTAATATATCATCAAAATATAATACAAGAAATGAAACTGCGCTCCCATTAACCTTCTTGTACACACATGGTTCATCATCGTTTTTGATAAAATCAAACTCTTTGATTGTCTCATCAAAACGAATGTTCTATCTACGAGAAGCTTGCTTCAATCTAAATGGATTGTTGTAGCTCATATATATGATTTGGTTCAACTATTGAAATAAATCTATCTGGTTGTATCATACATACATTCTCCTCTAATAATGTATATTTGAGGAAGGGCGTCTCCACATCCATTTTGCCAGATATAGTAATAATAAGCTTCAATTGCAAGTAAAATCCAAATGGACTTGAGCATAGCTTCAAAAGCCATTTTAGATTTTATGGTCATCTACCATTTCTCTAAGTCTTTATACTCATAGCTTGTTCTTAATTCAATGGATCTTCATCATTCATGATATGTACCTCATCGTCATCCTCTATGACGAATCCATACCTCTCAAGTATCTTCGATACTCTTCAAAATTTACGAATAGGGTGTTATACAGTAGGTTCTTCCACTTGGTCAGGTACCTGACTCTGATCCGTAGTAATTTGTGGTTCTTGAACTTCTTCAAGAAATATTTTACTCCCACTGACCCCTTCATGGATAAACTCCTTTTCCGAGAAGGCAGCATGTTTTGCAACAAACACTTTTTGATCAGTTAGATGATAGAAATAATACCATACAGTTTCTTTAGGGTATCCCACAAATCTGCACTTGTCGAATTTAGTCTGTAGCTTATCATGTTCAAACTTTTTGACATAAGCTGGACAACCCCAAGTCTTAACATGATTAAGATTTAGTTTCCTCCCCTTCCACATCTCATATGGAGTCTTTGGGGCGGATTTGGTAGGTACCTTATTAAGTAGGTATGCAGCCGTTTCTAGGGCATAACCCCAGAAGGAAATTGGAAGGTCGGTAAAACTTATTATGGATCGAACCATATCCAACAGTGTTCGATTTCTCCTTTCAGATACTCCATTTAACTGTGATCATCAGTGAAAGTAATAAAATAAGAATACCCACCCCGTGCACTTGTTGTCATAGGTCCACAAACGTCAGTGTAAATCAACGCTAACAACTCTATAACTCTTTCTCCTTTTCCACTAAAAGGAGATTTAGTCATTTTACCCATGAGACAAGATTCACAAGTTGGATATGATTCATAATCAGATAGCTCTAAGAGCCCATCCTTATGCAACTTGGATAATCTTGTTTCATTGATATGACCGAGTCTACAGTGCCACATATATGTATAATTAATATCATCTCTTTTTCTTTTCTTAGTTTGTTCAATTTCAAATATATTTTCTTGCAAGTCAAGTATATAAAGTCTATTTCGCAAATTTCCAATACCATATAAAACATCGTCTTTATAAATAGAACAACCATTATTCTTTATAATAACGTGAAATCCTTCCATATCCAATACAGAAATAGAAATAATGTTTCTAATAATATTCGGAACAAAATAACAATTATTTAGATAAATGGACTTGCCCGAAGGCATCGCTAAACAATAAGTCCCTACAGCTAATGCAGCAACCTTTGCTCCATTTCCCACTCGTAGGATGACCTCATCATTACTCAGCTTCTTACTTCTGACCAGTTCCTGCACAGTATTATATATGCGAGAACCACAGCCGGTATCCAATACCCAAGTAGAATTATGACTTTCAGAAAAATTAATTTCAATCATAAACAAACCTTGATTAGAAGTCGAAGCTTCTCCAAGCTTCTTCTCTGTTAGAAATTTATTGCAGTTCCTTTTCCAATGTCCCGGCTCATTGCAATGAAAGTACATTCTTTAGCTGGTTTATGACGCCCCCAGAATAGGTCCAGTCAACCCAACCCATTCTGAGTCGCCAAATATATGGTACAGAATTCAAATACAATCTTTATATCACACGGTCGTGCAAAATACGACCACACAACTGTGAGTGTCAATACAAATATGTAGAAAATATTAACATTCAAACTAAGTCCCTCATTACAATTATTATCACACTATTTATTAGAAATAGTGAGGACTACTACTGCTCTAACTCGGACATCACTCTGTCCCCCGACTAGTTCCTGCGACATTCTCATTTCCTGAAGAGGACAATAGATGTAAAGGGTGAACTTAACTAACCCAGTAAAGAATATTATGACTAGATAAATAAAGAATAATTTATCATTAGTCTTCAACAAATCAGATAAAATATTATGGACAACAAGTTTTAGATCAACAACTGCAGCGGAAATAACAATGCATCAGAAGAATTAAGTAGAAAATAATGTCTATATCTTCTATGATTTGAAAGTCCATAATCAATATTTTATCCCTGTAACATCAATCAATATATATCTTGAATCAAATATTCATCTTTGCACTACGGGCCAAAGATATTCATCAGGTAATCATTCATCTTTGCACTACAGGCCAAAGATATTCATCAAATAATCATCCATCTATGCACTACATGCCAAAGATATTCTTTTGTATCACCATTTAAGACTGAAGATGATGAAAAATATTTTAAAGAACGAATCCAATGAGATAAAGGACAAAAATTAGGGATTCGTAATTTAGTTATCCAAGTTCAAGAATACTCCATAATAATTAATTGTGGAGCAAACTTCAAGAATGAAGATCAAAACTTGGATCCAATCAAAGATAGAACCCATAATAGCCAACTTGGACGAATAGAAAAAAATTTAATTTTTTCGTGAATAGTGTCGTATACGTGAATAGTGTCGTATACGTGAATAGTAACCTCGAGGGAAAAAGTAAGAATTTCACAATAAAATTCATGCCACTATTTTGGTATAATGATATGAAAAGAATAACATCACTTACGAAAGAAAATAACATCTCTTACCTCAAAAGAACAGTACTTCTGACTAAAATTTCAGCTATAATACTGAAGAAAACTTGCACTGAATAGCAACACTCAAAGTATCTAATACTCACAAAAATACGATCGATATATAGAGACAGAAAACTTCTGATTCTGGTGTGATTTTCAAATTCTAATTCAGCACCCTATTTATAGAAAAATGCTTAGAACGCCAAAGTAGAAAATTAATAAATAATATTTTTTTTAAAAAAAAATTCGCCCACCTGTTGACCAAAATCCATCAGCCACCAGTGGGGCCCACCTCCATAAAAAAATATTTTCTTAAAAAAAAATATTTTTAACTCCAAAAATCACTTCCAACCCAAAATTTTAGAACTTCAATAATTCATGAAAAATAACCATTTTATCAGAAAAATACAAATTTTATATCATTTTCATAGGAAATTTAATTCTCTACAACTTTGTAGAAGAAAGTTTTTCCAAATTCCAAACATAAATTGTCCGAAAATCCATAAACGGATGATTTTCCACACCAAAATACTGATAAAAACACCTCATCACTAATTCCTTCTTTTATATCCACAAAAATAAATATTTTCTTATCATATAAATTAATAATTAATTATTCGTAAATAATATTACAGAACTACAATATTGACACCCAGGTCGTTCCCAGTAAAGAGAGGGCCTTCCGATAAGGATTTCTCCTTATTGGCGCGCAATTAAATAACCCCTCCTAGTCAGAACTTCCTTAGACATTGCCAATAATGTTATCTAATAATATTATTCAAATAATATGAATTATTGATCTGATAATGGAAATACTGTGCAGTGACAATTATTGAATTAACAATAATATAAAATACTGTGCAATACCGTGTGCTACTGTGCAACAACACGTATTACTTTATTTTACCCACCGGGTATTCCAACAGTGTTAACAACTACGCCGTTATTTTAAAAACTCATTCGTGTCATTTTCTTCATCCGACAGTTTTCCATTATGGGGCCCACAAATGGCTGCGCCGTCATACGAATATTCCCCGACAACAAGAATATTCCACGACCAAACGAATATTCCCCGACAACAATGAATATTTTATAAACCACTTGCTTATTTAAAATATTTACGCATTTTACCCATAACATTTCACATAATCAAATTAACCCCTGACTATTTCAAAATAATATATAGAGGAAATTCAATTTTTATTCATAAAAGTTGGGTCTTACAACCTCCCCTCCTTATGAAATTTCATCCTCGAAATTGACCTGTGTACCTGGTGTTTCAAAAGGTGAGGATACCTTGCTTTCATTTTCGATTCCAACTCCCAGGTCATTTCCTCAATAGCATGGTTCCTCCACAAAACTTTGACTTGTGGTATAACCTTTGTGCGTAGGACATGTTCCTTCCTATCCAAATCTTGACAGGTACCTCCTCGTACGTTAAATCTTCGGCTATCTCATCCGGTTCTAACTCAATAATGTGGCTCGGGTCTTTCACATATTTACGTAGCACAGATATGTGAAACACGTTATGAACACGAGACATGCTTGGAGGTAATGCGAGTCTATAGGCCACAGTTCCTACTCGGTCATAAATCTCAATGGACCAATGAATCATGGATTGAGCTTTCCTCACTTCCCAAACCTCGTAACTCCTTTCCACGGAGCAATACGTAACAATACATGGTCCTCAACATTAAATTCCACGTCCTTTCGATGAAGATTCGCATAACTCTTTTGTCGATTCTGTGCCGTTTGTATACGTTGTCGGATCATTTGGATCTTTTTTTGTAGTCATACGTACCAACTCTGGTCCCAATAATGTTGCCTCACCCACCTCATCCCAACATATGGAGAACGACACTTTCTCCCTATACAATGCTCGAATGGAGCCACACCTATACTTGCCTGATAACTGTTATTGTAAGAGAATTCCACCAATGGTAGGTACTTATCCCAACTCCCTTTGAAGTCTAGAATACAAAGTCTCAATAGATCTTCAAGAGTTTGAATATTCCTTTCTGATTGCCCGTCTGTTTGAGGATGATATGCCTAACTGAATCGTAAGTTCGTGCCCATAGCTTTCTGCAAGCTAACCCAAAATTGTGAAGTAAATCTTGGTCACGATCCAAAACTAGGATACTGGCATGCCATGAAATCCTCACAATCTCATTCACGTACATACGAGCAAGACATTCAAGGGAATAGGTCTCCCGTTATCGGCAAGTAATGAGCAGACTTGGTTAATCTATCAACAATAACCCAAATCGCATCTATGCCTTGAGAAACCTTGGGAAAACCCGTAACGAAATCCATGATAATTTGTTCCCACTTCCATTTCGAAATCTCTTGTGGTTGCAATGGACCCTTCGGCACTTGATGCTCCGCCTTTAAACGTTGACAAGTTAAACATCTCGAAATAAACTCCGCGATCTCTCTCTTCATATTACTCCACCAAATGTATGTCGAAGATCGCGATACATTTTGGTACTCCCAAGATGGATTGCAAACGGTGTATTGTGTGCCTCTATCATGATTCTATACTTCAAATCAGAATTGTTAGGAACACAAAGTCTAGAGTTGACTCGGAGTATTCCTTCTTCATCGATTCTTGCTTCTGGAACCGCACCTTCTTGCACCTTCTTCTTCATCTTCATCAGCTCCAGATCCGTAGCTTGAGCAGCTTTAACTTATCAATCAAAGCTGGTTATACGCGTATACTTGACATCATCATGTGGGTCCCCAGAGTCTTGAACTCTATCTCCATCTTTTGTAATTCACACAGAATAGGCCCTTTGTGTGGACATCATCGCACTAGTTCCCGCATATGATCTTCTACTCAACGCGTCAGCTACTACGTTCGCTTTTTTCCCGGATGGTATTGGATGGTATGATCGTAATCTTTCAACAGCTCAAGCCAACGTCGTCGCCGCATGTTGAGTTCCTTCTGAGTGAAAAAATATTTAAGGCTCTTATAATCCGTATAAATCTCCACTTTTCTCCCCGTACAGGTAGTGTCTCCAGATCTTCAACTCGAAAATGACTGCTGCCAACTCTAGCATCATGAGTAGGATAATTCCTCTCATACTCCTTGAGTTGTCGCGAGACATAGGCTATGACTTTCTCATGTTGCATAAGAACACATCCTAACCCTTTGCCTGAAGCATCGCTGTAATAACAAATCCATCCGAACCAGATGGTATTGTCAGAACAGGTGACGAGATAAGTCTCCTCTTGAGCTCTTGGAAGCTCTTCTCGCATTCCTCGCTCCATTCGAATTTTGTATCTTTTCAAGTCAACTGAGTTAATGGAGTAGCGATTCGAGAAAATTCTTCCACGAATCTCCGATAATAACCAGCTAAGCCCAGAAAACTACGTACTTTGATTACCGACTTCGGTTGCTCCCAACTTTATATTGCTTCAATCTTCGCCGGGTCACAGATACTCTATGTTTCGATACCACGTGCCCAAGGAATGCTACTTTCTCAAGCCAGAACTCACATTTCTTTAACTTAGCATATAACTTGTTTTCACGAAGTCTTTGAAGTACCAGCTTTAAGTGGTGCTCATTGTCTTCACGGCTTTTGGAATAGATGAGGATGTCATCAATAAAGACAACCACAAATTGATCCAAATACTCCTTGAATACACGGTTCATCATATCCATGAAAGCAGCAGGAGCATTAGTCAATCCAAAAGACATGACTAAGAACTCATAATTTCCATACCGAGTTCTGAAAGCAGTCTTCGGAATATCCTCAATTTTAATCTTCAGCTGATGATATCCAGAATGAAGATCGATCTTTGAAAAGAATTGTGCTCTTGCAACTGGTCGAACAGGTCATCAATACGAGGTAGCGGATACCTATTCTGATGGTGACATGGTTCAACTCCCGATAGTCAATACAAAGTCGCATACTCCCGTCTTTCTTCTTTACGAATAAAATAGGAGCACCCAAGGAGATGTACTAGGACGAATGAAATCGATGTCTAACAACCCCTGTAGTTGGACCTTTAACTCCTGAAGTTCAGTAGGAGCCATTCGATATGGAATTTTAGAAAAGGGTTTTGTACCGGGCTCAAGGTCAATAAAGAATTCAACTACACGTTCTGGGGGTAGACCGGAAAGTTCTTCGGGAAATACATCAGAAAACTCATTAACAACAGAAATATTATTCAAATCTGACGTATTTTGGTTTAGATCAGTAACATGAGCTAAGAAAGCTTGACATCTGTTTTTCAATAAACAAATAGCTTTGTGACTTGAAATGACATTGACTGATTTTAGTGGTTTGGTTGTTTGGATTCGCACAACAGGTTGGTTAGGAATATAAAAACTAACAACCTTACGAAAATAATCAATTTTGGCATAGTAAGTGGTTAACCAGCCAATTCCTAAAATCACGTCAAATGCAAGTATTTTCGAAGATATAAGATCAACAGGTAAGGTAAGGGTACCAATCTGAATCAAGCAAGATTTGTAAACTGTAGATGTAACTAAGGCTTCTCCTAATGGAGTTTCAACATATAAGTCAAAGTCTAACTTCTCAGGTGTCAAATTTAATCGTTGAGCACAAGCAGGTGAAATAAAAGAATGGGTAGCATCAGTATCTAACAAGGTGTAAACTTCGCAAAAGTTTATGATTAGCTTACCCGTAATCACCTCGTGTGGGTTCCTCGCGTTTTGGGCTGTCACGACAAACGCTCTTTCAGGAACCACCGACTTTGACTTGTCCGAAATCGCCTTTGGAATCACCACCCCCGCTGGACTTGGTTTCGCTATAGGACAATCTCGAGCTATATGTCCTTCTTTTCCACAGTTATAGCATGCTTTGAATTATTGTGGGCAGTTTGGGCTGATGTGTCCCTATTACCTGCATTTATAGCATACGACCGGTGGTCGTTCTCCTCCCCTAGAAACAGTTGATGCTGGTGCTGATGTCGACATCTTCACGTTCTCATTGTTGTACCTTCTCTTCTTAAAATCTCCCCCCGATTCACTTTTCTACTATCATGGCCACGATTACCACCGGAGTGGTAACCGCTTCTATCATACTTTTCTCCCAGCTGGTTGTCATTGCTCCGATGACTGCTGCCACCGGTACGACTCTGATTATGGTCCCTCGGTTGAACAGACTCATTATCCCGCTCTAATAATTGAGCCCTATTCACAACATCTGAATATGAAGAAAATTTGTGAGAAATGAGGTATTGACGTATTTCGGGTTTCAAACCTCTCAGAAACATCCGCGTCATACGTTCCTCATTCTCTACCAAATGAGGTGCAAACCTGGACAACTCCGCGAACTTAGCCTCGTACTAGGACACAGTCATGTTATTTTGTTCTAGTCTAATAAACTCTACCTCCTTTATATGACGAATACTTTCAGGAAAGTACTTGTCATTGAATAGTTTTTGGAACGCTTCCTAAGACATCTTAAGTGCGGCAGGCTGGGTACGCTTCACAGACTCCTACCAGTAATCTGCCTCTCCACGGAACATAAAGGTGGCAAATGGAACCTTCTGTTCCTCCGTGCATCCCAAGACATCAAATATCTTGGTAATTTGTTTAACCCACATCTCTGCCTTTATTGGATCTGGCTTTTCCTAAAACTCTGGTGGTCTCAACTCTTTGAACTGCTTGGCAGTGACAATTCACGTGTTGTTATTATCTCCACCTGTATTTTGCACATGAGTCTCCCTCGTCTAGTATTGCATGAACTGCAAAAAGCTTCTAAACATCTCAACGTTTATCGTCTGATCAGTGTTGTTTTCAAGATGAACATTGCCTTCCTGTTGCACATTCTCCTGGTTGGTGATTAAAGGTGTCTCCACGGTCTCATTCACTCCATTGTTAACATTCTCAGCTGCCATTCTCAAATACTGCCATAAAACAAGGGTTAATTAAACAAATTAGCATATCACATAATAACCATATGCTCCGACTGACCAATTAAATACCACATAAGCTTAGGTAGGATATACTAGTGAAGGATTTACTCGTCTCTCCCCTCCTAGTTCTATTCCCCGATCTCCGCCATAGATCATATCCCTAAGCTCTGATACCAACTGTGACGCCCCAGAATAGGTCCAGTCAACCCAACCCATTCTGAGTCGCCAAATACATGGTACAGAATTCAAATACAATCTTTTATATCACACGGTCATGAAAAATACGACCACACAACTGTGAGTGTCAATACAAATATGTAGAAAATATTAACATTCAAACTAAGTCCTCATTACAATTATTATCACACTATTTATTAGAAATAGTAAGGACTACTACTGCTCTAACTCGGACCATCACTCTGTCCCCCGACTAGTTCCTGCGACATTCTCATTTCCTGAAGAGGACAATAGATGAAAACGGTGAGCTCAACTAAACCAGTAAAGAATATTATGACTAAGATAATAAAGAATAATTTACCGTTAGTCTTCAACAAATCAGATAAAAAATTATGGACAACAAGTTTTAGATCAACAACTGCAGCGAAAATAACAATGCATCAGAAGAATTAAGTAAAAAATAATGTCTACTATCTTCTATGATTTGAAAGTCCATAATCAATATTTTATCCCTGTAACATCAATCAATATATATCTTGAATCAAATAATCATCTTTGCACTACGGGCCAAAGATATTCATCAGGAATCATTCATCTTTACACTACAGGCCAAAGATATTCATCAAATAATCATCCATCTATGCACTACAGGCCAAAGATATTCTTTTGTATCACCATTTAAGACTGAAGATGATGAAAAATATTTTAAGGAACAAATCCAATGAGATAAAGGACAAAAATTAGGGATTCGTAATTTAGTTTATCCAAGTTCAAGAATACTCCATAATAATTAATTGTGGAGCAAAATTCAAGAATGAAGATCAAAACTTGGATCCAATCAAAGATAGAACCCATAATAGCCAACTTGGACAAATATAAAAAATAATAATTTTTCCGTAAATAGTGTCGTATACGTGAATAGTGACGTATACGTGAATAGTAACCCCGAGGGAAAAAGTAAGAATTACACAATAAAATTCATACCAATATTTTGGTATAATGATATTGAAAAGAATAACATCACTTACGAAAGAAAATAACATCCCTTACCTCAAAAGAACAGTACTTCTGACTGAAATTTCAGGTATAATGTTGAAGAAAACCTGTACTGAATAGCAATATTCAAAGTATCTAAATACTCACAAAAATACGTTCGATATTATAGAGAGAGAAAACTTCTGATTCTGTTGTGATTTTCAAATTCTAATTCAACACCCTATTTATAGGAAAATGCTTAGAACGCCAAAGCAGAAAATTTAATAAAATAATATTTTTTAAAAAAAATTCAGCCCGCCTGTTGACCAAAATCCATCAGCCACCAGTGGGGCCCACCTCCCATAAAAAAAAACATTTTTCTTAAAAAAAATATTTTTAACCCCAAAAATCACTTTCGACCCAAAATTCTAGAACTTCAATAATTTATGAAAAATAACCCTTTAATCAGAAAAATACAAATCTTATGTCATTTCCATAGGAAATTTAATTCTCTACAACTTTGTAGAAGAAAGTTTTTTCAAATTGCAAACATAAATTGTCCGAAATTCTTAAACGGATAATTTTCCACACTAAAATACTGATAAAAACATCTCATCACTAATTCCTTCTTTTATATCTACAAAAATAAATATTTTCTTATCATATAAATCAATAATTAATTATTCGTAAATAATATTACAGAACTACAATATTGACAACCAGGTTATTCCGAGGAAAGAGGGGGCCTTCCGATAAGGATTTCTCCTTACTGGCGCGCAATTAAATAACCCCTCCTAGTCAGAACTTCTTAGACATTGTCAATAATGTTATCTAATAATATTATTCAAATAATATAAATTATTGATCTGATAATGAAAAATACTGTGCAGTGACAATTATTGAATTAACAATAATATAAAAATATTGTGCAATACTGTGTGCTACTGTGCAACAACGCGTATTACTTTATTTTATCCACCGGGTATTCCAACAGTGTTAACAACTACGCCGTTATTATAAAAACTCATTTGTGTCATTTTTTTCATCCGATAATTTTTCTTTATGGGGCCCACAAATGGCTACGCCGTCGTACGAATATTCTCCGATAGCAAGAATATTCCACGACCAAACGAATATTCCCCGACAACAATGAATATTTTATAACCACTTACTTATTTAAAATATTTGCGCATTTTACCCGTAACATTTCACATTATCAATCTAACCCCTGACTATTTCAAAATAATATATAGAGAAAATTCAATTTTTATTCATAAAAGTTGGGGTCTTACATGGTTCAGGTTTCTTTTGTTCCTTTTCTTTCCCATTTCCCTTAATCTTTTTGGATTTCTTCTTTTCAGAAGATACCTTGGGTCTCTTCCTTTTATTGGAAGAATCCACCATCAAGATATGATTCTTCTTGGATGGAAAGTGACCTTCTGCAGTTTTCAGCATGTTAAGCAGCTCAGGCAAGCTGACATCTAGCTTATTCATGTGAAAATTAACCACAAACTGCGAGAAAGTCTATGGGAGTGACTGCAAGACCAAGTCTTGACTCAACTCCCCATCCATGACGAACCCAAGCTGTCCAAGGCGTTCAATCAAATTAATCACCTTTAGGACATGAGTCTCGACGGCAGTGCCCTCGGTCATCCGAGATCGAAAGAGCTCTTTAGATATGTCATATCTAGCAGTCCTACTCTGTTCACCATACAACTCCTTGAGGTGAAGCAGCATAGCAGGAGTATCCATTTTTTCATGCTGATGCTGAAGCTCGTTATTCATGGATGCGAGCATGACGCATTGAGCCACAGATGCATCATCTTGCCACTTATTGAAAGTGGCAATCTCTTCCTCAGAGGCTATTTCTGAAATAGATTCAGGGACAGTTGAATTTAGGACATAAGAAATCTTTTCAGCAGTGAGAACTATTCTCAGATTTCTTAGTCAGACCTCATAATTCATGCCGGTAAGCTTATTTGCATCAAGTATACTTCGTAGTGAGATTAGTGATTTTGAAATTTTTAAAATTCTGCATATGAAAAGACAACATTTTAGCAAACATTCATTTTTATTAATTTTTTCATACCAAAATAAATTTAGGTCTTTATTTTAAATTGGTATCTCCTACTATTTTTATCAAACTATATTACCCTCACTTATATAGTTCGGCAACATCTAATTAAGATTTGCTAGTGAGAATAAGGATTCCATTTCAAATGTATATAGCCTGGTGGATAGCACAACAAACAATATATAAATAAATAGGTAGACAACTCTTGTCAATTACATCAATATGTAACTCCTTATATTTTGCCTCTTAAATCATAATGGTCAAGTGTGTGCACATCTGAACTAAAATAATTTAAGTTAAGTCCAACCTAGCACTTCCATAAATTCAAAAAAGAAATATGTTCGTCCTTGTGGATAGCACAACAAGACTATATTGTTCAATTTTTTTGATAAGCATCAAATGTTATTAATTAACATCTTAAATACGCAATACTCGCCTTGTGGATAGCACAACAAGCTCATATTAAATATTTAATACTCTATTAATTTATCATGCTAGAAAGCGATGCTCGATATTCCAAATATCATTTGAACGCTTCAGACTTAATATAATTTCTTTGAGGGATTTGTTATTATTTGTCTCATCTTGTTTAGCGAGCATGCACATATAAATATATAAATATATATATATATATATATATATATATATATATATAATACGCGTCATTTTATTAAACATACAAAGTATGTTTGCATAAAATATAATATATATATATATATATATATATATAACACTTAGCATGCACATATAGAATACTATATTCTACCCGGATTGATTATGGACTTTTATTCTAGTTTGGTTCACTCGAGCCACCAAGTGAACCAAAAGGTCAAACCTAAGGGTGCAAAAAATAAAATTTAAACGTAACTATTACATTTAAACTCGGGCTCCATACAAACGGGTCTTCACGCGCTCCTTGCTCTTTGCTCTCTAATTTGTTCAAGATAATTCTAACTATTTCTATTACATTAAACTATTTAATTTAAATAGAAACCTTGATCAGCAGTCAAGGGGAAGTACATAGGAGGGAGATAGAATTTACATCGAAAAAAAAAATCAGAGAAGACGAGGTACGCATACCCCATTTAATAAAACTCATTCATTCAAGCATTCAACTAAAATAAAATTCAATCACATTGGTCAATAGTCCATAATCAACCCCATTTATATTCATACATGTTACCATATGTGTCAATAAATAAATATTCATCTCATAAATTAAAACATTCCATATATATGAGTATCATTTAATGGGCAATTTTAAATTGCATGAAATACAATTTCAAGATTAAAATAAACTCTTTATTTTAATTTAAAAATTATTAAGAATATTATATATATATATATATATATATATATAATATAACCTTAAATAAACTCCTAATCCATTCTTTAAAAAAAACGTGATGCAGGATGTGTTTTTTCCTTGAAAACCATGGTCATCTACTTTCCTGCAGGAAGTAGTAATATATATTATATATATAATATGTTACAGCACTAAGTTACATTTTACATCAAGTAATCCATATATATACTATATGCATATATAATTACGTGATAAAGGCTTCCGGTGGCTTATCCACCTGTTCGCTACAAGTATGCTGACATAATAAGGTTCTTAAAAAAAACGTGTTTCGTCTTGAAAAAAAAACTTTCGCCAAAATAATTTTTTTCCAGTTCGAAAATTGTTCTTTTTTTCATAAAATTAATTTTATACAATAAAATTATACCCAATAAATTATTCTAAATTCATACTCATACATATATGAAATCAAAATAATTAATAATTGCATAAAGGTTTGGCTCTGATGCCACTATTGGGTTTGTACGAAATCGTGACGCAATCAAATTGCAAAAATTAGAGGAAGCATGGTATATCAGAGTTTAAAAATTTCTACAAAACCATCACCCGGATCATCCTTTATGCAAATTATTAATTTAAAACGATAAATAAGAAGTTATGGAGTCATACCCTGTAGAACGAAGCTTCCACAGGTACGAGTTCAACTCCTTGTTCTTCGTGATCTCCTTGAATTTTTGAGTTAGATTCCTTCCTTTGATCAACGTTAGCCACCCAAGTGTTTGGCCTCTAGAGGTGATCCACCAAGGAAGATGAATTATCAAGAAGGAAGGTGGTTGGCTTAGTTTTCTATCCTCTATAGAAAATGAGTACTCCAACAATTATAATTGCATCAAGTAATATCTGTTATAAGACTCCTCTTATATAGATATTGGTCAACCCTTCTAATCCTATTAGACATGGGATTTCTTTTAAATAATTAAACTCCTTTAATTAATTTAGGCTTCCCACCACATTGGGAATAATTAATTAAATTTATTTAATTAATTTGTCTCCTAATCTTCTTAGGAATAAATAGACTGTTGGGTTTGTATGAAATCGTGATGCAATTAAATTACAAAAATTAGCGAAAGAATGGTATATCAGAGTTTAAAATTTTTTACAAAATCATCACCCGGATCAACCTTTATGCAAATTATTAATTTAAAATGATAAATAAGAAGTTATGGAATCATACCCTTGTAGAACGAAGATTTCACAGGTACGAGTTCAACTCCTTGTTCTTCGTGATCTCCTTGAATTTCCAGGTTAGATTCCTTCATTTGATCAACGTTAGCCACCCAAGTGTTTGGCCTCTAGAGGTGATCTACCAAGGAAGATGAATTATCAAGAAGGAGGGTGGTTGGCTTAATTTTCTATCCTCTATAGAAAAGGAGTACTCTCCAACAATTGAAATTTCATCCACTGATACCTATTATAAGACTCCTCTTATATAGATATTGGTCAACCTTTCTAATTCTATTAGACATGAGATTTCATTTAATTAATTAAACTCCTTTAAATAATTTAGGCTTCCCACCACATTGGGAATAATTAATTAAATTTATTTAATTAATTTGTCTCCTAATCTTATTAGGAATAAATGAGAGTACTAATATTAAATTAATTACTAAACTCCATTAGAAATTAAAATAATAATAATTGTAATAATATTAATAAGACATCTCTTATTAATTTATATTTAATATTTCTAAAATATTAAATAATAAACATTAAGTTATTTAATTATTCTATCACCATAGATTAAATTAATTACACTTAATGCATTACTACGATTATGCTATTACCTTCTTAAATAATTATTCTTTCTTTTATGGCGTGACCCTTTAGGTTCTTCATATTAAACCGGTTGTGAATAAATCAATTAAAACAATTCTAATCTTATTTAAATAAATAAATTAAATTAATAATCTATTTAAATAAATAATATTTATTCTACAATAGGGATAAGCCTCCCTAGCGATCAACGCCTTTCAAGATAATATATATTTCAACATTAATCATAAAAGAACCTGTAAGTAAATAGTTACCATACAATTCAATCCTTCCACCATACAATGTCCCAATTAAATATAAGACATGAATTTACTGTCAAGTCTTATTTTATTTAATTATACGTATTTCGATTCGAAAATGCACAACTCCAAATAATGCAAATTAAAAACTCCTTTCTAATTTCATTCCACATTGGCCAAGGTTTCTTGGGTTGTCATTTAACGAATCACATAGGACATATTTCCTCTTTTAGTAGAGGTGGTAGATTCTTTATTGATCATTCATTATCTCCATATGTAACTCATTATACCCAAGCATACCCTTTTATATACCCTAAAGGGCTTTAAGAAATAAGTCAAAGTATAATTCATTACATACAAGATACTATGATGATCTCAAGTCCAAGGATCACTTGTACTACTATCACATTAGGAATTCCTATTGACAGGCGAGTAAAACTCCATTAGGCATTCCATACCGAGTCACGTTCAGTGAACTTATTCTCCAATAAGCACCTGCATACTTACTTTAGTGTCTCCACACAAATGATCATGAGATCAATCATCCTCATCCAATGAGCAAGCAACATATGTACCAATCTATCCAGATTTACTAATCCCCTTTTTAGTAATCCCACGATTGGGAACTATTTTAGTTTCAAAGCTTTCTAAGAATTTAGATCTCATTAGCATGATCATCATCATGATTCTAAAAGCATTGCTTAAAACTATGGGTTATTTATATATTATAAAAATTGTACCATGTAGATAATTAAATGCCTTTAATAATTGAATATTTTTATTAATAAATAAATAAGATTATCTCCAAAGTATATAGCATCATACATGATTGACTTGTATGCATACTACTTTCAATCTCCCACTTGCACTAAAGCCAATCGTCATGGTATCTCATACCAACTTCTCTAAGTGACGATCAAACTGTTGTTGTGTTATAGCTTTAGTAAATGGATCCGCAATGTTATCTTGAGAGACTACACGCTCTAAGGTGACGTCTCCTCTTTCAATGATTTCTTTAATCAAAGTGCCGCAACACATGTTTAGATTCAAGATGAGACTTAGGAACTATTTCTAATTCTGTAATGAACTTTTTATCTGAAACATCAACTAGCAGCTTCACTTACAGTTATATACTTTGTCTTTGTCACTAAACCAGCAACCTTTTGTTGTTTGGAACCTTTCCAATTCACTGCACCATCTTTTAAGGTAACGACTTACCCTAAAGTGGATTTGCTATCGTCTTGGTCAGTCTGAAAACTTGAGTCTGTTTAGCACTCTAGTTTAATTCAGATCCATCATGTGTCATAATGTCATCCTTAGTGTCAGTTAAGTACTTTGAGATGTTTATCACTGTCTCACAGTGATCTTCTCCAGAATATGACTGATCAACATCAAGTCTCGTATATTTCATTGCATATATGATAGTAACTCAGGCGATCTCTCTTTTACTGAGGATAATTTTTGAGAGATACACTCCATGGCTCATCATCATGAGACACCTTTTAGAGTTTGTCATGCTAAACGCCTTTAGCATCTAATGAATATACGTTCCCTTGGGTTAAGCCGAACATCCTTTTTAAATCTTTCAATAAAGATTTATATCCCCAATGTGGGATGTTCTACCCAAATCATTCATGGAGGAATGACAACTTTGCTTTAATCGATTTTAGCATAGGAATTTCATTCCCTATCAATAATATATCATCAACATATAATACAAACAATGAAATAGCGCTCCCACTAACCTTCTTGTACACACATGGTTCATCCTCATTTTTAATAAAATCAAACTTTTTGACTGTCTCATTAAAATGAATGTTCCATCTACGAGAAGCTTGCTTCAATCCATAAATGGATTGTTGTAGCTCATATATATGATTTGCTTCAACCATTGAAACAAAAACCATCTAGTGTATCATATATACATTCTCCTCTAATAATGTATATTTGAGGAAGGGCGTCTCCACGTCTATTTTTCCAAATTAAGTAATAATAAACTGTAATCGCAAGTAAAATTCAAATGGACTTGAGCATAGCTTCAAAATCTATTTTAAATTTTATGGTCATCTACCATTTCTCTGAGTCTTTATTACTCATAGTCTGTTCGTAATTCAATGGATCATCATCATCCATGATGTGTACCTCATCGTCATCCTTTATGACGAATCCATACCTTTCAGGTATCTTCGGTACTTTTCCAGATTTACGAATAGGGTGTTGTACAGTAGGTGTCTCTACTTGGAAAGGTTCATCCACTTGATCTGTAGTGGTTTGTGGTTCTTGAATTTCTTCAAAATCTATTTTTCTCCCACTATCCCCTTCAAGGATAAACTCTTTTTCCAAGAAGGCATCGTGTTTTGCAACAAACACCTTTTTCTCAGTAGGATTGTAGAAATAGTATCCCAAACTTTCTTTAGGATATCCCACAAACGTACACTTTTCAGATCTTGTTTCAAGCTTATCATTTTAAAACTTTTCAACATAAGCTAGACATCCCAAATCTTAACATGCTTAAGACCAGGTTTCTCCCTGTCCACATCTCATATGGAGTCTTGGGAACGGATTTCGAGGGGACATTATTTAGTAGATATACGGTCGCTTCTAGGGCATAACCCCAGAATAATATTGGAAGATTGGTAAAACTCATCATGGATCGAAGCATGTCCAACAATGTTCGATTTCTCCTTTCAGATACTCTATTTAACTATGGTGTACCTGGTGGAATCCATTGTGTGATTATACCGTTATCTTTGAGACAATCAAGAAACTCACCGCTCAAGTATTCACCAACCTAGATCTGATCGAAGAATCTTAATACTTTTGTCAGTTTGTTTCTCTACTTCACTTCTAAACTCTTTGAACTTTTCAAACGATTCAGATTTGTATTTCATTAAATACACTTGTCCATATCTTAGAGTTATCATCAGTGAAAGTAATAAAATAAGAATATCCACCCCGTACAATCGCTGTCATAGGTCCACAAACGTCTGTGTGAACCAACGCTAACAAGTCTGTAACTCATTCTCCTTTTCCACTAAAAAGAGATTTAGTCATTTACCCATGAGACAAGATTCACAAGTTGGATATGATTCATAATCAGATAGCTCTAAGAGATCATCCTTATGCAACTTGGATAATCTCGTTTCATTGATATGACCGAGTCTATAGTGCCACATATAGGTAAAATTAATATCATCTCTTTTCTTTTCTTAGTTTGTTCTATTTGAAGTATATTTTCATGCAAGTCAAGTATACAAAGTCCATTTCGCAAATTTCCAATACCATATAAAATATTATTTTTATAAATTGAACATCTGTTGTTCTTTATTATAATTTTAAATCCATCCATATCTAATACAGAATTTGAAATAATATTTCTAATGATATTCAGAACAAAATAATAATTATTTAAATAAATGGACTTGCCCGTAGGCAGTGCTAAACAATAAATGCCTACAGCTAATGCAGCAATCTTTGCTTCATTTCCCACTCATAGGACAACCTCATCCTTGTTCAGCTTTCTACTTCTGACCAGTCCCTTCACAGTATTACATATGTGAGAACCACAGCTGGTATCCAATACCCAAGTAGAATTTTGACTTTCTGAAAAATTAATTTCAATCATGAACAAACCTTGATTGGAAGTCTATGCTTCTCCAAGCTTCTTCTCTGCCAAAAACTTCTTGCAGTTCCTCTTCCAATGACCCGGCTCGTTGCAATGGAAGCACATTCCTTTGCTAGCTGGATCAGGTTTCTTTTGTTTCTTTATGTTCACCTTGCCCTTGGTCATCCGAGATCGGAAGAGCTCCTTAGATATCTCATATCTAGCAGTCCTACTCTGTTCACCATATAACTCCTTGAGGTGAAGCAGCATAGTAGAAGCATCCATATTTTCGTGCTGACGCTGAGCTCGTTATTCATGGATGCAAGCATGATGCATTGAGCCACAGATGCATCATCTTGCCACTTTACAATGGTGGCAATCTCTTCCTCGGGTGATGTTTCTGGAACAGTTCCAGGGACAGATGAATTTAGGACATAAGAAATCTTTTCAGCAGTGAGAACTATTCTCAGATTTCTTAGCCAGTCCGTATAATTTGGCCCGGTAAGCTTATTAGCATCAAGTATGCTTTGTAGTAAAATTAGTGATTTTTATATTTTTAAAATTTATGTGTGTGAAAAGGCAACATTTTTAGCAAACATTCATTTTATTAATTTTGCATACCAAAATAAATTTAGGTCTTTATTTTAAATCGGTATCTTCCACTATTTTTATCAAACTATATTACCCTCACTTATATAGTTCGGCAATATCTAATTAAAGATTTGCTAGTGAGAATAAGGATCTCATTTCAAATGTATATAACCTTGTGGATAGCACAACAAGCGATATACAAATAAATAGGTAGATAACTCTTGTCAATTACATCACCATGTAACTCCTTTTATTTTGCCTCTTAAATCATAATGGTCAAGTGTGTGCACATTCGAACTAAAGTGATTTAAGTTAAGTCCATCCTAGCACTTTCATAAATTCAAAAAAAAAATATTCGTCCTTGTGGATAGCACAACAAGACTATATTGTTCAATTTTCTTGATAAGCATCAAATGTGATTAATTAATATCTTAAATACGCAATACTCGCCTTGTAGATAGCACAACAAACTCATATTAAATATTTAATACTCTATTAATTTATTATGCTAGAAGGCGACGTTCGATATTCAAAATATTATTGAACACTTCGGACTTAATATAATTTTTTTGAGGAGTTTTTATTATTTGTCTCATCTTGTTTAACGCGTATGCACATATATATATAAAATACGCGTCGTTTTATTAAACATACAAAGCATATTTGCATAAAATATAATATATATAATATTTGGCATGCACATATAGAATATTATATTCTACTCGTATTGATTATGAACTTTTATTCTAGTTTCGTTCACTAGAGCCACCAAGTGAACCAAAATGTCAAACCTAGGAGTACAAGAATTTAAATTTAAACGTAACTATTACATTTAAATCCGGGCTTCATGCAAACGGGTCTTCACGCGCTCCTTGTTTCTTGGTTTTCAATTTCTTCAAGATAATTCTAACTATTTCTAGTACATTAAACTATTTAAATTAAATAAAAAACATTGATCAGCAGTCAAGGGGAAGTACATAGGAGGGAGATAGAATTTACATCGAAAAATAAATCAGAGAAGGCGAGGTACGCAGACCCCATTTAATAAAACCCATTTAATCAAGCATTCAACTAAAATAAAATACAATCACATTGGTCAAATAGTCCATAATCAATCCCCAGTTATTATCATACTTCTCACCATATATATCAATAAATAAATATTCATCTTACCAATTAAAACATTCCATATATATAAGAGTATCATTTAATGGGCAATTTTAAATTGCATGAAATCCAATTTCAAGATCAAAATAAACTCTTAATTTTAATTATAAAATTATTAAGAATATATATATATAATCTAACTAATCAGTATATAACATACATCATGATTAACCTGCATGACTCCATAGTCTCCTTTTTTAAAATGGTGAATGACGTGAATACCTTTTAAATTACTCAGGTCACTTTTTTTTATAAATGGAATCAAACTCTTTCTTTTTCTAATACAGGTTCCCACAGCGAACCTTATACGTAACTCACCTTTTTGAAACACTTCCCTTTTCCGCCGAATTGATCAGATTCTTATATAAAAAAAAGTGTCTCCCTTTAAAAAAAAAAAAAATCGTAGCGAATGAAGGAGAAAAGAAAAAAAAGAGAATTCGTTTCCGTTTTTTTTCTTTTTTCCATAAAAAAAATAATTTTATATAATAAAATTATGCCCAATAAATTATTCTAAATACATACTCATATGTATATGAAATCAAAACAATTAATAATTGCATAAAGGTTTGGCTTCGATACCACTGTTGGGTTTGTATGAAATCGTGACGCAATCAAATTATAAAAATTAGCAGAAGCATTGTATATCAGAGTTTAAAAATTTCTACAAAACCATCACCCGGATCATCCTTTATGCAAATTATTAATTTAAAACGATAAATAAGAAGTTATGGAATCATATCCTTGTAGAATGAAGCTTCCACAGGTACGAGTTTAACTCCTTGTTCTTCGTGATCTCCTTGAATTTCGAGTTTAGAATCTTTCATTTGATCAACGTTAGCCACCCAAGTGTTTGGCCTCTAGAGGTGATCCACCAAGGAAGATGAATTATCAAGAAGGAGGGTGGTTGACTTAGTTTTCTATCCTCTATAAAAAAAGAGTACTCTCCAATAATTAGAATTTCATCCATTGATATCTATTATAAGACTCCTCTTATATAGATATTGGACAATCCTTCTAATTCTATTAGACATGAAATTTTATTTTAATTAATTAATCTCTTTTAATTAATTTAGGCTTCCCACCACATTGGGAAAAATTAATTAAATTTATTTAATTAATTTATCTTCTAATCTTATTAGGAATAAATGAGAGTACTAATATTAAATTAATTACTAAACTCCTTTAAAAATTAAAATAATAATAATTATAATAATATTAATAAGACATCTCTTATTAATTTATATTTAATATTTTTAAAATATTAAATAATAAATATTAAGCTATTTAATTTATTCTATCACTATAGATTAAATTAATTACACTTAATGCATTATTACGATTATGCCATACTTTCTTAAATAATTATTCTTCCTTTTATGGTGTGACCCTTTAGGTTCTCCATATTAAACTTGTTGTGAATAAATCAATTAGAAAAATTCTAATCTTATTTAAATAAATAAATTAAACTAATAATCTATTTAAATAAATAATATTTATTCTACAATAGGGATAAGCCTTCCTAGCGATCAACGACTTTCAAGATAATATAGATTTCAACATTAATTATAAAAGAACCTGTGAGTAAATAGTTACTGTACAATTCAATCTTTCCACCATACAATGTCCTAATTAAATATAAGACATGGATTTACTGTCAAGTCTTATTTTATTTAATTATATGTATTTCGATTAGAAAATGCACAACTTCAAATAATGCAAATTAGAAACTCCTTTCTAATTTCATTCCACCTTGGCCAAGGATTCTTGGGTTGTCATTTAACGAATCACATAGGACACATCTCCTCTTTTACTAGAAGTGGTAGATTCTTTATTGATCATTCATTATCTCCATATGTAACTCATTATACCCAAGCATATCCTTTTATATACCTTAGAGGGCTTTAAGGAATAAATCAAAGTATAATTAATTACATACAAGACACTATGATGATCTCAAGTCTAAGGATCACTTGTACTACTATCACATTAGGAATTCCTATTAACAGGCTAGTAAAACTCCATTAAGCATTTCATAGCGAGTCACGTTCAGTGAAATTATTCTCCAATAAGCACCTACATACTTGCTTTAGTGTCTCCACACAAATGATCATGAGATCAATCATCCTCATCCAATGAGCAAGTAACATATGTATCAATCTATCCGAATTTACTAATTCTCTTTTTAGTAATCCCACGATTGGGAACTATTTTAGTTTCAAAGCTTTCTAAGAATTTAGATCTCTTTAGCATGATCATCATCATGATTCTAAAAGCATTGTTTAAAACTATGGGTTATTTATATATTATAAAAACAGCACCATATAGATAATTAAATTCCTTTAATAAATAAATATTTTTTTTAATAAATAAATAAGATTGTCTCCAAAGTATATGCTTTATCATCATACATGATTGGCTTGTATGCATACTACTTTCATAGACCTGGAAAACTGGTCGGGCCGTTGGCGGGCAGCCAAATTTGGCCCAGGTTTTTTTGGGCTGAAAATATAAGGCCCGTGGCCTAGGTTGGGCCGGACCAGGCCGGCCCGCGGACTTTTTTTTTTTTTTTTTTTGTAGAATTATGCTACATAATTTGTTAATTTAACTCAAAAGGAATATATATTTTTATACATATACAAAATATTCGTCGATTCAGAATCAAGCTCTGTACGTACTCTTCTAGTATTTCCTGATTTCACGAAAAGCAACAGTTCCTGGATGATAACGATCATGAATGACAATCGCACATGCAGAAAGAGAAACTAGAACAAAAGATGATCAAAATTAAATAACAACATGTGCACCTAGCTAATTAATAATTATAGGCAAAGTACTTGTTTGCTTTGTACGAGCCATTTTTCCACCTTTTTTTATTTTTGAGGGTTTTGCAATTACAAACAAAATATAACCTGATGGGACAGGAACATATGGTGATGCTTTTATTTAATTAATATTGTTAAAGAATTGAAGCATTATCGGATTAAAAAACATTGTAATAAATTTATGTCGAAATTTATGGATACATGAGATTTGTAGAAATTATAATTAAGAACACCTCACTTATTACACATCTATTCAAACAAGTTACCACTAATACTTATATTTATGTAAGTGACAATCAAATAGTCGACATAAAACATTCGCAATATATATCATTATCTAAAAAAATTCATAATCGACGTACTTATAAACCAAAACATGATGAGTTTATAAAGATGAACCCATGCATTAAGGGGCTTTGAAATAGTACTAATATAAGCAAGGTAGAATTAATATAAAACCGAGAATAAGAAACTAAAATAGGCTAACTAAATAACACTTACGTACGTACCTTGGTGGCAAGTTGCTTTCGGGGAGCTTTTCCACCTGTTAATTTTCGAGCTGTTTGCTTCGTACTAGGCATTAATTAATTAATTTATTTTTTTGTCTTGATATATATATATATATATATATATATATATATATATAGCAACAATTATTACCAGGCCAGAGGGAAAATCTAACAAAGGAATTATTGTGA
The DNA here is from genome assembly GCA_020205555.1 of Panax stipuleanatus. Taxonomy (NCBI): domain Eukaryota; kingdom Viridiplantae; phylum Streptophyta; class Magnoliopsida; order Apiales; family Araliaceae; genus Panax; species Panax stipuleanatus. The sequence goes on from CM035123.1 coordinate 37,724,028, forward strand.
ACAACTCACCTGTGAAGGATATATTATTACCAGGCCAGAAGAGCACGTACATGTATATTTTTATACATATACAAAATGTTCGTCTTTCCAGAATCAAGAAGTAGATTTACAGGTAACCAATAAAGCTTCTTTACTATGCATCAATCAATTAAAAAATGCATAAAAAAATAATTCACGGGCCACGGGCCGGGCAGGGCCACCCGCGAGCCGGGCCATCACGGGTCGGGCCAAAATGGCCCAGCTTTACTTGGGCTGTAAAAGTTAAGCCCATGGCCCATGTAGCCGGCCAGCAGGCCCGGGCCTCTTTTGCCAGGTCTAGGAATAAATGAGAATATTAATATTAAATTAATTACTAAACTCCTTTAGAAATTAAAATAATAATAATTATAATAATATTAATAAGACTCATCTTATTAATTTATATTTAATATTTTTAAAATATTAAATAATAAACATTAAGCTATTTGATTTATTCTATCACCATAGATTAAATTAATTATACTTAATGCATTATTATAATTATGCCATTACCTTCTTATTAATTATTCTTCCTTTTATGGTGTAACCTTTTAGGTTCTCCATATTAAATCGGTTGGGAATAGATTAATTAGAACAATTCTAATCTTATTTAAATAAATAAATTAAACTAATAATCTATTTAAATAAATAATATTTATTCTACAATAGGGATAAGCCTCTCTAGCGATCAACGACTTTCCAGATAATATAGATTTCAACATTAATCATAAAAGAACCTGTGAGTAAATAGTTACCGTACAATTCAATCCTTCCACCATACAATGACTCAATTAAATATAAGACATGGAATTACTGTCAAGTCTTATTTTATTTAATTATATGTATTTCGATTAGAAAATGCACAACTTCATTTAATGCAAATTAGAAACTCCTTTCTAATTTCATTCCACCTTGGCCAACGATTCCTGGGTTGTCATTTACCTAATCACATAGGACATATCTCCTCTTTTACTAGAGGTGGTAGATTCTTTATTGATCATTCATTATCTCCATATGTAACTCATTATACCCAAGCATACCCTTTTATACACCCTAAAGGGCTTTAAGGAATAAGTCAAAGTATAATTTATTACATACAAGATACTATGATGATCTCAACTCCAAGGATCACTTGTACTACTATCACATTAGGAATTTATATTGACAGGCGAGTAAAACTCTATTAGGTATTCCATAGCGAGTCACGTTCAGTGAACTTATTCTCCAATAAGCACCTACATACTTGCTTTAGTGTCTCCACACAAATGATCATAAGATCAATCATCCTCATCCAATGAGCAAGCAACATATGTACCAATCTATCCGGATTTACTAATCCCACGATTGGGAACTATTTTAGTTTTAAGCTTTCTAAGAATTTAAATCTCATTAGCATGATCAACATCATGATTCTAAAAATATTACTTAAAACTATGAGTTATTTACATATTATAAAAATAGCACCATGTAGATAATTAAATGCCTTTAATAAATAAATATTTTTATTAATAAATAAATAAGATTGTCTCCAAAGTATATGATTTATCATCATACATGATTGGCTTGTATGCATACTACTTTCAAATCCATCCATGGATAACTTAAGCAATAATAATAACCTATATTACAATCATACTAGTCACGAGTATATATACTCAAGAAGATGGTGATTATGCATTAAAGATATTTAATGTCACCAACTTATTATGATAAAATAATTCTATAAATTATTTAATAGCGATATATAAGTCTTTTCCATCTCTTTTTCTCCAAATAAATCGCCTCCTCAATAAATAACAAATATATAATAATAATATACTTATTAAACACAAAATCACATATTGCATAGTTTATATTACCCTATGCAACACAATACCTCATACTCATAAAGCATTTATATATTCTTATTTGAACCCAACACATGCCTTAAGAATTTTATTTACTAAACTCTTATTTTAATAATTTCTGAAAATTCGGGTTCTTACATCCTCTCCCCCTTATAAGGATCCCGTCCTCAGAATCACCGAAACCTCCTCTACTCGGTGATATTCCAAATATTACATATTTTCTTGAATAATTTTATTCATGCTCTTTTTGGAAGTTTTATTATTATAACATTCTCAATCGCATTCTACCATTTTCTCCTTTATAAGGAACATTCTACTTAATACATTCATCCTTCAGAAGAATAAGAATCTTCCACGATTTTTTAATAATCGGGAAGTAGTATGAATAACTCAGATTCCAAATTATGTCGAGGGGTCACAAGACCGTGAACTTTTCTCCAGGTTTATTAGTGCTTCAACACAATTCTTCACACTGCAAACCAGAGTGTTTATCAATCACAAAGACTGAAAACATCCTCCATACGTACTCTAGGTGGCCGTCCTATTGTACCACTACGTTGGGCCACAACGTAGTGTGTTGTAACGACTATATGCGTTACGTTCGGAACCATTGTCCCCGAAAACATGTCCCCTTTGTAGGGTTGTTCACCTCAGCTTTTTCAACATTTAAATCCGCACCAGAGCGATTTGGGTTGGCATAAATACACAAGAATGCTTGAATTTCATAATTAATCTTTAATAGTCGTCCAGCCAAATCAAATAGCTTAGACTCTTATCAACAATCCGGACATCGATCGAATCCAATCCACTTAATTGATCTTTTACATAGTTCAAACGAAAATCAAAAATCCTTTTATGACATCATGATACCGTACCACCTCAGTCGTACGTTGAAGATTCTGTCATTTTATGACTTTATCATACTACATCATACCATCATGGACAGATGATCTTACGATCGCTCCGGACACTAGGTTTGATTGCATTGATGACTCCATCGTTTACTATTCTACACCATATCAAATGATGCATATGGTCAAAAATACATTTTAAAAGATTTTCAAATCATTTTGTCTTTGTCGAAACAATTAGCATAGACATACGAATAACGGTATCGTTTTTAAAACTCATTGGTTCAGTAATCTGACCCAATGTTTTCTCAAGAAAATCGAAGTGCAAACACTAGCACGAAGTTAATAAATTTTGAAAATCTAGCGTAGCTAGAAGATTTAGAAAAATCCAAATTTCTCCATCAACTACAATCTTTTACTCCTTTGCTTCATCATTCTATCAATCTTTTATACCATCAATGCTTACTATATCAAAACTCTTAATACTAGATATATAATATATCTATTCCCAGTATAGTTCATCGAACTTACCACAATAATACGATTTTAGGAACTTATCCTAGTAATACGTAGTTCAAGAACCAATAAGGGACTGTCCATACGCTTAGGGGCTCAAAAATACATATGATTATGAGTCATAAACTTATCATAGGCATGAGTCTTAAGAACTCGCACCTAATCTTAGTATTGTCTAATTTAATATTAGAAACTTCTATCTATCAAAATAAACATGAGAAAAGAATCACCTTTTTGCCATATGTATAACAATAGTACGACACCAACATTCCAACGATTATCAATGTGGTGCACTCATTGCAAGCACAAAACCTCCACCCACACAAAGGTTTGTACAACTAAGCCGTCATATGAGTCCTCAATGGAAATCCAACACTTAACTCTATCTTACTCTTAACTTGCTCTTTGCTCATTACGAACCTTCTATGTTTCATCACTCCTCATGAGTTCATCTCGTACTATTTCATTATACCTTCTCGTATAGCATCACGCTATAACTACTTAGTCGTTACAGACCATCTATCATTTCATATTTTAATCTGATCACGTTGTGATCATCGATTTATCTTAGGGTTCTTTTCATATTATCAACCAAACTCCACTCGAGTTCATTCTTATTATCTTTGTCATATTCATCTTATAGACATCGTCTTAACATTTTTATTACTGGAGTTAGGAAACTCCTGAATTCTCATTCTCTAGATACTTCAAGATTCTTCTTTGAATCTTCAAGTATATATTTTAATCTTTATCTTTTCCTTTCTCAGGTTATAGTCTAAGGTACTCTTACCTAAGGTTTATAACCAACAGCTTTGATACCAATATATGACGCCCCCAAATCCGGGTCCCTTCGAACCTCAGATCCGGTCCGCCATGATACTACTATCGTTCAACTATTACATCTTTTATTCATAACTTAATGAATATAACTTTGCTTTATTACAATTTAGAATATAAATTCCTTCCATATCCAGGATCCGTATAGTAACCCCAAACTTTTATAAGTTCCAATCTCGGTCATTTACCATTCCTGACTTTACATCATATTCGATATTATAAAAAATGCAAAATAATTTAAACTTTTCTATATCCTTTGAATAAATCTTTTATTGATCTCATAACTTGAATCAATTACATAACCTTGAATCAAACTATATTATGATTCACTTTATTCGAATTACTGTATAAACGTTTACATTACAATTCGATATCTTCTATATATCAACTAGTATATCTTTACATCACGACAAGTATTAAACATCGTAATTACTATCATACACAACTCCTAGAACCTAAACATGGTTCAAGCAATAATCTAAATAGTGATCTTCGTTGCGATACTATTTAACTTTATCAATCAAGTAGCACGTAATCTGTACCGTGAGTCCTTAACCTGTAAAAATGGTTATTTGCAAGAGTGAGCTCGACAGCTCAGCAATTCTAACAGTTTTCATGCATCACATAGCATATAATATCATATACAGTTCATGCATTCATAATCAATTAATATTTACTACGCATGTTACTTCTCACATAACAGGCATAGAGATTAACTTCTTAAATATATCATCAAGATCAGCTTTCAAATATCATACATATTCCATATGCATTTCATATCAACATTCTCATAGCATAATATAATTCAACTAACAGTTGTCGAATTCATATAACAACTAAGAACTGAAAGACTTGCCTGATTCGTAGTTTATCAACTACGACTTAACTACTTAAAGCTATCTGCACTTCGTGTATTCCTACACAGTTATATAATCATGGATTTACATCCATCAGTCATACATTTCATATGCTTTTAATAGAATAACAATTCGTATATCGATTTCTAATCTTTGTTCCGTTTCACTCTATCTTAAGATAACCACGATGTTACCACATCATACTTTCATACTTATTCTATTGAAACCATACAGTTTCAGTCCTTATGTTCTTTAAGGAAAATATATAAACATAACTTAAGACCAGGCAGTTAACAAACTGCTCTTGGCAGCTCTGCAGAATGGCGCGGTCGTGCTGCATATAAGCTTGGGAGTGGCGTGGCCGCGCTACTCCCTGCCAGAGCTAGACTTGAGCTTTTCATTGCCCAATTTAATTTCTAGCATAACATGTATTCTGATACATACTATAAACATTCATCAAGTAGGATTTCAAATTCATATTCGAATCATTTAGGTTTGTATCACGTAGCTCTATGTTGAATTACTTAAATCAACAAGGCTCAACATCTTCTTTTAACAAAGGGTCATTGACATAAGTCTTTAAACCATATACTGCTACTAATAAGCCTCTAATAGCATGCTCACATGTATCTATCTTATTTACATAGACATATCATAGTTTATTATTTGAAAACTTATTTTAAACCATGTTTAAATAGTCTATTTCATGCGTATCTACATGGTGAACACATTCGTCATTTCTAGAGGCACAAAGTGTCCTAGTATACATGCTTGAAAAGTCATAATACTATTTACACAACGTTAAAAAACCATTAGTTCTCAACTTCCAAGTTTTCCTTCAAATCATCCTAAACCAAGCTATAACACTTTCAAGTATATGCATGGCAACTTTAAAACTTCATTTACCCATAGTTAATAAAATCTCTCTTTTGAAAACTTACTTCAAAACAAGCTCGGATAGGTTATTTCATGCTTAACAACCTTCGATATGAAATATACATTGAAACCACCTTCCTAATCCATTCTTGCACATGACTAGGTCACATACACATGTTCAAAAATATAAAGGACACAAGGTGCGTCAAGTTTTATTTTTCAAAACTTTTTATTTCCTTCTAAAAAAATCATTAATACCATGCTAACACCACTCGTCATATGCAATGTAACCTTAGGCCACATGTTAGACTCATTTATGTACTTATTACAGTCTAACTAGCATGCTCAACAAACCAGAAAACACAAAAGTCATTTTTCATTTCTGCAGGACGGCGCGGCCTCGCTGCATTTGTACTAGGGAGTGGCGCGGCCGCGCCACTCCGTTTCCAGACCAGAAAGGGCTTCTGCAATTGCAGAGCTCAAAACCAATCCTACAATCTTTATGAAACATGCTTGAAATCCATCATATTGCATCTATAACATATATATAGACTCTATTAACATGTTACCATCATCTCATATATCCATTCTTACTAATTCATGCAAATTTCTATAACTTGTAAATGCTAAACTTTAAAACATGAATAACATTATACCTCTTTGAGCTTTGAAATTGCTTACTTCCTAATTTCAGAACTCTCTCTATAACACTTAGCAAATAATTCAGCAATATGAAATGAGAAGGGAAGCTTGCCATTTATAGAGGAATTCTTGTCCATGCCATGGCTTTACCCAACAAATCAAACCAAGGGTAAGAAGAGGCATCCATTGGGCAAGAAGAAGTTGGTGGAGGTGGTTGAAGTTTACTATATGAGCCACTTCCTCCTTCATTATTACCATCATCCTAGCCATTATCACTCTCATGCTAGCCACTTTGATTTTCAGCAATAAGGGTACTTGCACACTTATGCTTTATTTCTTTTGGACACTCTAAGTCACACTATAACAACTTAATATTGCTACCATATGATATGCTAGGGTCACACATTCCCAACCCTACATATATGTACACCCACATATAAACAAGTATAATTATAATTTAAATATACACCAATATATAATATCATGTACCTCATGTACATTGCTTTAACCCATTAATATTTTAATTGGACTAGATATAAAATAGTTGGGTATTCTCAACCCATAATTTTCATAAAATTTATTATCTCAAATATATCCAAATATTATAATGATAATTAATAAATATATATTAACTTACCATTTATTTTCTTTTAACAATTATAGTTAAACCTCTAATTGATTTAACTTTACCACCCATGCCACACAAGGCACAATTATGTAAGCTTAGTATATAATAGACCTCAAGCTTACAATACTATAATCTCACAAATAATATTATTCTTATTATCACATCTTATAATATGTTCATAAAGTAATATCATTACATCATATGTTCTCATAACTTATATACTAGCACATTCATATACTAACACTAATTAATGGTCTCTAATCATGGCCAATCTATTACCCTCCTATGGACAATACCCAAGCGGCAAACAATGGAGTTGGTGACTAATTCCACCAACTACTACTATTCATGTTCCTTTCTCATCATTTCTCCCACATGGCTCTTAGTTTATAAATTTCACCATGACACAAAATTTTCAGCATTTGGGCATAGAATAGGGGTCATGGAAGGGGGTCTATTGCACCATGTCATATATTTAATTTCCACTTTGTACACAAAGCTAGCATACAAGTCTTTATACTCACATATGTAATTAAATACCTCCCTTATACATCCATATACATATATACCTCTACATATATGTATACATGTATTCCTCTACTTATATTACACATTATATTTACATTTGACAATACCGAATATAGTTTGATTGAGTAGTGTCACCCCACAAGTGACGCCCCCAAAATAGGTTCAATACCAACCCATTCTGAGTAGCCAAATACATGGTACAGAATCCAAATACAATCTTTAATATCAAACGGTCGTGCAAAATGCGACCACACAACTGTGAGTCTCAATACAGACATGTACACAATATTAACATTCAAACTAAGTCCTCATTACATTTATTATCACACTATTGTAAAAAAATAGTGAGGACTTCTACAGCTCTAACTCAGACCATCACTCCATTCCCCGACTAGTACCCGCGATATTCTCATTTCTTGAAGAGAACAATGGAAGAAAAGGGTGAGCTCAACTAGCCCAGTAAAGAATATTATGACTAAGATAATGAAAAACAAATTATCGTTAGCCTTCAATAATTCAGATAAAATATTATGGACAACACGTTTTAGATCAATATTCGCAGCGAAAATAACAATTCATTAGAAGAGTTAAGTAGAGAATGATGTCTACTATCTTCTTTGATTTAAAAGTCCATTATTAATATTTTATCCCTATAACATCAATCAATATATATCTCGAATTAAATATTCATCTTTTGCACTGCGACCAAAGATATTCATTTATCTCCCCAGTTGGTCATGTTCATCTCAACACCTGTCCATCTTTGCACTACGTGCCAAAGATATTAATCAGGTAATCATTCATCTTTGCACTACAGGCCAAATATATTCATCACGTAATTATTTATCTTTGCACTACAGGCCAAAGATATTCAGTTATATCACCATTTAGAACTGAGGATGATGAAAAATAATACGAATAACGAATCCAGTGAGATAAAGGACAAATATTAGAGAATTTATTCAGAGTTCAAGAATGAAGATCAAAACCTGGATCCAATCAAAGATGATTTAGAAGGGAAAAAATATTTTTTTTACCTTGAATAGTACTATGTGAATAGTAACTCGTGAATAGTAACCCGTAAATAGTAACTCGACATGAAAAGATAAAAATTTCACAAGAAAGTTCAGACCAATATTCCAGTGAAATAATATTAGATGAAGCGCAAAACTCAAAAAATTTCTGATAATTTTAGAAATTCTAGAAGCAATACTTACCGTAGTAAGTTTATAGTTAGGAATCTGAAATGAAACAATATACGAAACTGCAATTGGATTTTCACCAGTCTGTCAGTAGTCCGCTTAGACAGATTATTTTCACAATTTAATAACAACTGAATACGAAGCGTTATTCACCAGGCATGCGGTAGTCGCGTAGACAGGTTATTCCCACAGAATAATAAAGAATGGAATAACAACAAGATTTCACCATGCATGCGGTAGTCCGCGTAGACAGGTTATTCTAACAGAATAATAAAGAATGGAATAACAATCCTTACGAGAATTGAAAGAAAATAACTCTCTTCATGAATACGAAAGAAATAATACCCCAAACCTTAAAAATTTGGAGACTGCACTAGTGTAATAGCAGAATACTCTTTTTCTTTCTCTCTTATTCTCTCTATACTTTCTCTCTCTATAGCTTTAGTGAATTGGTGAGAAATAATGAAGAAATGAGTTTCTATTTATAGGCTCGGCAGAGTAAGGGTAAAATAGTCTTTTTTCTATAATTTATGATATCATCGCTTACATCATCGATCCTATGACATCATTGCTTACCTCATCGCTCCGATGACATCCTTGCTTACCTCATCGCTCCGATGACATCATTGTTTGTATCATAAGAGTTTAAATTTAATTTGCACTCTTCCACCTCGTTTAACTTTTATACCATGAATTTACTATAATAATATTACCATTCTAATTATAAAAATCATACTATTATATAATCACATCATACTACTATAATGTAATATTATAACAATATATTTGAATGAATTATTTTATCGGAAAATATAAAATACCAACTTTGAACAAATGTCACATGTTAAAAATTCTTCCGTTTAAATCCACATTGAATAACTATTTCCTTATCATATATATCAAAAATTATTTATTCACAAATAATATTACAAAACTACAATATTGACAACTAGGTCGTTCCCAGGAAAGAGGGGGCATTCCGATAAGGATTTCTCCTTACTGGCGCGCAATTAATCAACCCCTTTCCTAGACAGAACTTCCTTAGACATTGTCAATAATGCTATCTAATAATATTATTAAAATAATATTAATTATTAATTTGATAATTTAAAATAATGTGCAATGATAATTATTGAATCAATAATATAAAATAGCAAAGTAGCACTTATTGATATAAAATATCAGCGTAGCAAATATTGAACCAATAAAATATTATGCAATTATTGAATCAATAATATAAAATATTGAATAGTAATTACTGTAACAATAATTAAGTAAGTGTCTTCTTACATAAGAATTAATAATTCAAAATACTGTGCAATGCCGTGTGCTACTGTGCAACATCACGTATTACTGTATTTTAACCATCGGGTATTTCAACAGTACTAACGGTAACAGTTTTGCCGTTATTTTTATAAAAAGGTTACTTATTTCGCTTTCTATATCCGACAGTTATTCCGTTGTGGGGTGCGTCATCGTACGAATATTCTCTGACAAAAAGAATATTCCTCGACCAAACGAATATTCTCTGACACAACGAATATTTTATAACCACTTGCTTACTTTGTAAACTTTGCATATTTCACCCATAACTTATCACATTTATCAAATCAACACCTTACTATTTCAAAATAATATATAAAGAAAATTAAATCTTATTCATAAAATTTGGGGTCTTACAACCTCCCCTCCTTATGAAATTTCGTCCTCGAAATTAACGTACGTACCTGGTATGTCGAAAAGGTGAGTATACCTCGTTTTCATTTCCAATTCTAACTCCCAGGTTATTTCCTCGATATCATGATTCCTCCACAAAACTTTAACTTGAGGTATAACCTTTGATCGTAGGACATGTTCCTTCCTATCCAAGATCTTGACAGGTACCTCCTCTTATGTTAAATCTTCGGCTATCTCGTCTGGTTCTAACTCAATAATGTGGGTTGGATCTTCCACATATTTACGAAGTACAGATATGTGAAAAACGTTATGAACACGAGACATGCTTGGAGGTAAGGCGAGTCTATAGGCCACATTTCCTACTCGGCCAAGGATTTCAAATGGACCAATGAATCGTGAGTTGAGCTTTCCTCTCTTTCAGAATCTCATAACTCCTTTCCATGGAGCAACACTTAATAATACATATTATCCGACATTAAACTCCACGTTCCTTCGATGAAGATCAGCATAACTCTTTTGTCGATCTTGTGCAGTTTGTATACGTTGCCGGATCATTTGAATCTTTTTCCGTAGTCATACGTACTAACTCCGGTCCCAACAATGTTGCTTCACCCACCTCGTTCCAACATACTGGAGAACGACATTTTCGTCCATACAATACCTCAAATGGAGCCATGCCTATACTTACATGATAACTATTGTCATAGGAGAATTTCGCCAATGGTAGGTACTTATCCCAACTCCCTTTGAAGTCTAGAACACAGAGCCTCAATAGATCTTCAAGAGTTTGGATAGTCCTTTCCGATTGCCCGTCTGTTTGTGGATGATATGCTGAACTGAATCGTAAATCTGTGCCCATAGCTTTCTGCAAGCTGACCCAAAATCGTGAAGTGAATCTTGGGTCACGATCCGAAACTATGGATACTGGCATGCCATGCAATCTCACAATCTCATTCACGTACATACGAGCAAAATGTTTAAGGGAATAAGTATCTTGTATAGGCAAAAAATGAGCCGACTTGGTTAATCTATCGACAATAACTCAAATTACATTTATGCCTTGAGAAACCTTGGGAAGTCCCGTAACGAAATTCATGGTAATGTGTTCCCACTTCCACTTTGGAATCTCAAGTGGATGCAGTGGACCCTTTGGTACTTGATGCTCCGCCTTGACACGTTGACACATTAAACACCTCGAGATTAACTCCGTGATCTCTTTCTTCATATTGCTCCACCAAAATGTATGTCGAAGATCATGATACATTTTGGTACTTCCAGGATGGATTGAAAACGGTGTGTTGTGTGCCTCCATCATGATTCTATACTTCAAATCAGAATCGTCAGGAACACAAAGTCTAGAGTTGACTCGAAGTATTCCTTCTTCATCAATCCTTGCTTATGGAATAGCACCTTCTTGCACCTTCTTCCTCATATTCATCAGCTCCGGGTCTGTAGCTTGAGCAGCTTTAACTTTATCAATCAAAGCTGGTTCTACGTGTATACTTGACATCATCGCAAAGGTCCCCGGAGTCTTGAACTCTATCTCCATCGTTTGTAAATCACACAAAATAGGCCTTGGATGGTATGATCGTAATCTTTCAACAGCTTAAGCCAACGTCGTTGCCGCATGTTGGGTTCCTTCTGGGTGAAGAAATACTTGAGGCTCTTATGATCTGTATAGATCTCCACTTTCTCCCCATACAGGTAGTGTCTCCAGATCTTCAACGCGAAAACGATTGCTGTCAACTCTAGATCATGTGTAGGATAATTCCTCTCATATTCCTTGAGTTGTCGCAAGGCATAGGCTATGACTTTTTCATGTTGCATGAGAACACATCCTAACCCTTTGCCCGAAGCATCGCTATAAATGACAAATCCATCCGAACCAGATGGTATCGTCAGAACAGGTGCCGAAATGAGTCTCCTCTTGAGCTCTTGAAAGCTCTTCTCGCATTCATCGTTCCATACGAATTTTGTATCTTTTCGAGTCAACTGAGTTAATGGAGTAGCGATTCGGGAAAATCCTTCCACGAATCTTCGATAATAACCAGCTAAGCCCAGAAAGCTACGTACTTCGGTCATCGACTTCAGTTGCTCCCAACTTTGTATTACTTCAATCTTCGCTGGGTCAACAGATACTCCACGTTTTGATACCACGTCCCTAAGGAATGCTACCTCCTCAAGCCAGAACTCGCATTTCTTCAGCTTTACATATAGCTTGTTTTCACGAAGCCTTTGAAGTATCAGCTTCAAGTGGTGCTCATGATATTCACGGCTTTTTGAATAGAAGAGGATGTCATCAATAAAGAGAACCATGAACTGATCCAAATATTCCTTGAATACATGGTTCATCATATCCATAAAAGCAGCAGGAGCATTAGTCAATCCAAAAGGCATGACTAAGAATTCATAATGCCCGTATGGAGTTTTGAAAGCAGTCTTCGGAATATCCTCAGTTTTAATCTTCATCTAATGATATCCAGAATGTAGATCGATCTTTGAAAAGAATTGTGCACCTTACAACTGGTCGAACAGGTCATCAATACGAGGTAACCGATACCTATTCTTGATGGTGACATGGTTCAACTCCCGATAGTCATTACAAAGTCGCATACTCCCGTCTTTCTTCTTTACGAATAAAACAGGAGCACCCCAAGGAGATGTACTAGGACGTATAAAACCGATGTCTAACAACTCCTGTAGTTGGACCTTTAACTCCTGAAGTTCTATAGGAGACATTCGATATGGGGTTTTAGAAATGGGTTTTGTATCGGGTTCAAGGTCAATAAAGAATTCAACCTCATGTTCCGGGGGTAGACCGAGAAGTTCTTTGGGAAATACATCAGGAAACTCATTAACAATAGAAATATCATTCAAACCTGACGTATTTTGGTTTAGATCAGTGACATGGGCTAAGAAAGTTTGACATCCGTTTTTCAATAAACGAACATCTTTATGACTTTAAATAACATTGATTGATTTTAGTGGTTTGGTTGTTTGAATTTGCATAATAGGTTGGTTAGGAATATGAAAACTAAGAACCTTACGAAAACAATCAATTTTGGCATGATAAGTGATCAACCAGTCAATTCCTAAAATCACATCAAATGCAAGTATTTTCAACGATATAAGATCAACAGGTAGGGTGAGGGTACCAATTTGGATCGAGCAAGATTTGTAAACTGTAGATGTAACGAAGGTTTCTCCCAACGGAGTTTCAACAGATAAGTCAAAGTCTAATTTCTCAAGTGTCAAGTTCAAACGTTGAGCACAAGCAGGTGAAATAAAAGAATGGGTAGCACCAGTATCTAATAAAGTGTAAACTTTGTAAGAGTTTATTATCAGCTTACCCGTAATAACCTCGTTCAGGTTCCTTGCTTGTTGGGCAGTCACGACAAAAGCTCTTCCAGGAACCATTGACTTTGACTTGTCAGGGATAGCCTTTGGAGTCACCATCCCTGCTGGACTTGGTTTCGCTACAGGACACACTCGAGCTATGTGCCCTTCTTTTCCATAGTTATAACACACCTTAGATTGTTGTGTGCAGTTGGAGCTGATGTGTTCCTCTTGCCCGCATTTATAGCATACAACCGACGGTCGTTCTCCTCCCCTAGAAATAGTTGATGTTTGTGCTGCTGTCGATATTTTCATGTTCTCATTGTTGTACCTTCTCTTCTTGAAATCTCCCCCTGACTCACTTCTTCTATTATCATGGCCACGATTACCACCGAAGTGTTTACCGCTTCTGTCATGATACTTTCCTCCCTGCTGGTTGACATTGTTCCGATGACTGCTGCCACCAATACGACCTTTGTTGTTGTCCCTTGGTTGAATATAATCATTATCTCATTCTAATAACTGGGCCCTATTCACTACATCCGAATATAGAGAAAATTTTTGAGAAATGAGGTATTGACGAATCTCGGGTTTCAAACCTCTCAGAAACATCCACGTCATACGTTCCTCATTCTCCACCAAATGAGGTGCAAACCGGGATAACTCCGCGAACTTAGCCTCGTACTGGGACACATTCATGTTGTTCTGTTCCAGTCTGATAAACTCTACCTCTTTCATGTGACGAATACTTTCTGGAAAGTACTTGTCATTGAATAGTTTCTGGAACACCCCCTAAGACATCTTGAGTGCGGCAGGCTGGGTAAGCTTCATAGATTCCCACCAGTAATCTGCCTCTCCACGGAACATAAAGGTGGCAAATAGAACCTTCTGTTCCTCCGTGCATCCCAAGACATCAAATATCTTGGTAATTTACTGAACTAATTTTTCGCCTTGATTGGATCTGGCTTTCCCTGAAACTCTGGTGGTCCCAACTCTTTAAACTGCTTGGCAGTGACAAGCCGCGAGTTATTATTTCCACCTGTATTACGAACACGAGTCTTCCTCGTCTGGTTTTGCATGAACTGCAAAAAGCTTCTAAACATCCCGTCATTTATCATTTATTCGGTAGGGTTGTTTATAGGAGGAATATAGCCTTCCTGTTGCACGTTCTCCTCGTTGGTGATTAAAGGTGTCTCAACGGTCTCATTCACTCCATTGTTTAAATTTTCAGCTGTCATTCTCAAATACTGCCACAAAACAAGGGTTAATCAAACAAATTAACATATCACATATTAACCATATATTCCAACCGACCAATTAAATAACAATTAAGCTTAGGTAGGACACACTAGCGAAGGTTTTACTCGTCTCTCCCCTCCTAGTACTATTCCCAGATCTACGCCAGAGATCATATCCCTAAGCTTTGATACCAACTGTGACGCCCCCAAAATAGGTTCAATACCAACCCATTCTGAGTCGCCAAATACATGGTACATAATCTAAATACAATCTTTCATATCAAATGGTCGTGCAAAATACGACCACACAACTGTGAGTGTCAATACAGACATGTAGAAAATATTAACATTCAAACTAAGTCCTCATTACATTTATTATCACACTATTGTAAAAAAATAGTAAGGACTTCAACAGCTTTAACTCGGACCATCACTCTATTCCCCGACTAGTATCCGCGATATTCTCATTTCTTGAAGAGAACAATGGAAGAAAAGGGTGAGCTCAACTAGCCCAGTAAAGAATATTATGACTAAGATAATGAAAAACAAATTATCGTTAGCCTTCAATAATTCAGATAAAATATTATGGACAACACGTTTTAGATCAATATTCGCAGCGGAAACAACAATTCTTTAGAAGAGTTAAGTAGAGAATGATGTCTACTATCTTCTTTGATTTAAAAGTCCATCATTAATATTTTATCCCTATAACATCAATCAATATATATCTCGAATTAAATATTCATCTTTTGCACTACGGCCAAAGATATTCATTTGTATCACCAGTTGGTCATGTTCATCTCAACACATGTCCATCTTTGCACTACGGGCCAAAGATATTTATCAGGTAATCATTCATCTTTGCACTACAGGCCAAAGATATTCATCACGTAATTATTTATCTTTGCACTACAGGCCAAAGATATTCAGTTATATCACCATTTAGAACTGAGGATGATGAAAAATAATACGAATAACGAATCCAGTGAGATAAAGGACAAATATTAGAGAATTTATCTAGAGTTCAAGAATGAAGATCAAAACCTGGATCCAATCAAAGATGATTTAGAAGGAAAAAAAATATTTTTTTTTTACCGTGAATAATACCCCGTGAATAGTAACTCATGAATAGTAACCCGTAAATAGTAACTCGACATGAAAAGATAAAAATTTCACAAGAAAGTTCAGACCAATATTTCAGTGAAATAATATTAGATGAAGCGCAAAACTCAAGGAATTTCTGATAATTTTAGAAATTCTAGAAGCAATACTTACCGTAGTAAGTTTAGAGTTAGGAATTTGAAATGAAACAATATACGAAACTGCAATTGGATTTTCACCCGTCTGGCGGTAGTCCGCTCAGACAGATTATTTCCACAATTTAATAACAACTGAATACGAAGGGTTATTCACCAGACATGCAGTAGTCCGCGTAGACAAGTTAATCCCACAGAATAATAAAGAATGGAATAACAACAGGATTTCACCATGCTTGCGGTAGTCCGCGTAGACAGGTTATTCCAACAGAATAATAAAGAATGGAATAACAATCTTTACGAGAATTGAAAGAAAATAACTCTCTTCATGAATACGAAAAAATAATACCCCTTACCTTAAAAATTTAGAGACTGCACTAGTGTAATAGCAGAATACTCTTCTTCTTTCTCTCTTATTCTCTCTATACTTTCTCTCTCTATAGCTTTAGTGAATTGGTGAGAAATAATAAAGAAATGAGCTTTTATTTATAGGCTCGGCAGTGTAAGGGTAAAATAGTCCTTTCGCCATAATTTATGATATCATCGCTTACATTATCGATCCTATGACATCATTGCTTACCTCATCGCTCCGATGACATCCTTGCTTACCTCATCACTCCGATGACATCATTGTTTGCATCATAAGAGTTCAAATTCAATTTGCACTCTTCCACCTCGTTTAACTTTTATACCATAAATTTACTATAATAATGTTACCATTCTAATTATAAAAATCATACTATTATATAATCACATCATACTACTATAATATAATATTATAACAATATATTTGAATGAATTATTTTATCAGAAAAGATAAAATACCAACTTTCAATAAATGTCACATGTTAAAAATTCCTCCGTTTAAATCCACATTGAATAACTATTTACT
Source organism: Panax stipuleanatus (assembly GCA_020205555.1). NCBI lineage: Eukaryota > Viridiplantae > Streptophyta > Magnoliopsida > Apiales > Araliaceae > Panax > Panax stipuleanatus. The sequence continues at coordinate 37,741,229 of CM035123.1, forward strand.
TATCATATATCAAAAATTATTTATTCACAAATAATATTACAGAACTACAATATTGACAACCAGGTCGTTCCCTAGGAAAGAGGGGGCCTTCCGATAAGGATTTCTCCTTACTGGCGCGCAATTAATCAATCCTTTTCCTAGACAGAACTTCCTTAGACATTGCCAATAATGCTATCTAATAATATTATTCAAATAATATGAATTATTAATTTAATAATTTGAAATAATGTGTAATGACAATTATTGAATCAATAATATAAAATAGCAAAGTAGCACTTATTGATATAAAATATCAACGTAGCAAATATTGAACCAATAAAATATTATGCAATTATTGAATCAATAATATAAAATATTGAACATTAATTACTGTAACAATAATTGAGTAAGTGCCTTCCTACGTAAGAATCAATAATTCGAAATACTGTGCAATGCCGTGTGCTACTGTGCAACACCACGTATTACTGTATTTTAACCATCGGGTATTTCAACAGTACTAACGGTAATAGTTTTGCCGTTATTTTTATAAAAAGGTTTCTTCTGTCACTTTCTATATTCGACATTCATTCCATTGTGGGGTCCACCAGTGACTGCGCCGTCGTACGAATATTCTCTGACAAAAAGAATATTCCTCGACCAAACGAATATTCCCCGACACAACGAATATTTTATAACCACTTGCTTACTTTGTAAACTTTGCACATTTCACCAATAACTTATCATATTTATCAAATCAACACCTTACTATTTCAAAATAATATATAAAAAAAATTAAATCTTATTCATAAAATTTGGGATCTTACACCACATTACTATAAGATTTATTATTTCACATATACTTAATCATTGAAATAATTATTATCAATAATTATTAATTTAGTTTAATTTAATTTCCTTCATAAAGTACACATTAATGTACCACACATAACACATTGTCACATAGGTCCCTTTATGTAACTTATGTGACTTATTTCACTTTACCATATAGTTTTCTATATTATATAGTTTTCTTGAAGTGTCACACTTCATTTCATGTCATATAGATGTAGCTACTATATAACATATAATTACATATCATTGCACATAGCAATTAATTCATATAATAATACTAATTAATTCCTTTAATTATTCATTCATTAAATTATTTAATGAATGCTTATTCCACCACTTTGCCACACTAGGCATATCTCATAAGCTTACATTATTAAGCTTATTATCACTTCCACCACTCTTTAATATTCCTTTAATATAAGGTTTGTGTGACACATGCACTTTAATGCTAAGCTACCTTAAATAATTATACACTTATAATATGTATAACCTTTACGCTTAGAATAATTAATATTTACTCTATTAATTATAAAATCTACGGTAAAATAGTAACTTAAGTTATTTAATACATTAAAATAACTTAGTTTTTTTATAGATTTAACCCTCTTGGAAATACATAAGATATAATTATTATTATGTATTCCTTCATAACATGGCATAAAACGTTTTTATTATGTTTTCTCCTAATGTAGGCATTAATTATAATAAAATAATTTATTTATTTTCTCAAGATATTATTTTAATATAATATCTAAGTATTATTAAAATAATTATATGTACGACACATGTACACATATTATATAGAAAATAGACCATAAGTTTATTTTCTATTATGATAAATTATTTCATTAATTTATTACATATAACAAATATGTTTTAATATATTTACCATATTAGTTAATCATACCTATTACCTCATACAAAGATATATAAGGTAATATTATTATTTAAAATAACATTCTCCCTTTTATTAAAATAATTCAATAATAGAAATTATTTTAATATCCTTTATTAGAAATATATAATAATTATTTCTCTTTCCTTTCTATAAATTTTCCCAAAATAATTTTTGTAATCTATACATTTAACCATATCTCAAATATTAATTAATTCTCTAATCAATATTTATTTAAAGATATATTGGTTTAACAATGTATATATATTTTTTATTAACGTCGTTCGCACATTCACATATTACCATGCTAAGTAATATATATAAAGGCACTTACTATAATCACATACTCCACACATGTATTAACTCACTATTTACTTAAGTGATCCTAAACCATTTACTATATCACCATAGTTAATTAAGGCTTTATTATTCAAATTATATTGTTCCGTAATATAACTTTTCATTTAAATTAACCAACATTTATACTTTTTAGTTAATTCCCTTAACTAATTCATGCTTTACTATCTCAATCCATCCATGGATAGCTTAAGTACAAATAATAAACTATATTACAATCATACTAGTTAGTAGTATATATACTAAAGAAGATGGTGATTATGCATTAAAGATATTTAATGTCACCAACTTACTATGATAAAATAATTCTAGAAATTATTTAATATCGATAGATAAGTCTTTTCCATCTCTTTTTCTCCAAATAAATCGCCTCCTCAATAAATAACAAATATATAATAATAATATACTTATTAAACACAAAATCACATATTGCATAGTTTATATTACCCTATGCAACACAATACCACATACTCATAACGCATTTATATATTCTTATTTAAACCCAACACATGCCTTAAGAATTTTATTTACTAAACTTTTATTTTAATAATTTCTGAAAATTCGGTTTCTTACATCCTCTCCCCCTTATAAGGATTCCGTCCTCGGAATCACCGAAACCTCCTCTACTCGGTGCTATTCTGAATATTACATATTCTCTTGAATAATTTTATCCATTCTCTTTTTGGAAGTTTTATTATTATAACATTTTCAATCGCATTCTACCATTTTCTCCTTCCTAAGGAACATTCTACTTATTACATTCATCCTTCAGAAGAATAAGAATCTTCCACGATTTTTCAATAATTGGGAAGTAGTATGAATAACTCAGATTCCAAATTATGTCGAGGGGTCACAAGACCGTGAACTTTTCTCCAGGTTTATTAATGCTTTAACACAATTCTTTACACTGCAAACTAGAGTGTTTATCAATCACAAAGATTGAAAACACCCTCCATGCGTACTCTAGGTGGCCGTCCTATTGTACCACTATGTTGGGCCACAACGTAGTGTGTTGTAACGACTATATTCGTTACGTTCCGAACCATTGTCCCCGAAAATATTTCTCCTTTATATGGTTGTTCACCTCAACTTTTTCAACATTTAAATCCGCACTAGAGCAATCTGGGTTGGCATAAATACACAAGAATGCTTGAATTTCATAATTATTCTTTAATAGTCGTCTAGCCGAATAACATAGCTTAGACTCTTATCAACAATCCGGACATCGATCGAATCCAATCCACTTAATTGATCTTTTTCACAGTTCAAACGAAAATCAAAAATCCTTTTATGACATCATGATACCGTACCACCTGTGACAACCCGAGAATTTATAAAATTTATAAACTCATAAATGATTAAATAAAGGTTAAAAAATAAGACCTAGACTAGAAATAGAGTATGGATTTAAAAATTTTGTGAAGGACTTATATGGTTTTGTGTATATATAATATTTGATTTCTTATATTTGTTTATTATATAATAATCAATCAAAAGAAACTAATGTAACCTAATATATATATTAGGTATGGAAATTTAAATAACCTAAATGTTATAATAGGAAAGGATGTTAGTATTAAAAAATTTTTACTAACCTAAGAGATTAAGTTTATTATCTCAATTTATTAATTTTATAATCTAAGTATAGCACGTCTAATTGGGTTATGGAATTAAAGATTTATGTGTAAGGAATTATTTGTGTAGGCCAATATAATATTTTTAAAACAAGTATATTAATGACCCAATTTATTTATGGGTGGAAGCCCAAGTTTAATTTTGTTAGTAAGTAAACAAGAAAAAGGTGCAAGCCCAAGTGAATTAAAGCAAAGCCCAAGCATAGCCCAATGGGAGAAAGAAATTATTAGACCTTTAGCAAGTTAAGTGAGGAATTAAGAAAAACAAAACTTGGACCAAAGAAGGCCCAAGTGGCCGGCCCAAGCTAGGAAAGAAATGGAGAGATTTGGTGAGATATACTTAGATTTACTAAAGATTATGAGAGAGAAAGAAAAGATATTGGATAGATTTTGTAAAGATATGAAGAGATTTGGTGAGATATGCTTAGATTTGCTAAAGATAAGAGAGACTAGATAGAAGATATTGGGAGATTTTGTTGGGTTTGTACGAAATCGTGACGCAATCAAATTGCAAAAATTAGCGGAAGCATGGTATATCAGAGTTTAAAAAATTTCTACAAAACCATTACCCGGATCATCCTTTATGCAAATTATTAATTTAAAACGATAAATAAGAAGTTATGGAATCATACCCTTGTAGAACGAAGCTTCCACAGGTACTAGTTCAACTCCTTGTTCTTCGTGATCTCCTTGAATTTCCGGGTTAGATTCCTTCCTTTGATCAACGTTAGCCACCCAAGTGTTTGGCCTCTAGAGGTGATCCACCAAGGAAGATGAATTATCAAGAAGGAGGGTGTTTGGCTTAACCTTAGTTTTCTATCCTCTATAGAAAAGGAGTACTCTCCAACAATTAGAATTGCATCATCTAATATCTATTATAAGACTTCTCTTATATAGACATTGGTCAACCCTTCTAATCCTATTAGACATGGGATTTCTTTTAATTAATTAAACTCTTTTAATTAATTTAGGCTTCCCACCACATGGGAATAATTAATTAAATTCATTTAATTAATTTGTCTCCTAATCTTATTAGGAATAAATGAGAGTACTAAATATTAAATTAATTACTAAACTCCTTTAGAAATTAAAATAATAATAATTGTAATAATATTAATAAGACTCCTCTTATTAATTTATATTTAATATTTCCAAAATATTAAATAATAAATATTAAGATATTTAATTTATTCTATCACCATAGATTAAATTAATTATACTTAATGCATTATTACGATTATGCCATTACCTTCTTAAATAATTATTCTTCCTTTTATGGTGTGACCCTTTAGGTTCTCCATATTAAACCGGTTGTGAATAAATCAATTAAAACAATTTTAATCTTATTTAAATAAATAAATTAAACTAATAATCTATTTAAATAAATAATATTTATTCTACAATAGGGATAAGCCTCCCTAGCGATCAACGACTTTCCAGATAATATAGATTTCAACATTAATCATAAAAGAACCTGTGAGTTAATAGTTACCATACAATTCAATCCTTCCACCATACAATGTCCCAATTAAATATAAAACATGGATTTACTGTCAAGTCTTATTTTATTTAATTATATGTATTTCGATTAGAAAATGTACAACTCCAAATAATGCAAATTAAAAACTCCTTTCTAATTTCATTTCACCTTGGCCAAGGATTCCTGGGTTGTCATTTAACGAATCACATAGGACATATCTCCTCTTTTACTAGAGGTGGTAGATTCTTTATTGATCATTCATTATCTCCATATGTAACTCATTATACCCAAGCATACCCTATATATGCCTTAAAAGGTCTTAAGGAATAAGTCAAAGTATAATTTGTTACATACAAGATACTATGATGATCTAAAGTCCAAGGATCACTTGCACTACTATCACATTAGGAATTCCTATTGACATGCGAGTAAAACTCCATTAGGTATTCCATAGCGAATCACGTTCAGTGAACTTATTCTCCAATAAGCACCTACATACTTGCTTTAGTGTCTCCACACAAATGATCATGAGATCAATCATCCTCATCCAATGAGCAAGCAACATATGTACCAATCTATCCGGATTTACTAATCCCCTTTTTAGTAATCCCACGATTGGGAACTATTTAAGTTTTAAAACTTTCTAAGAATTTAGATCTCATTAGCATGATCATCATCATGATTCTAAAAGCATTGCTTAAAACTATGGGTTATTTACATATTATAAAAACAGCAACATGTAGATAATTAAATGCCTTTAATAAATGAATATTTTATTAATAAATAAATAAGATTGTTTACAAAGTACGTGCTTTATCATCATACATGATTGGCTTGTATGCACACTACTATCAATCTCCCACTTGCACTAAAGTCAATCGCCATGGTATCTCATACCCATCTTCTCTAAGTGACGATCAAACTGCTGTTGTGTTAAAGCTTTAGTAAATGGATCTGCAATGTTGTCTTGAGAGTCTACACTCTCCTCTTTCAATGATTTTTTTTAATCAAAGTGCCGCAACACATGTTTAGATTCAAGATGAGACTTAGGAACTATTCCTAGTTCTGTAATGAACTTTTCATCCGAAACATCAACTTGCAGCTTCACTTACAGTTATATACTTTGTCTTTGTCACTAACCCAGCAACTTTTGCTGTTTGAAACCTTTCCAATTTACTGCACCACCTTTTAAGGTAACGACTTACCATAAAGTAGATTTTGCTGTCGTCTTGGTCAGTCTGAAAACTTGAGTCTGTGAAGCCCTCGAATTTTAATTCAGACCCACCGTAGACAAGAAAAATATCTTTAGTCCTTCTCAAGTACTTTAGGATATTCTTCACTGCCTTCCAGTGCTCTTCTCCAGGATTCGACTGGTATCTGCTCGTTACACTAAGTGCATGAGCAACATCCGGTCTAGTACATATCATACCGTACATGATAGATCCTATTGCAGAAGCATAAGGGATCTTACTCATACGGTCTCTCTCCTCAGGTGTCTTTGGGGCCTGTTTCTTGGAGAGATGTATTCCATGGCTCATCGGCATGAGACCTCTTTTGGAATCTTCCATGCTAAATCTCTTTAGCATTGCATCAATGTACGTTTCTTGGGATAAACCAAGCATCCTTTTAGATCTATCTCTATAGATCTTTATCCCCAAAATATAGGATGCTTCTCCCAAGTCCTTCATGGAGAAGTGTTTAGATAACCAGATTTTAATCGATTGTAGCATAGGAATGTCATTCCCTATCAGTAATATATCATCAACATATAATACAAGGAATGAAATTGCGCTCCCACTAACCTTCTTGTACACACATGGTTCACCGTCATTTTTGATAAAATCAAACTCTTTGATTATCAAAACGAATGTTCCATCTACGAGAAGCTTGCTTCAATCCATAAATGGATCGTTGCAGCTTACAGACTTGATTTATTCCAACCTTTGAAACAAATCCCTCTGGCTGTGTCATATACACATCCTCCTCAAGTTTCCCATTGAGGAAGGCCGTTTTCACGTCCATCTGCCAGATCTCATAGTCGTTATAAGCTGCAATCGCAAGCAAAATCCGAATGGACTTGAGCATAGCTACTGGTGAAAAGGTTTCATCATAATCAACTCCTTGTCTTTGTTTGAAACCTTTTGCAACCAGTCGGGCCTTATAGGAGACCTTGCCGTCCGCTCTAGTATTTATTTTAAAGACCCATTTACACCCAATAGGCTTAATGCCTTCAGGTGGTGAAACCAAAGTCCATACTTTGTTTTCATACATGGAGTCCATTTCGGATTTCATGGCTTCAAGCCATTTCCCTGAGTCTTTATTACTCATGGCCTGTTCGTAATTCAATGGATCATCATCATTCATGATGTGTACCTCATCGTCATCCTCTATAACGAATCCATACCTCTCAGGTATCTTCGGTACTCTTCCAGATTTACGAACAGGGTGTGGTATTGTAGGTTCTTCTACTTGGTCAGGTACCTGACTTTGATCCGTGATAATTTGTGGTTCTTAAACTTCTTCAAGATATATTTTACTCCCACTGACCCCTTCATGGATAAACTCCTTTTCCAAGAAGGCAGCATGTTTCGCAACAAACACCTTTTGATCAGTTAGATGATAGAAATAATACCCTACAGTTTCTTTAGGGTATCTCACAAATTTACACTTTTCGGATTTAGTCTGTAGCTTATCATGTTCAAACTTTTTGACATAAGCTGGACAACCCCAAGTCTTAACATGCTTAAGATTTGGTTTCCTCCCCTTCCACATCTCATATGGAGTCTTTGGGGCGGATTTGGTAGGTACCTTGTTAAGTAGGTATGCAGCCGTTTCTAGGGCATATCCCCAGAAGGAAATTGGAAGGACGATAAAACTCATCATGGATCGAACCATGTCCAACAGTGTTCGATTTCTTTTTTCAGATACTCCATTTAACTGTGGTGTGCCTGGAGGAGTCCATTGTGAGATTATACCATTTTCTTTAAGACAATAGAAAAACTCACCGCTTAAGTATTCTCCACCTCGATCTGATCGAAGTATCTTTATACTCTTGCCCGTTTGTTTCTCTACTTCACTTCTGAACTCTTTGAACTTTTCAAATGATTCTGACTTGTATTTCATTAAATACACATATCCAAATCTTGAGTGATCATCAGTGAAAGTAATAAAATAAGAATACCCACCCCGTGCACTTGTTGTCATAGGTCCACAAACGTCTGTGTGAATCAATGCCAACAACTCTGTAACTCTTTCTCCTTTTCCACTAAAAGGAGATTTAGTCATTTTACCCATGAAATAAGATTCACAAGTTGGATATGATTCATAATCAGATAACTCAAGGAGCCCATCTTTATGCAACTTGGATAATCTTGTTTCATTGATATGACCGAGTCTACAGTGCCACATGTAAGTATAATTAATATCATCTCTTTTCCTTTTCTTAGTTTGTTCAATTTGAAAAATATTTTCTTGTAAGTCAAGTGTATAAAGTCCATTTCGCAAATTTCAATACCATATAAAACATCGTCTTTATAAATAGAACAACTATTGTTCTTTATAACAACGTTAAATCCTTCCATATCCAATACAGAAATTGAAATAATGTTTTTTAATAATATTCGGAACATAATAACAATTATTAAGATAAATGAACTTGCCCGAAGGCATTGCTAAATAATAAGTTCCTACAGCTAATGCAGCAACCTTTGCTCCATTCCCCACTCGTAGGATCACCTCATCATTGTTCAGCTTTCTACTTCTGACCAGTCCCTTCACATTATTACATATGTGAGAACCACAGCCGGTATCCAATACCCAAGTAGAATTTTGACTTTCTGAAAAATTAATTTCAATCATGAACAAACCTTGATTGGAAGTCGAAGCTTCTCCAAGCTTCTTGTCTGCCAGAAACTTCTTGCAGTTTTTCTTCCAATGACCCGGCTCGTTGCAATGAAAGCACATTCCTTTAGCTGGTTCAGGTTTCTTTTGTTCCTTTTCTTTCCCCTTTCCCTTAGCCTTCTTGGATTTCTTCTTTTTAGAAGATACCTTAGGTCTCTTCCTTTTATTGGAAGAATCCACCATCAAGATATGGTTCTTCTTGGATGAGAAGTGACCTTCTGCAGTTTTCAGCATGTTAAGCAGCTCAGGCAAGCTAACATCTAGCTTATTCATGTGAAAATTAACCACAAACTGCGAGAAGGTCTCAGGGAGTGACTGCAAGACCAAGTCTTGACTCAACTCCCCATCCATGACGAACCCAAGCTGTCCAAGGCGTTCAATCAAATTGATCACTTTCAGGACATGAGTCTCGACGGCAGTACCCTCGGTCATCCGAGATCGGAAGAGCTCCTTAGATATCTCATATCTAGCAGTCCTACTCTGTTCACCATACAACTCCTTGAGGTGAAGCAGCATAGCAGGAGCATCCATTTTTTCGTGCTGACGCTGAAGCTCGTTATTCATGGATGCGAGCATGATGCATTGAGCCACATATGCATCATCTTGCCACTTATTGAAAGTGACAATCTCTTCCTCAGAGGCTGTTTCTGAAACAGATTCAGGGACAGTTGAATTTAGGACATAAGAAATCTTTTCAGCAGTGAGAACAATTCTCAGATTTCTTAGCCAATCCTCATAATTCGGCCCGGTAAGCTTGTTTGCATCAAGTATGCTTCGTAGTGAGATTAGTGATTTAGACATTTTTAAAATTCTGCATGTGAAAAATAACATTTTAGCAAACATTCATTTTATTAATTTTGCATACCAAAATAAATTTAGGTCTTTATTTTAAATTGGTATCTCCCACTATTTTCATCAAACTATATTACCCTCACTTATATAGTTCGGCAACATCTAATTAAAGATTTGCTAGTGAGAATAAGGATCCCATTTCAAATGTATATAACCTTGTGGATAGCACAACAAGCGATATACAAATAAATAGGTAGACAACTCTTGTCAATTACAACACTATATAACTCCTTTTATTTTGCCTCTTAAATCATAATGGTCAAGTGTGTGCACATCCGAACTAAAATGATTTAAGTTAAGTCCAGCCTAGCACTTCCATAAATTCAAAAAAGAAAAATGTTCGTCCTTGTGGATAGCACAACAAGACTAGATCGTTCAATTTTCTTGATAAGCATCAAATGTGATTAATTAACATCTTAAATACGCAATACTCGCCTTGTGGATAGCACAACAAGCTCATATTAAATATTTAATACTCTATTAATTTATCATGCTAGAAGGCGACGTTCGATATTCCAAATATCATTTGAACGCTTCGGACTTAATATTATTTCTTTGAGGGGTTTGTTATTATTTGTCTCATCTTGTTTAGCGCGCATGCACATATATATATAAAATACGCGTCATTTTATTAAACATGCGAAGCATGTTTGCATAAAATATAATATATATAATATTTAGCATGCAATATAGAATATTATATTCTACCCAGATTGATTATGGACTTTTATTCTAGTTTGGTTCACTAGAGCCACCAAGTGAACCAAAAGGTCAAACCTAGGAGTGCAAGAATTTAAATTTAAATATAACTATTACATTTAAACTCGGGCTCCATACAAACGGGTCTTCACGCGCTCCTTGCTCCTTGGTCTCCAATTTTTAAAGATAATTCTAACTATTTCTATTACATTAAACTATTTAATTTAAATAGAAACCTTGATCAACAGTCAAGGGGAAGTACATAGGAGAGAGATAGAATTTTACATCAAGAAAAAAAAAATTAGAGAAGACGAGGTACGCAGACCCCATTTAATAAAACCCATTCATTCAAGCATTCAACTAAAATAAAATCCAATCACATTGGTCAAATAGTCCATAATCAATCCCCATTTATTTTCATACATATCACCATATATATCAATAAATAAATATTCATCTCATGAATTAAAACATTCCATATATATATGAGTATCATTTAATGGACAATTTTAAATTGCATGAAATCCAATTTCAAGATTAAAATAAACTCTTTATTTTAATTATAAAATTATTTAGAATATAATATATAAATATATCATATTTATTTTTATTTTTTTTAAAAAAAAGTCACCTTCTTTTATTAAAAGAGTCCTGCAGGTTTATTAAAAAAGTCATTTCCTGATGGGTCACCTTCTTTTTGGAGTAAGAAAAAGACAACACCTTTTCTTTGCAGAATTCAAGATTAGCACAAAAAAAAATTGTGATTCTTCCCAAAAAAAATCTTCTTTTTTTTTTTTTTTTAAATATAATTTTATACAATAAAATTATGCCCAATAAATTATTTTAAATACATACCCATATGTATATGAAATCAAAAATAAATTAATAATTGCATAAAGATTTGGCTCTGATGCCACTGTTGGGTTTGTACGAAATCGTGACGCAATCAAATTGCAAAAATTAGCGGAAGCATGGTATATCAGAGTTTAAAAAATTTCTACAAAACCATTACCCGGATCATCCTTTATGCAAATTATTAATTTAAAACGATAAATAAGAAGTTATGGAATCATACCCTTGTAGAACGAAGCTTCCACAGGTACTAGTTCAACTCCTTGTTCTTCGTGATCTCCTTGAATTTCCGGGTTAGATTCCTTCCTTTGATCAACGTTAGCCACCCAAGTGTTTGGCCTCTAGAGGTGATCCACCAAGGAAGATGAATTATCAAGAAGGAGGGTGTTTGGCTTAACCTTAGTTTTCTATCCTCTATAGAAAAGGAGTACTCTCCAACAATTAGAATTGCATCATCTAATATCTATTATAAGACTTCTCTTATATAGACATTGGTCAACCCTTCTAATCCTATTAGACATGGGATTTCTTTTAATTAATTAAACTCTTTTAATTAATTTAGGCTTCCCACCACATGGGAATAATTAATTAAATTCATTTAATTAATTTGTCTCCTAATCTTATTAGGAATAAATGAGAGTACTAAATATTAAATTAATTACTAAACTCCTTTAGAAATTAAAATAATAATAATTGTAATAATATTAATAAGACTCCTCTTATTAATTTATATTTAATATTTCCAAAATATTAAATAATAAACATTAAGCTATTTAATTTATTCTATCACCATAGATTAAATTAATTATACTTAATGCATTATTACGATTATGCCATTACCTTCTTAAATAATTATTCTTCCTTTTATGGTGTGACCCTTTAGGTTCTCCATATTAAACCGGTTGTGAATAAATCAATTAAAACAATTTTAATCTTATTTAAATAAATAAATTAAACTAATAATCTATTTAAATAAATAATATTTATTCTACAATAGGGATAAGCCTCCCTAGCGATCAACGACTTTCCAGATAATATAGATTTCAACATTAATCATAAAAGAACCTGTGAGTTAATAGTTACCATACAATTCAATCCTTCCACCATACAATGTCCCAATTAAATATAAAACATGGATTTACTGTCAAGTCTTATTTTATTTAATTATATGTATTTCGATTAGAAAATGTACAACTCCAAATAATGCAAATTAAAAACTCCTTTCTAATTTCATTTCACCTTGGCCAAGGATTCCTGGGTTGTCATTTAACGAATCACATAGGACATATCTCCTCTTTTACTAGAGGTGGTAGATTCTTTATTGATCATTCATTATCTCCATATGTAACTCATTATACCCAAGCATACCCTATATATGCCTTAAAAGGTCTTAAGGAATAAGTCAAAGTATAATTTGTTACATACAAGATACTATGATGATCTCAAGTCCAAGGATCACTTGCACTACTATCACATTAGGAATTCCTATTGACATGCGAGTAAAACTCCATTAGGTATTCCATAGCGAATCACGTTCAGTGAACTTATTCTCCAATAAGCACCTACATACTTGCTTTAGTGTCTCCACACAAATGATCATGAGATCAATCATCCTCATCCAATGAGCAAGCAACATATGTACCAATCTATCCGGATTTACTAATCCCCTTTTTAGTAATCCCACGATTGGGAACTATTTAAGTTTTAAAACTTTCTAAGAATTTAGATCTCATTAGCATGATCATCATCATGATTCTAAAAGCATTGCTTAAAACTATGGGTTATTTACATATTATAAAAACAGCAACATGTAGATAATTAAATGCCTTTAATAAATGAATATTTTATTAATAAATAAATAAGATTGTTTACAAAGTACGTGCTTTATCATCATACATGATTGGCTTGTATGCACACTACTATCAATCTCCCACTTGCACTAAAGTCAATCGCCATGGTATCTCATACCCATCTTCTCTAAGTGACGATCAAACTGCTGTTGTGTTAAAGCTTTAGTAAATGGATCTGCAATGTTGTCTTGAGAGTCTACACTCTCCTCTTTCAATGATTTTTTTTAATCAAAGTGCCGCAACACATGTTTAGATTCAAGATGAGACTTAGGAACTATTCCTAGTTCTGTAATGAACTTTTCATCCGAAACATCAACTTGCAGCTTCACTTACAGTTATATACTTTGTCTTTGTCACTAACCCAGCAACTTTTGCTGTTTGAAACCTTTCCAATTTACTGCACCACCTTTTAAGGTAACGACTTACCATAAAGTAGATTTTGCTGTCGTCTTGGTCAGTCTGAAAACTTGAGTCTGTGAAGCCCTCGAATTTTAATTCAGACCCACCGTAGACAAGAAAAATATCTTTAGTCCTTCTCAAGTACTTTAGGATATTCTTCACTGCCTTCCAGTGCTCTTCTCCAGGATTCGACTGGTATCTGCTCGTTACACTAAGTGCATGAGCAACATCCGGTCTAGTACATATCATACCGTACATGATAGATCCTATTGCAGAAGCATAAGGGATCTTACTCATACGGTCTCTCTCCTCAGGTGTCTTTGGGGCCTGTTTCTTGGAGAGATGTATTCCATGGCTCATCGGCATGAGACCTCTTTTGGAATCTTCCATGCTAAATCTCTTTAGCATTGCATCAATGTACGTTTCTTGGGATAAACCAAGCATCCTTTTAGATCTATCTCTATAGATCTTTATCCCCAAAATATAGGATGCTTCTCCCAAGTCCTTCATGGAGAAGTGTTTAGATAACCAGATTTTAATCGATTGTAGCATAGGAATGTCATTCCCTATCAGTAATATATCATCAACATATAATACAAGGAATGAAATTGCGCTCCCACTAACCTTCTTGTACACACATGGTTCACCGTCATTTTTGATAAAATCAAACTCTTTGATTATCAAAACGAATGTTCCATCTACGAGAAGCTTGCTTCAATCCATAAATGGATCGTTGCAGCTTACAGACTTGATTTATTCCAACCTTTGAAACAAATCCCTCTGGCTGTGTCATATACACATCCTCCTCAAGTTTCCCATTGAGGAAGGCCGTTTTCACGTCCATCTGCCAAATCTCATAGTCGTTATAAGCTGCAATCGCAAGCAAAATCCGAATGGACTTGAGCATAGCTACTGGTGAAAAGGTTTCATCATAATCAACTCCTTGTCTTTGTTTGAAACCTTTTGCAACCAGTCGGGCCTTATAGGAGACCTTGCCGTCCGCTCCAGTATTTATTTTAAAGACCCATTTACACCCAATAGGCTTAATGCCTTCAGGTGGTGAAACCAAAGTCCATACTTTGTTTTCATACATGGAGTCCATTTCGGATTTCATGGCTTCAAGCCATTTCCCTGAGTCTTTATTACTCATGGCCTGTTCGTAATTCAATGGATCATCATCATTCATGATGTGTACCTCATCGTCATCCTCTATAACGAATCCATACCTCTCAGGTATCTTCGGTACTCTTCCAGATTTACGAACAGGGTGTGGTATTGTAGGTTCTTCTACTTGGTCAGGTACCTGACTTTGATCCGTGATAATTTGTGGTTCTTAAACTTCTTCAAGATATATTTTACTCCCACTGACCCCTTCATGGATAAACTCCTTTTCCAAGAAGGCAGCATGTTTCGCAACAAACACCTTTTGATCAGTTAGATGATAGAAATAATACCCTACAGTTTCTTTAGGGTATCTCACAAATTTACACTTTTCGGATTTAGTCTGTAGCTTATCATGTTCAAACTTTTTGACATAAGCTGGACAACCCCAAGTCTTAACATGCTTAAGATTTGGTTTCCTCCCCTTCCACATCTCATATGGAGTCTTTGGGGCGGATTTGGTAGGTACCTTGTTAAGTAGGTATGCAGCCGTTTCTAGGGCATATCCCCAGAAGGAAATTGGAAGGACGATAAAACTCATCATGGATCGAACCATGTCCAACAGTGTTCGATTTCTTTTTTCAGATACTCCATTTAACTGTGGTGTGCCTGGAGGAGTCCATTGTGAGATTATACCATTTTCTTTAAGACAATAGAAAAACTCACCGCTTAAGTATTCTCCACCTCGATCTGATCGAAGTATCTTTATACTCTTGCCCGTTTGTTTCTCTACTTCACTTCTGAACTCTTTGAACTTTTCAAATGATTCTGACTTGTATTTCATTAAATACACATATCCAAATCTTGAGTGATCATCAGTGAAAGTAATAAAATAAGAATACCCACCCCGTGCACTTGTTGTCATAGGTCCACAAACGTCTGTGTGAATCAATGCCAACAACTCTGTAACTCTTTCTCCTTTTCCACTAAAAGGAGATTTAGTCATTTTACCCATGAAATAAGATTCACAAGTTGGATATGATTCATAATCAGATAACTCAAGGAGCCCATCTTTATGCAACTTGGATAATCTTGTTTCATTGATATGACCGAGTCTACAGTGCCACATGTAAGTATAATTAATATCATCTCTTTTCCTTTTCTTAGTTTGTTCAATTTGAAAAATATTTTCTTGTAAGTCAAGTGTATAAAGTCCATTTCGCAAATTTTCAATACCATATAAAACATCGTCTTTATAAATAGAACAACTATTGTTCTTTATAACAACGTTAAATCCTTCCATATCCAATACAGAAATTGAAATAATGTTTTTTAATAATATTCGGAACATAATAACAATTATTAAGATAAATGAACTTGCCCGAAGGCATTGCTAAATAATAAGTTCCTACAGCTAATGCAGCAACCTTTGCTCCATTCCCCACTCGTAGGATCACCTCATCATTGTTCAGCTTTCTACTTCTGACCAGTCCCTTCACATTATTACATATGTGAGAACCACAGCCGGTATCCAATACCCAAGTAGAATTTTGACTTTCTGAAAAATTAATTTCAATCATGAACAAACCTTGATTGGAAGTCGAAGCTTCTCCAAGCTTCTTGTCTGCCAGAAACTTCTTGCAGTTTTTCTTCCAATGACCCGGCTCGTTGCAATGAAAGCACATTCCTTTAGCTGGTTCAGGTTTCTTTTGTTCCTTTTCTTTCCCCTTTCTCTTAGCCTTCTTGGATTTCTTCTTTTTAGAAGATACCTTAGGTCTCTTCCTTTTATTGGAAGAATCCACCATCAAGATATGGTTCTTCTTGGATGAGAAGTGACCTTCTGCAGTTTTCAGCATGTTAAGCAGCTCAGGCAAGCTAACATCTAGCTTATTCATGTGAAAATTAACCACAAACTGCGAGAAGGTCTCAGGGAGTGACTGCAAGACCAAGTCTTGACTCAACTCCCCATCCATGACGAACCCAAGCTGTCCAAGGCGTTCAATCAAATTGATCACTTTCAGGACATGAGTCTCGACGGCAGTACCCTCGGTCATCCGAGATCGGAAGAGCTCCTTAGATATCTCATATCTAGCAGTCCTACTCTGTTCACCATACAACTCCTTGAGGTGAAGCAGCATAGCAGGAGCATCCATTTTTTCGTGCTGACGCTGAAGCTCGTTATTCATGGATGCGAGCATGATGCATTGAGCCACATATGCATCATCTTGCCACTTATTGAAAGTGACAATCTCTTCCTCAGAGGCTGTTTCTGAAACAGATTCAGGGACAGTTGAATTTAGGACATAAGAAATCTTTTCAGCAGTGAGAACAATTCTCAGATTTCTTAGCCAGTCCTCATAATTCGGCCCGGTAAGCTTGTTTGCATCAAGTATGCTTCGTAGTGAGATTAGTGATTTAGACATTTTTAAAATTCTGCATGTGAAAAATAACATTTTAGCAAACATTCATTTTATTAATTTTGCATACCAAAATAAATTTAGGTCTTTATTTTAAATTGGTATCTCCCACTATTTTCATCAAACTATATTACCCTCACTTATATAGTTCGGCAACATCTAATTAAAGATTTGCTAGTGAGAATAAGGATCCCATTTCAAATGTATATAACCTTGTGGATAGCACAACAAGCGATATACAAATAAATAGGTAGACAACTCTTGTCAATTACAACACTATATAACTCCTTTTATTTTGCCTCTTAAATCATAATGGTCAAGTGTGTGCACATCCGAACTAAAATGATTTAAGTTAAGTCCAGCCTAGCACTTCCATAAATTCAAAAAAGAAAAATGTTCGTCCTTGTGGATAGCACAACAAGACTAGATCGTTCAATTTTCTTGATAAGCATCAAATGTGATTAATTAACATCTTAAATACGCAATACTCGCCTTGTGGATAGCACAACAAGCTCATATTAAATATTTAATACTCTATTAATTTATCATGCTAGAAGGCGACGTTCGATATTCCAAATATCATTTGAACGCTTCGGACTTAATATTATTTCTTTGAGGGGTTTGTTATTATTTGTCTCATCTTGTTTAGCGCGCATGCACATATATATATAAAATACGCGTCATTTTATTAAACATGCGAAGCATGTTTGCATAAAATATAATATATATAATATTTAGCATGCAATATAGAATATTATATTCTACCCAGATTGATTATGGACTTTTATTCTAGTTTGGTTCACTAGAGCCACCAAGTGAACCAAAAGGTCAAACCTAGGAGTGCAAGAATTTAAATTTAAATATAACTATTACATTTAAACTCGGGCTCCATACAAACGGGTCTTCACGCGCTCCTTGCTCCTTGGTCTCCAATTTTTAAAGATAATTCTAACTATTTCTATTACATTAAACTATTTAATTTAAATAGAAACCTTGATCAACAGTCAAGGGGAAGTACATAGGAGAGAGATAGAATTTTACATCAAGAAAAAAAAAATTAGAGAAGACGAGGTACGCAGACCCCATTTAATAAAACCCATTCATTCAAGCATTCAACTAAAATAAAATCCAATCACATTGGTCAAATAGTCCATAATCAATCCCCATTTATTTTCATACATATCACCATATATATCAATAAATAAATATTCATCTCATGAATTAAAACATTCCATATATATGAGTATCATTTAATGGACAATTTTAAATTGCATGAAATCCAATTTCAAGATTAAAATAAACTCTTTATTTTAATTATAAAATTATTTAGAATATAATATATAAATATATCATATTTATTTTTATTTTTTTTAAAAAAAAGTCACCTTCTTTTATTAAAAGAGTCCTGCAGGTTTATTAAAAAAGTCATTTCCTGATGGGTCACCTTCTTTTTGGAGTAAGAAAAAGACAACACCTTTTCTTTGCAGAATTCAAGATTAGCACAAAAAAAAATTGTGATTCTTCCCAAAAAAAATCTTCTTTTTTTTTTTTTTTTTTTTTAAATATAATTTTATACAATAAAATTATGCCCAATAAATTATTTTAAATACATACCCATATGTATATGAAATCAAAAATAAATTAATAATTGCATAAAGATTTGGCTCTGATGCCACTGTTGGGTTTGTACGAAATCGTGACGCAATCAAATTGCAAAAATTAGCGGAAGCATGGTATATCAGAGTTTAAAAAAATTCTACAAAACCATTACCCGGATCATCCTTTATGCAAATTATTAATTTAAAACGATAAATAAGAAGTTATGGAATCATACCCTTGTAGAACGAAGCTTCCACAGGTACTAGTTCAACTCCTTGTTCTTCGTGATCTCCTTGAATTTCCGGGTTAGATTCCTTCCTTTGATCAACGTTAGCCACCCAAGTGTTTGGCCTCTAGAGGTGATCCACCAAGGAAGATGAATTATCAAGAAGGAGGGTGTTTGGCTTAACCTTAGTTTTCTATCCTCTATAGAAAAGGAGTACTCTCCAACAATTAGAATTGCATCATCTAATATCTATTATAAGACTTCTCTTATATAGACATTGGTCAACCCTTCTAATCCTATTAGACATGGGATTTCTTTTAATTAATTAAACTCTTTTAATTAATTTAGGCTTCCCACCACATGGGAATAATTAATTAAATTCATTTAATTAATTTGTCTCCTAATCTTATTAGGAATAAATGAGAGTACTAAATATTAAATTAATTACTAAACTCCTTTAGAAATTAAAATAATAATAATTGTAATAATATTAATAAGACTCCTCTTATTAATTTATATTTAATATTTCCAAAATATTAAATAATAAACATTAAGCTATTTAATTTATTCTATCACCATAGATTAAATTAATTATACTTAATGCATTATTACGATTATGCCATTACCTTCTTAAATAATTATTCTTCCTTTTATGGTGTGACCCTTTAGGTTCTCCATATTAAACCGGTTGTGAATAAATCAATTAAAACAATTTTAATCTTATTTAAATAAATAAATTAAACTAATAATCTATTTAAATAAATAATATTTATTCTACAATAGGGATAAGCCTCCCTAGCGATCAACGACTTTCCAGATAATATAGATTTCAACATTAATCATAAAAGAACCTGTGAGTTAATAGTTACCATACAATTCAATCCTTCCACCATACAATGTCCCAATTAAATATAAAACATGGATTTACTGTCAAGTCTTATTTTATTTAATTATATGTATTTCGATTAGAAAATGTACAACTCCAAATAATGCAAATTAAAAACTCCTTTCTAATTTCATTTCACCTTGGCCAAGGATTCCTGGGTTGTCATTTAACGAATCACATAGGACATATCTCCTCTTTTACTAGAGGTGGTAGATTCTTTATTGATCATTCATTATCTCCATATGTAACTCATTATACCCAAGCATACCCTATATATGCCTTAAAAGGTCTTAAGGAATAAGTCAAAGTATAATTTGTTACATACAAGATACTATGATGATCTCAAGTCCAAGGATCACTTGTACTACTATCACATTAGGAATTCCTATTGACATGCGAGTAAAACTCCATTAGGTATTCCATAGCGAATCACGTTCAGTGAACTTATTCTCCAATAAGCACCTACATACTTGCTTTAGTGTCTCCACACAAATGATCATGAGATCAATCATCCTCATCCAATGAGCAAGCAACATATGTACCAATCTATCCGGATTTACTAATCCCCTTTTTAGTAATCCCACGATTGGGAACTATTTAAGTTTTAAAACTTTCTAAGAATTTAGATCTCATTAGCATGATCATCATCATGATTCTAAAAGCATTGCTTAAAACTATGGGTTATTTACATATTATAAAAACAGCAACATGTAGATAATTAAATGCCTTTAATAAATGAATATTTTATTAATAAATAAATAAGATTGTTTACAAAGTACGTGCTTTATCATCATACATGATTGGCTTGTATGCACACTACTATCAGATTTAGTATAGATATATAAGTTATATCTACACCTATTGCTAGCTTATAAATAAACCCATCTCATTTGCAAATAAAGAGTTTACTCATTTTCATTTCATTCTCCAAGTTAGCTAGCCAAAGAAAATCAAAACATAGAGAGAAAAGAGGGAGAGATTTTCGGGCAAGAGGAAGAAGAAGAGAGGATCTTGTGCTTCATGCATGCCAAGTTTGTAAGCTACTTTGGCAAGATAAGGAAGATAGCAAGAAAAACTAGTTATTGATTCTCTTTATTTTTTTAAGCTTGATTTCTTATTTGGTGGGTTTTTGATGAAACAAAAATCTTAAGTTTAATCTTTCATAAACTCTTCATCTATTGGTGTATAAATGTTTTACTTGATGATCAAAACATTTTTTTGAAGTTGAATATAAGATCAAATGGGAGATTTGTACCAAATGAGTAGAGAAAGGCACATGCATGCATGCACTAGGTGATTTTATAATAGATTCTTGTGATGCATGTTGAATATGGTTAATATCATGATTAGAGTGTTATATCTTGAGTTTAACAAATGAGACTTGTGGATTTATATGAGTTCATATGGTGAGATTTGGAAAAAGGAAGTTAAATGGATTTTTGAAGGATTTTTTGGTTAACTAGTATGCTTTATCATGTGCATGTTGAGATATACAAGTGATATTTGAGGTTTTCTTTCTTGGTATGCTAGATGCATGAGTTAAGGGCTAAACCCCTTTAGAATCACTTAAATATGTTTTAAAATGAGCAAGATATGGATTAAATCCCAAACTACCCAACTGTTGAGAACATGCTATTGATCAATCACTTGTGGACTATTTTCTGTAACCAAAACAAACTCAAATTTTGTGTTTGATATATGGAAAACATAGTTTGGGAAAATACAAATCCAACGATACCAAATGAACCTAAATTCGAGATGTAGATCTCGAGATATGAGCATTTCCGTAAAGGACCTCAAATCTGGAAAAAGACTAAACTGTTGCGAATTTTTCTGCTGATCAGTCACTTTGGCACTGATTTCTGGGACCTAAACCAAATAGAATCTGATGTTTGATGAATGAAATTGGAGTTCGGGAAGATACGAATCCAACGCCTCCGACGGAACCAAAATTCAAGTTGTAGACTTTGTTCTATGGACATTTTCGTGAAGAACCCCAAATCTGAAAATTTTGGGCGAAAATTTGAGTTTCATTATGGAACGAAATGAAAGCAAGATATTGTAATAAATAACTTTAAGGCCACTAATGGGCTATTAAGTTAAATACATATAAAATAAAATATAATTAATGATTTAATGATGTTAAGTAATAATTAAAATGGGTTAGTGTTAGTAAGATAACTACTTATTATTTAACTAAGCTTAAATAATAAATTGAGTTAATCAATTAATTAATTATTATTTAATTAATATTAAATAATAATTAAAGTATAATTAAGTAAGATTAAATAATTACTTACTTACTTTAACATAAAAGTTTATAGAATTAATTATTTATTATTTGAATAATAAATAAAGATGAATGTTAATTAGTTATCCTTTTAAAATAATAAGGAATAATTAAAGAAGAATGAAGTGAATAAATCAAATATTATTTATTCAAAGATGAGGGAGTTATTAATTATTATTTAAAGACAAATAATAATTTAATTGTCCATTATTTAATTAACATTTAAATAATGAGGAGTTATAATTGGTTATTTGTAAGTAATAACTAAAGGTAAATAGTTAATTACAATTTAACTAATATTAAATGGTAATCGAAGGAAGAGGGAGTTAACAATTGAACAAAATTAAATAACTCCTTAATTAAACAATTAAAATAAATTATTTAAAGATCTAATAAGTGTTTATCCATTAAGAAAAGCTTTATTAATTATTCAATCATTAACTTAAGATCAATTAAATATCTTATAGGATTAATGATAGTACATTAGATGCATGTACCCGGTGAATGTATTATTGGTGAGATAATAATACGAGTTAGCGTATTGATGAAATATACGCAGTATTAATTGACAGATCTACCTTATCAAGGATAGGTTATTCAAATATTGTTAATTAAAGCTAGAAAGTTGTAGCTCGCTGAACAGGCAAGTTTTCTTTAACTCAACCTTGAGTTATATTTCAAAGCATGTCATGAATAATTATTGTTAATTATTCACATCTATACTGATTATTGATTTGCACTTAGTGCATGTTGCATATGTTCATCAGGTATGAAAGGCTGATCACCTTCATTACCATTTGGTTCAGTTAAATTTGTTCATGTTCATTATTGGCCATTCATCATTATTGTATCGGTCATTCAGTTATGTAAATTGATTCATGTTCTTTCACCAATATTCTATTGTTGAAAGTTTGTCAGCTTATTATTCTTTTCAATCATGATATATCTTCATTTGAACTTAAACTTGTTGGGCAAACTTGTTGCTCACCCTTGCTATATCATGATAAACATTTCAGATTAAAGACGAAACTTCGGACACAGTCAAAGGCAAAGACAAGTTCCATGATGGAATTATTATACGGTTAAAATGGTAATAGTATAGAATACAAATGACACTTTATATCGTGTAGGATGTTGAATGCAGGTATTAAGTTAAGGTTACAGACCTTGGGAATTATGTTGTAAAAGTTATTGTATAAACAATTTATGTTTATATCTTCCGCAATAGTTATAGAAATGATGTATCGTAACGTACCAGGTCCGAGGTTCTTGGGACCCAGATTTGGGGGCGCTACACCACCTCAGTCATACGTTGAAGATTCTGTCATTTTATGACTTTATCATACTATATCATACCATCATGGACAGACGATCTTACGATCTCTCCGGACACTAGGTTTGATTGCATTAATGACTCCATCGTTTACCATTCTACACCATATCAAATGATTCATATGGTCAAAAATATATTTTAAAAGAATTTCAAATCATTTTTGTCTTAGCCAAAACAATTAGCATAGACATACGAATAACGGTATCGTTTTTAAAACTCATTGGTTCAGTCATCTGACCAAATGTTTTTCTCAAGAAAACCGAAGTGCAAACACTAGCACGAAGTCAATAAATTTTGAAAATCTAGCGTAGCTAGAAGATTTAGAAAAATCCAAATTTCTTCATCAACTACAATCTCTTACTCCATTGCTTCATCAATCTATCAATCTTTTATACCATCAATGCTTACTATATCAAAACTCTTAATACTAGATATATAATATATCTATTCCCAGTATAGTTCATCGAACTTACCACACCATGAAAGTTCAGGAACTTACCATAATAATATGATTTTAGGAACTTGTCCTAGCAATACGTAGTTCAAGAACCAATCAGGGACTGTCCATACGCTTAGGGGCTCAAAAAAAGATATGATTATGAGTCACAAACTTATCATAGGCATGAGTCTAAAGAACTCGCACCTAATCTTAGTATTATCTAATTTAATCTTAGAAACTTCTATCTATCAAAATAAACATGAGAAAAGAATCACCTTTTCGCCATATGTATAACGATAGCGCGACACCAACATTCCAACGATTATCAATGTGATGCACTCAGCGCAAGCACAAAACCTCCGCCCACACAAAGGTTTGTACAACTAAGCCGTCATATGAGTCCTCAATGGAAATCCAACACTTAACTCTATCTTACTCTTAACTTGCTCCTTGCTCATTACGAACCTTCTATGTTTCATCACATACAACTCCTCATGAGTTCAACTCGTACTATTTCATAGTACCTTCTCGTATAGCATCAAGTTATAACTACTTAGTCGTTACAGACCATCTATCGTTTCATAGTTTAATCTGATCACGTCGTGATCATCGATTTACCTTAGGGTTCTTTCCTTATTATCAACCAAACTCTATTCGAGTTCATTCTTATTATCTTTATCATATTCATCTTATAGACATCGTCGTAACATTTTTTTTACCGGAGTTAAGAAACTCCTGAATTCTCATTCTCTAGATACTCCAAGATTATTCTTTGAATCTTCACGTATATATTTTAATCGTTATCTTTTCCTTTCTAAGGTTATAGTCTAAGATACTCTTACCTAAGGTTTATAACCTACAGCTTTGATACCAACTTGTGACGCCCCCAAATCCGGGTCCCTTCGAACCTCGGATTCGGTCCACCACGATAATGCTATCGTTCAACTATAACATCTTTTATTCATAACTTAATGAATATAACTTTGGTTTATTACAATTTAGAATATAAATTCCTTCCATATCCAGGATCCGTATAATAACCCCAAACTTTCATAAGTTCCAATCTCGGTCATTTACCATTCCTGACTTTACATCATATTCGATATTATAAAAATGCGGAATAATTTAAACTTTTCTATATCCTTTGAATAAATCTTTTATTGATCTCATAACTTGAATCAATTACATAACCTTGAATCAAACTATATTATGATTCACTTTATTCGAATTACTGTATAAACGTTTACATTACAATTCGATATCTTCTATGTATCAACTAGTACATCTTTATATCACGACAAGTATTAAACATCGTAATTACTATCATGTACAACTCCTAGAATCTAAACATAGTTCAAGCAATAATCTAAATAGTGATCTTCGTTGCTATACTATTTAACTTTATCAATCAAGTAGCACGTAATCTTTACCGTGAGTCCTTAACCTGCAAAAATGGTTATTTGCAAGAGTGAGCTCGACAACTCAGCAATTCTAACAGTTTTCATGCATCACATAGCATATAATATCATATATAGTTCATGCATTCATAATCAATTAATATTTACTACGCATGTTACTTCTCAAATAATAGGCATAGAGATTAACTTCTTAAATATATCATCATGATCAGCTTTCAAATATCATACATATTCCATATGCATTTCATATCAACATTCTCATAGCATAATATAATTCAACTAACAGTTATCGAATTCATATAACAACTAGGAACTGAAAGACTTGCCTGATTCGTAGTTTATCAACTACGACTTAACTAATTAAAGCTATCTGCACTTCGTGTATTCCTACACAGTTATATAATCATGGATTTACATCCATCAGTCATACATTTCATATGCTCTTAATAGAAAAACAATTTGTATATCATTTTCTAATCTTGGTTCCGTTTCACTCTATCTTAGGATAACCACGATGTTACCACATCATACTTTCATACTTATTCTATTGAAACCATACTGTTTCAGTTCTTAGGGTCTTTAAGGAAAATATATAAACATAACTTAGGACCAGGCAGTTAACAAACTGCTCTTGGCAGATCTGCAGAACGGCGCGATCGCGCTGCATATAAGCTTGGGAGTGGCGTGGCCGCGCTACTCCCTTCCAGAACCAGACTTGAGCTTTTCATTGCCCAATTTAATTTCTAGCATGACATGTATTCTGATACATATTATAAACATTCATCAAGTAGGTTTTCAAATTCATATTCGAATCATTTAGGTTTGTATCACGTAGCTCTATGTTGAATTACTTAAATCAACAATGCTCAACATCTTCTTTTAACAAAGGGGTTTTTGACATAAGTCTTTAAACCATATAATGCTACTAATAAGCCTCTAATAGTATGCTCACATGTATCTATCTTATTTACATAGACATAGCTTAGTTCATTATTTGAAAACTTATTTTAAAGCATGTTTAAATAGTCTAATTCATGCTTAGCTACATAGTGGACACATTCGTCATTTCTAGAGGCACAAAGTGTCCTAGTATACATGCTTGAAAAGTCATAATACTATTTACACAATGTTTAAAAACCATTAATTCTCAACTTCCAAGTTTTCCTTCAAATCATCCTAAACCAAGCTATAACACTTTCAAGTATATGCAAGGCAACTTTAAAACTTCATTTACCCATAGTTAATAAAATCTCTCTTTTGAAAACTTACTTCAAAACATGCTCGGATAGGTTATATCATGCTTAACAACCTTCTATATGCAATATACATTGAAACCACCTTCTTAATCCATTCTTGCACATAACTAGGTCACATACACATATTCAAAACTTTAAAGGACACAAGGTGCATCAAGTTTCACTTTTCAAAACTTTAAGTTTCCTTCAAAAATCATTAATACCATGCTAACACCACTAGTTATATGCAAGGTAACCTTAGGCCACATGTCAGACTCATTTATGTACTTATTAGAGTCTAACTAGCATGCTCAACAAACCAAAAAACACAAAAGTCATTTTCCATTTCTGCAAGACGGTGCGGCCGCGCTACATTTGTAATAGGGAGTGGCGTGGCCACGCCACTCCGGTTCCAGACCAGAAAGGGCTTCTGCAAATGCAGAGCTCAAAACCAATCCTACAATATTTATAAAACATGCTTGAAATCCATCATACTACATCTAGAACATATATATAGACTCTACTAACATGTTACTATCATCTCATATATCCATTCTTACTAATTCATGCAAATTTCTATAACTTGTAAATGCTAAACTTTAAAACATGAATAACATTATACCTCTTTGAGCTTTGAAATTGCTTGCTTCCTAATTTTAGAACTCTCTCTATAACACTTAGCAAATAATTCAACAAAATGAAATGAGAAGGGAAGCTTGCCATTTATAGAGGAACTCTTGTCCATGCCATGGCTTTGCCCAACAAATCAAACCAAGGGTAAGAAGAGGAATCCATTGGGCAAGAAGAAGTTGGTGGAGGTGGTTGAAGTTTACTATTTGAGCCACTTCCTCCTTTATTATTACCATCATCCTAGCCATTATCACCCTCATGCAAGCCTCTTTGATTTTCAGCAATAAGGGTACTTGCACACTTAGGCTTTATTTCTTTTGGACACTATAAGTCACACTATGACAACTTAATATTGCTACCATATGATATGCTAGGGTCACACATTCCCAACCCTACATATATGTACACCCACATATAAACAAGTATACTTATAATTTAAATATACACCAATATATAATATCATATACCTCATGTACATTGATTTAACCCATTAATATTTTAATTAGACTAGATATAAAATAGTTGGGTATTCTCAACCCATAATTTCCATAAAATTTATTATCTCAAATATATCCAAATATTATAATGATAATTAATAAATATATATTAACTTACCATTTATTTTCTTTTAACAATTATAGTTAAACCTCTAATTGATTTAACTTTACCACCCATGCCACAAAAGGCACAATTATGTAAGCTTAGTATATAATATACTTCAAGCGTACAATACTATAATCTCACAAATAATATTATTCTTATTATCACATCTTATAATATGTTCATAATGTAATACCATTACATCATATGTTCTCGTAACTTATATACTAGCACATTCATATACTAACACTAATTAATGGTCTCTAATCATGGCCAATCTATTACCCTCCTATGGACAATACCCAAGGGGCAAAGAATGGAGTTGGTGGCTAATTCCACCAACTACTATTCATGGTCCTTTCTCATCATTTCTCCCACATGACTCTTAGTTTACAAACTTCACCATGACACAAAATTTTCAACATTTGGGCATAGAATAGGGGTCATGGAAGGGGGTCTATTGCACCATGTCACATATTTAATTCCCACTTTGTACACAAAACTAGTATACAAGTCTTTATACTCACGTATATAATTAAATACCTCCCTTATACATTCATATACATATATACCTCTACATATATGTATACATGTATCCCTCTACTTATATTACACATTATATGTACATTTGACAATACCGAATATAGTTTGATTGAGTAGTGTTACCCCACATTACTATAAGCTTTATTATTTCACTTATACTTAATCATTGAAATAATTATTATCAATAATTATTAATTTAGTTTAATTTATTATCCTTCATAAAGTACACATTAATGTACCACACATAACACATTGTCACATAGGTCCCTTTATGTAACTCATGTGACTTATTTCACTTTACCATATAGTTTCTTATATTATATAGTTTTTTTGAAGTGTTACACTTCATTTCATGTCATATAGATGTAGCTACTATATAACATATAATTACATATCATTGCACATAGCAATTAATTCATATAATAATACTAATTAATTCCTTTAATTATTCATTCATTAAATTATTTAATGAATGCTTATTCTACCACTTTGCCACACTAGGCATATCTCACAAGCTTACATTATTAAGCTTATTATCACTTCCACCACTCTTTAATATTCCTTTAATATAAGGTTTGTGCGACACATGCACTTTAATGCTAAGCTACCTTAAATAATTATACACTTATAATATGTATAACCTTTACGCTTAGAATAATTAATATTTACTCTATTAATTATAAAATCTACGGTAAAATAGTAACTTAAGTTATTTAATACATTAAAATAACTTAATTTTCTTTCATAGATTTAACCCTCTTGGAAATACATAAGATATAATTATTATTATGTATTCCTTCATAACATGGCATAAAACGTTTTTATTATGTTTTCTCCAAATGTAGGTATTAATTATAATAAAATGATTTATTCATTTTTTTAAGATATTATTTTAATATAATATCTAAGTATTATTAAAATAATTATATGTACGACACATGTACACATATTATATAGAAAATAGACCATAAGTTTATTTTCTATTATGATAAATTATTCCCATCAATTTAATACATATAGCAAATATATTTTAATATATTTATCATATTAATTATTCATACCTATTACCTCATACAAAGACATATAAGGTAATATTATTATTTAAAATAACATTCTCCCTTTTATTAAAATAATTTAATATTAGAAATTATTTTAATATCCTTTATTAGAAATATATAATAATTATTTCTCTTTCCTTTCTATAAATTGTCCCAAAACAATTTCTTTAATCTATACATTTAACCATATCTCAAATATTAATTAATTCTCTAATCAATATTTATTTAAAGATATATTGGTTTAACAACGTATATATATATATATATATATATATATATATATATTATTAACGTCGTTCTCACATTCACATATTACCATGCTAATATATATAAAGGCACTTACTATAATCACATACTCCACACATGTATTAACTCACTATTTACTTAAGTGATCCTAAACCCTTTACTATATCACCATAGTTAATTTAGGCTTTAATATTCAAATTATATTATTCCATAATATAACTTTCAATTTAAATTAACCAACATTTATACTTATTAGTTAATTCCCTTAACTAATTCATGTTTTACTATCTCAATCCAACCATGGATAGCTTAAGCATTAATAATAACCTATATTACAATCATACTAGTCACTAGTATATATACTCAAGAAGATGGTGATTATGCATTAAAGATATTTAATGTCACCAACTTACTATGACAAAATAATTTTATAAATTATTTAATATCGATAGATAAGTCTTTTCCATCTCTTTTTCTCCAAATAAATCGCCTCCTCAATAAATAACAAATATATAATAATAATATACTTATTAAACACAAAATCACATATTGTATAGTTTATATTACCCTATGCAACACAATACCACATACTCATAACGCATTTATATATTCTTATTTGAACCCAACACATACCTTAAGAATTTTATTTACTAAACTCTTATTTTAATAATTTTTGAAAATTCGGGTTTTACAATGCTGCTGATCAGAGGGTGTCGGCATCGTCTATGTCATCATCCGACTTGGTCCGAGTCTATAAGTGTTGGACCCACAGAGAGAGGGCTGAGTTTTCCAGTAGCCATCTGGACCGTTCCCTAGAGTACTCTGCCTGGTTGGAGGCAGATATGGCTGTAGCGTCATTTGTTCCTTCAGCTCCTATTGTAGATTCAAATGAAGATGAGCCTATGGAGGATCTTGAGTCTCCCACAGAGGATGAGTTGTTTGCAGGCTTGACAGCTGCTTTGGTTAGCTACCCACCGACTATTCCGGCAGGCACAGATCCGACTTTGGCGGATGCATTGTTCAGGATAACCTTTAAGGGAGATTCGGCTAGAGCGCATATGTTGACCGCCTTGTCTGGCAGAGATATAGCTTTGGCTGAGAGAGACGTGCTTCGAGCCGCTCAGGATACTGGCTTGATAGAGAGATAAGAGCTCCGATCTGCCAGAGATGCGGCTGTTATGGAGAGGGATGAGATCCGCTCAGCTAGAGAAGCAGCCTTTGCTGAGATCAAGGATACTTTGATTGCTAGAGACACAACTTTTGCAGAGAGGGATGAGGCTATAGCTTCCCGTGCTTCAACATTACTGACAGTACTGCCCTTCGATCTTATACTCACGGCCTGGTTGCCGAGATGAGTGCATATATGGATGATCACAGTGCCACCCTTCAGATGACTGTGGAGGTTTTGAGCCATATGGAGGCTGAGAATATTTCACTTGTAGTTGCTCCTCCATCTTCAGAGAGAGATGCCATGGTGGCATTGCTGGCCCGCTTATCCTTGGGTCCATAGACTAGCTTTATTTTTCCTGCACAGACTAGATCAGCCATTTTTGTCATGTACAGGGCATTATGTATATATCAAACAGTTTTATATCAGAGAAATATACTTTTGATTCACTTCCTTGATTGAAGATGTATTGTCATTGCTGAGTGATTACCACTTCTATCATGACTTGTTGTTGTTGATATATCTTGAGCTTTTCCTTGATGGACTGACAGTTGAGATGTCAGGGAGTATCTCAGATGGACATGTTGACTAGGGTGACTTGACAGGATTTAGCTTCTATATGTCTTTGGTGTCTTGCGACTGGTTTTTATTTGGGGTTTTATTTTTTCTTGAAGGTCAAACCGCGCCGTAAATGGCTGCCTACGTACTCCCAGGTTGAGGGAGATCAGGTCATTTGTAGTTCTAACTTCATATGAGAGAGGTTTGGAAAGTATTTGTCTTGGGTTTTTGAGTTTGGTTTGATGAGTTTTTTTGAGTTTTTATTTGGTTTGACCGCACAAAAAAAATGATTGCCTACGTACTTTCGGGTGGAGGGAGATCAGTTCATTCGTAGTTCCAGCTTTCAAGTGAAACCGAACCTGATTTGATTTGTAGGACCCGGATGCGGGTATGCATGTGCTTCAGACAGAGTACCTCTTTATGGTGTCTGAGTTGATGAGTTGGGGAAATTCATCCCCGTCCATTTCTTGTAGTTTGATAGCTCCTCCTGTCAACACCTCCTTGATAATGAAAGGGCCTTCCCAATTTGGGGCGAACGCTCCTTTAGCTTCGTCTTGATTGACTAAAACTTTCTTCAGCACCAAGTCATTTTCTTTGAATTGCCATATTCGAACCTTCTTGTTGTAGGATCGAGCAATCCTTTATTGATATAACTGTCCATGGAAAATGGTTGTAGCCCTCTTTTCATCTATCAGGGACAGTTGGTGGTATCGGTCTTGCAACCACTGGTCTTCGTCTATCTGAGTGTTGATCAATACTCTTAAGGACTCCATCTCTACTTCTATGGGGAGGACTGCTTCCATGCCATAGACCAATGAATAAGGGGTAGTCCCAGTAGAGGTGTGCATTGACGTCCTGTATGCTAACAGGGTGAGAGGCAGCAGGTCAGGCAATTCTTTGTGATTGGCGAACATTTTCTGCAAGATCTTTTTGATGTTCTTATTAGCCTCCTCGATAGAACCATTCATCTTGGGCCGATAGATGACGAAATTGAGATACTTGATGTGGAACTTTTTGCATAATTCTTTTATCATTTGATTGTTCAGGTTCTTGGCGTTGTCCGATACAATCACCTCCGGTTGTCCATACCGACAGATGATACTGTTTCTGATGAAACCAATGATGACCTCTTTCGTGACTTTGGGAAAAGAGGCAGATTCAACCCATTTGGTTAAGTAATCGATCATGGTGAAGATGAATCGATGACCATTGCTGGCTTTTAGTTCTATTGGACCAACCACATCCATTCCCCACATGGAGAAAGACCATGGAGAACTCATGTTATGCAGCTCATTTGGAGGAGCATGTATGGCATTTCCATGTACTTGACATTGATAACATCTCTTGACGTGATCATTATAGTCAGCTTTGAGAGAAATCCAGTAATGTCCTGTTCTTAATATCTTCTTGGCCAGCAGATGACCGCTCATGTGTGGACCACAAACTCCACCGTGGATTTCATCCATCAGTCTCTGGGCTTGTTCTTTGACAAGGCATCTTAACAGGCCTATTCCACCATCTCTTTTATAGAGGGCATCTCCGCTCATATAGAACTTCATAGCCATCTTGTGAATCCATTTTCGCTCGGATGGGCTTGCTCCAGCGGGTGTAGATCCATCTCAGAGATATTCCTTGATGTCTTGATACCAAGGCTGATTGACAACAGGTATTTCATCTGATACTTCTCCAATGTAATTCCCATATGTTAGGGCTTTTTGAATTGTGAACTTGATGTCGGGAATCCCACTCCTATCGAATATGCAGATTAATAAAGCTAATGTTGCCAATGCATCAGCGAAGTCATTCATGCTCCGAGGAATATAGCTGAAAGTGATGTCTTCAAACTCCAGGGATATTTTGATGACCTGTCGATGATAGGGCAGTAAACGCACTCTTCATACTCGGCTGTGTTGTTGGTGTTGCCAAATTAAAGTTTGGTAGCCACAGGATATTGTTCTTCTGTACCAGAGATAAGGACTGCCCCAGCTCCGGAACCTTCCATGTTTACTGCTCCGTCGAAATACATTTGCCATGGTTGGACTGTATTCGCTCGCTGGAGTTACTGAATCGTCATAATTCCATCATCTGGGAAATAGGTCTCCAGGGGCTCGAACCCTCCTGAAGGTGCTTCAGCTAATTGATCTGCAATGCCTTGACCCTTAATTGACTTCTGAGTCACGTAGACAATGTCGAATTGTTGTAGGATCAACTGCCATTTGGACAGTCTATAATTCAACATTGGTTTATTGAATACATACTTGAGTGGATCTATACGGGATATGAGATAGGTCATGTGCCCATGGAGGTAGTGTTGTAACCTCATTGCGGCCCATGCTAATGCACAACACATTTTTTTGATCAGGGTGTACTTCTGTTCACCACTGCTGAATCTTTTGCTGATGTAGTAGATGGCTCTTTCCTTGCTACTGTTATCTTTTTGTCCTAACATGTAGCCCATTGTGTTGGCATTGACGGACAGGTACATGAATAAGGGAACTCCATCATTCGGAGGTACCAAAACAGGTGCTTCGATCAGCTACTTCTTGATGGCAAGGAAGGTTTGTTGACAGTCCTCATTCCATTCGGTGGAGGAATTCTTCCTTAGTAGCTTGAATATGGGTTCACAAGTTGTTGTGAGTTGGGAAATGAATTGGCTTATAAAGTTGATCCTTCCCAGGAACCCACGTATCTCCTTCTCTGTTCGAGGTACTAGTGTGACGCCCCCAGAATAGGTCCAATCCACCCAACCCTTTTTGAGTCGCCAAATACATGGTACAGAATCTAAATACAATCTTTTATAACACAAGGTCGTGCAAAATATGACCACACAACTGTGAGTGTCAATAGAAACTTGTAGAAAATATATTCACTCAAACTAAGTCCTCATTACAATTATTATCACACTATTTTACAAAAATAGAGAGGACTACTACTGCTCTTAACTCGGACCATCACTCTACTCCATGACTAGTCCCTGCGACATTCTCATTTCCTAAAAAGGACAATAGAATAAAAGGGTGAGCTCAACTAGCCCAGTAAAGAATATTGTGACTAAGATAATGAAGAATACTTTATCGTTAGTTTTCAATAAATCAGATAAAATATTATGGACAACAAATTTTAGATCAACAACTGCAGCGGAAGTAACAATGCATCAGAAGAGATAAGTAGAAAATGATGTCTACTATCTTCTATGATTTAAAATTTCATCATCAATATTTTATCCCTGTAACATCAATCAATATATATCTCAAATCAAATATTCATCTTTGCACTATGGGCCAAAGATATTTATTTGTATCACTAGTGATCATATTCATCTCAACACCTATCCATCTTTGCACTACATGCCAAAGACATTCATCAGATAATCATTCATTTTTGTACTACAGGCCAAAGATATTCATCAAATAATCATTCATCTTTGCACTACAGGCCAAAGATATTCATCAAGTAACCATTCATCTTTGCACTACAGGCCAAAGATATTCACTTATATCACCATTTAAGACTAAAGATGATGAAAAATATTTTAAAGAACGAATCCAGCGAGATAAAGGACAAAGATTAGGGATTCGTAAATCAGTTTATCAAAGTTCAGGAATACTCCATAATAATCAATTGTGGAGCAAAATTCAAGAATGAAGATCAAAACTTGAATCCAATCAAAGATAGGAACCATAACAGCTAACATGGACAAAGAAAAAAATTTAATTTTTTTGTGAATAGTACCGTATTTGTGAATAGTGTTGTATACGTGAATAGTGTCGTATACGTGAATAGTAACTCCGACATGAAAATGTAAAGATTTCATAAGAAAAATTATACTTCGTGAATAGTACCGTATTCGTGAATAGTGCCATATTTGTGAATAGTAACCTCGACATGAAAAGATAAAATTTCATAATAAAATTCATACCAATATTTTGATAAAATGATATTGAAAGCAATAACATCATTTACGAGAAAAAAATAACATCCCTTACCTCTAAAGACAAGTACTTCTGACTGGAATATCGGATATAATACGGAAGAAAACTTGCACTGCTTATCAACTCTCAAATTATCTAAATACTTACAAAAATACGCTCGATATTGTAGAGAGAGAAAACTTCTGATTCTGGTGTGATTTTCAATTCTAAACTAAGCATTCTATTTATAAGAAAATGCTTAGAACGCCAAAGCAGAAAATTTAATAAAATATTATTATTTAAAAAAAAAATTCACGCCCACCTCCTGACCAATTCATCAGCCCACACAAGTGAGTCCCACCCACAAAAAAACATTTAAAAATATATATATTTATAACCCCAAAAATCAATTCAGACCCAATATTTCGGAACTTCAATAATTCATAATAAATAGCCCTTTTTATCAGAAAAATACTAATTTTATGTCCATTTCATAAAAAATTTAATTCTCTACAACTTTGTAGGAGAGAGTTTTTTCAAATTCCAAACGAAAAATGACCGAAATCTACATACGGATGATTTTTCACACCTCCATTCCAACAAAATACTGATAAAAAATATTGGCACTAATTCCTTCATTTATATCCACATTAAATAAATATTTCTTTAACATATAAATTAACAATTAATTATTCACAAATAATATTACAAAACTACAATATTGACAACCAGGTCGTCCTAGGAAAGAGGGGGCCTTCCGATAAAGATTTCTCCTTACTGGCTCGCAATTAAATAATTCCTCCTAGACAGAACTTCCTTAGACATTGTCAATAATGCTATCTAATAATATTATTCAAATAATATGAATTATTGATCTGATAATGTGAAATAATGTGCAGTAACAATTATTAAATTAACAATAATATAAAATACTGTGTAATACCGTGTGCTACTATGCAACAACGCGTATTACTTTACTTTATCCACCGGGTATTCCAACAGTTTTAACAGTAACAACTACGCCGTTATTTTTAGAAAACTCATTCTTATCGTTTTCTTCATCCGACAGTTTTTCGTTATGGGGCCCACAAATGGCTGCGCCGTTGTACGAATATTTCCCGACAACAAGAATATTCTACGACCAAACGAATATTTCCCGACAATAATGAATATTTTATACTCACTTGCTTATTTTGAAATATTTGCACGTATCATCCATAACTTATCAAAGTTATCAAATCAACCCCTTACTATTTTAAAATAATATATAAAGGAAATTCAATTTTTATTCATAAAAGTTGGGGTCTTACAACCTCCCCTCCTTATGAAATTTCGTCCTCAAAATTGACGTACGTACCTGGTATGTCGAAAAGGTGAGGATACCTCGTTTTCATTTCTGATTTTAACTCCCAGGTAATTTCTTCGATTCCAACTGTGACTCTCATGGTGCTTCAACCATAGTACCTCACAATGGTACCTATTAGTTTGTCATCGCACAAAAACGGCGTCCCCTACGGAGAGTCTGGCTTCAGTGCATCCCACACAAGAAGTCACCAGACAGAGGCTCAGGGCACTTTACTTATGGCTCTTGATGCTTCGCCTTGACATGTTGACACGTTTAACACCTCGAGATAAACTCCGCGATCTCTCTATCCATATTCCTCCACCAAAATGTATGTCAATGATCATGATACATTTTGGTACTATTGCGAACGATGTGTTGTGTGCTTCCATTATAATTTTATACTTCAAATCAGCATCGTTAGGAACACAAAGTCTAGAGTTAACTCAAAATATTCATTCTTTATCAATTCTCACCTCTAGAATAGCACCTTCTTGCACCTTCTTCTTCATCTTCATCAGCTCCGGGTCTGTAGCTTGACCAGCTTTAACTTTATCAATTAAAGCTGGTTCTACGCGTATACTTGAAATCATCACGTGGGTCTTTAACTCTATCTCCATCCTTGGTACGTTATACAAAATAGGTCTTTGTGTTGACAACATCGCACTCGTTCCCGCATACGATCTTCTACTCAACGCGTTAGCTACCACGTTCGCTTTTCCAAGATGGTATTGAATGGAATTTTCGTAATCTTTCAACAGCTCGAGCCAATGTCGTTGTCGCATGTTGAGTTCGTTCTAAGTAAAGAAATATAAGGATGTCATCAATAATGACAACCACGAAATGATCCAAATATTTCTCAAATATTAGGTTCATCATGTCCATGAACGCAGCATGGACATTGGTCAATTCGAACGATATAACTAGAAATTCATAAT
The DNA here is from genome assembly GCA_020205555.1 of Panax stipuleanatus. Lineage (NCBI taxonomy): Eukaryota > Viridiplantae > Streptophyta > Magnoliopsida > Apiales > Araliaceae > Panax > Panax stipuleanatus. The sequence goes on from CM035123.1 coordinate 37,778,916, forward strand.
GCGCGTATCGAGTTCTAAAAGCAGTCTTTGGAATATCCTAAGTTCTAATCTCTAACTGATGATATCCAGAACGGAGATCGATCTTTGAAAAGAATTCCGCATCTTGCAACTGGTCGAACAGGTCATCAATGCGAGGTAACGGATACCTATTCTTGATGGTGACATGGTTCAACTCCCGATAGTTAATACAAAGTCGCACACTACCATCTTTCTTCTTTACGAATAAAACAGGAGCACCCAAAGGAGACATACTAGGATGAATAAAACCGATGTCCAACAACTCCTGTAGTTGGACCTTTAACTCCTGAAGTTCAATAGGGGCCATTCGATATGGGGTTTTAGAAATGGGTTTTGTACCGGGTTCAAGGTCAATAAAGAATTAAACTTCACGTTCTGGGGGTAGACCGGGAAATTCTTCGGGAAATACATCAGGGAACTCTTTAACAACAGAAATATCATTCAAATCTGATGTATTCTGATTTAAATCAATGATATGGGCTAAGAAAGCTTGACATCCATTTTTCAATAAACGAATAGCTTTATGACTTGAAATGAAAGTGATTGGTTGTTTGAATTTACACAACAGGTTGGTTTGGAATATGAACACTAACAACCTTACGAAAACAATCAATTTTGGTATGATAAGTGGTTAACTAGTCAATTCCTAAAATCACGTCAAATGCAAGAATTTTTAAAGATACAAGATCAAAAGGAAGTGTGAGGGTACCAATTTGAATCAAACAAGATTTGTAAACTATAGATGTAACGAAGGTTTCCCCCAACGGAGTTTCAACAGATAAGTCAAAGTCTAATTTCTCATAAATCAAGTTCAAACGTTGGGCACAAGTAGGTGAAATAAAAAAATGGGTAGAACCGGTATCTAATAAGGTATAGACTTTGCAAAAGTGTACGATTAACTAACCCGTGATAAATTCGTTCGGGTTCCTCGTCTTTTGGGCAGTCACGACAAACGCTCTTCCAGGATCCACCGACTTTGACTTATCCGGAACGGCCTTTGGAACCACCACCCCCGCTGGACTTAGTTTCGCTACAGGACAATCTCGAGCTATATGACCTTCCTTTTCACAGTTATAACATACTTTGGATTGCTGTGTGCAGTTTGGACTGATGTGTCCCTCTTCTCCGCATCTATAGCATACGATCGGTTGTCATTCTCCTCCCCTAAAAATGGTTGTTGGTGCTGCTGTCGACGTCTTCACGTTATCATTGTTGTATCTTCTCTTTTTGAAATCTCCACCCAAATCGCTTCTTCTATTATTTTGGCCATGATTACCACCGAAGTGGTTACCATTTCTAGCCTGATAATTCCCTCCTCACTGGTTATCGTTGTTCCGATGACTGCTGCCACCGGTACGACTCTAGTTGTCCCTTGGTTGAACAGACTCATTATCTAGCTCTAATAATTGAGCCCTGTTCACAACATCTGAATATAAAGAAAAATTGTGAGAAATGAGGTATTGACGAATTTCGGGTTTCAAACCTCTCAGAAACATCCGCGTTATGCGTTCCTCATTCTCCACCAAATGAGATGCAAACCGGGATAACTCCGCGAACTTAGCCTCGTACTGGGACACAGACATGTTGTTCTGTTCCAGTTTAATACACTCTACCTCTTTCATATGACGAATACTTTTAGAAAAGTACTTGTTATTGAACAGTTTCTGGAATGCTTCCCAAGACATCTTGATTGCGGCAGGCTGGGTACGCTTCACAGATTTCCACCAGTAATCTGCCACTCCACGGAACATAAAGGTGGCGAATGGAATTGTCTGTTCCTCCGTGCATCCCAAGACATCAAATATCTTGCTAATTTGCTTAACCCACGTTTTCGCCTTGATCGGATCCGGCTTTCCCAAAAACTCTGGTGGTCCCAACTCCTTGAACTGCTTGGCAGTGATAAGTCGCGAGTTGCTATTATTTCCACCCTTATTTTGCACACGAGTGTCCCTCTTCTAGTTTTGCATGAACTGCAAAAAGCTTCTAAACATCCCATCATTCATCGTTTGATCGGTAGTGTTATTTACAGGAGGAATATTGCTTTCCTATTACACGTTCTCTTGATTGGTGATTAAAGGTGTCTCAGCGGTCTCATTCACTCCATTGCTAACATTTTCAACTGCCATTCTCAAATACTGCCATAAAACAAGGGTTAATTAAATAAATCAACATATCACCTATTAACCATATGCTACGTCTGACCAATTAAATACCAAATAAGCTTAGGTAGGACACACTAGCAAAGGATTTACTCGTCTCTCCCCTCTTAGTTCTATTCCCCGATCTCCGTCAGAGACCATATCCCTAAACTCTGATACCAACTGTGACGCCCCCATAATAGGTCTAATCCACCCAACCCTTTCTGAGTCGCCAAATACATGGTACAAAATCCAAATAGAATCTTTTATAACATAAGGTCGTGCAAAATACAACCACACAACTGTGAGTGTCAATAGAAACTTGTAGAAAATATATTCACTCAAACTAAGTCCTCATTACAATTATTATCACACTATTTTACAAAAATAGTGAGGACTACTACTGCTCTTAACTCAGACCATCACTCTGCTCCCCGACTAGTCCCTGCGATATTCTCATTTCTTGAAGAGGACAATAGAATAAAAGGGTGAGCTCAACTAGCCCAGTAAAGAATATTATGACTAAGATAATGAAGAATAATTTATCGTTAGTTTTCAATAAATCAGATAAAATATTATGGACAACAAGTTTTAGATCAACAACTGCAGCGGAAGTAACAATGCATCAGAAGAGATAAGTAGAAAATGATGTCTACTATCTTCTATGATTTAAAAGTTCATCATCAATATTTTATCCCTGTAACATCAATCAATATATATATCAAATCAAATATTCATCTTTGCACTACGGGCCAAAGATATTCATTTGTATCACCAGTAGTCATGTTCATCTCAACACCTGTCCATCTTTGCACTACAGGTCAAAGATATTCATCAGGTAATCATTCATCTTTGCACTACAGGCCAAAATATTCATCAAATAATCATTAATCTTTGCACTATAGGCCAAAGATATTCATTAAGTAATCATTCATCTTTGCACTACAGGCCAAAGATATTCGTTTATATCACCATTTAAGACTGAAGATGATAAAAAATATTTTAAAGAACGAATCCAGCGAGATAAAGGACAAAGATTAGGGATTCGTAAATCAGTTTATCGAAGTTCAAGAATACTCGATAATAATTAATTGTGGAGCAAAATTCAAGAATGAAAATCAAACTTGGATCCAATCAAAGATAGGAACCATAACAACCAACTTGGACAAAGAAAAGAAAATTTGATTTTTCTGTGAATAGTGTCGTATACGTGAATAGTGCCATATACGTGAATAGTAATCCCGACATGAAAAGGTAAAGATTTCATAAGAAAAATCATACTTCATGAATAGTACTCGTGAATAGTACTGTATTTGTGAATAGTGCCGTATACGTGAATAGAAACCTCGACATTAAAAGGTAAAATTTCATAATAAAATTCATACCAATATTTCGGTAAAATGATATTGAAAGCAATAACATCATTTACGAGAAAAAAATAACATCCCTTACCTCAAAAGACAAGTACTTCTGACTGGAATATCGGATATAATGCTGAAGAAAACTTGCACTACTTATCAACTCTCAAAGTATCTAAATACTCACAAAAATAAGCTCGATATTATAGAGAGAGAAAACTTCTGATTCTGGTGTGATTTTCAATTCTAAACTAAGCACACTATTTATAGGAAAATGCTTAGAACGCGAAAGCAGAAAATTTAATAAAATATTATTATTTTAAAAAATAATTCACGCCCACCTCCTGACCAATTCACCAGCCCACACAAGTGGATCCCACCCACAAAAAATGTTTTTTAAAAAAAAAATTATAACCCCAAAAATTAATTTAGACCCAATATTTCGGAACTTCAATAATTCATAATAAATAGTCCTTTTATCAGAAAAATACGAATTTTATTTTCATTCCATAGGAAATTTAATTCTCTAAAACTTTGTAGAAGAAAGTTTTTCAAATTCCAAATAAAAAATGACCGAAATCTACATACGGATGATTTTCCACACCTCCATTCCAACAAAATACTGATAAAAAATATCAGCACTAATTCCTTTATTTATATCCACAATGAATAAATATTTCATTATCATATAAATCAAAAATTAATTATTCATAAATAATATTACAGAACTACAATATTGACAACCAGATTGTTCCCAGGAAAGAGGGGGCCTTTCGATAAGGATTTCTCCTTACTGGCGCTCAATTAAATAACCCCTCCTAGACAGAACTTCCTTAGAAATTGCCAATAATGATATCTAATAATATTATTCAAATGATATGAATTATTGATCTGATAATGTGAAATACTGTGCAGTAACAATTATTGAATTAACAATAATATAAAATACTGTGCAATACCGTGTGCTACTGTGCAACAACGCGTATTACTTTACTTTACGCACCGGGTATTCCAACAGTTTTAACGGTAACAACTACTCCGTTATTTTTAGAAAACTCATTCTTGTCATTTTTTTCATCCGACAGTTTTTCGTTATGGGGCCCATAAATTGTTGCACCGCCCCGACAACAAGAATATTCCACGACCAAACGAATATTCCCCGACAACAATGAATATTTTATAACCACTTGCTTATTTTGAAATATTTGCACGTATCATCCATAACTTATCAAAGTTATCAAATCAACCCCTTACTATTTCAAAATAATATCTAGAGAAAATTTAATTTTTATTCATAAAAGTTGGGGTCTTACAACTAGCATTTCAGTGATGGCTTTGATCTTGACATGGTCGAGTTCGATGCCTCGATTACTCACCAAGAACCCTAGTAGCTTGCCTGCTTTAACGCCAAAATCACATTTGGCAGGATTTAGCTTGAGGTTGTACTTGCTCAACCTGTTGAACAGCTTCCTTAGATGGTTGATGTGATCATCATCCCTCTGGGATTTGATGATGATGTCATCCACATAAACTTCTATCTCTTTATGCATCATATCATGAAACAGGGCCTTCATGGCTCGCTGATATGTGGCTCCGGCATTGATGAGGCCGAAGGATAGTCGCCTATAATAGAAGGTTCCCCAAGGAATGATGAAAGCTATTTTCTCCCGGTCCTCTTCAGCAACCATTATTTGATGGTAACCAGCAAAGCAATTCACAAAGGAATACATGTCGTACTACACAGTATTGTAGATCAAGATGTGGATGAAAGGTATCGGGAAATTATCCTTGAGGCAGGCTTTGTTCAAATCCAGATAATCCACGCATACTCGTACCTTCCCTCCAGGCTTAGGCATGGGAACTATGCTTGAAAGCCACTCTGGGTATGTCGATACCATGATGATTCCAGTTTTGAATTGTTTAACAACTTCTTCTTTAACTTTCAGACTCCATTCAGGTTTCAATCGCCTAAGTTTTTGTTTGACTGGCTCGAACCCTTCTTTGTTGGGCATTCGATGGATGACAATGTCAGTAGAGAGGCCAATCATGTCTTCATGCGACCATGTAAATATATCCTGGAACTATGTCAGGAGTTTAATCAGGTATGCTTTTTGGTCTGGAGTGAGGTCTAAACCTATCTAGATTTCCTTGATATTTTTGGAGGTTCCTATGTTGATAGTGGTTGTTTGATAGTGGTTTAGTTTGTGATTAGTGGTTTTTATGACCACTTATTCGGAAAGTAACTAACTCATTCTGTGGCTTAAACTCAAGTATCATTGTGCTTTTCATGTGTTTTTCCTTTGTTTTGTGATTTTTAGGTTTAGGAACTCTCTTGGTGCATAATGAGCTAAAAAGGACTAAATGATGCCAAAAGGAGCAAGGATGGAATGATGGCATGACAATGGGAAGGAAATGCAATACGGACATCGTTTGGGTGGTTCACTTTCATTTTATGTTCTTGTATTGGAACTTGGTTCATATTGTAGAGCATCTTATAAGCTTTCCAGAACATCTTGAATCATCCAAATCGGAGTTCGGAGGCGAGAGCTATGCCCCGTGTACCAACGGACGTCAAACTTCACGGTTTTAGATTTTCATTGCACAGCTGTCACTTGGATCTCATTTTCAGCCTTAATCCATCCATTATTTCTCAATGCTCAAAGAATGAAAGTTGTAGAGCTATTCGATAGCTTCGATTTGACAGGTGGCAGGCCTCGTAACTCCTCCCGAATAAAAAGTTATGGCCATTCTACCAGAGGTCACTGCAGCAGAATTCCAGCGGCGCGGCCATGCCTGTTTTAGGCCATTTCCAACGCGGGCGAGCCAATGCCCAGGCCAAAATTCTCAAATTCATTTCCAGTGCGCCCGCGCCCAATTCCAGGCTATTCCTAATGCGCCCGCGCCCCTCCTGAACATGATCAGACTTGACTTTTTCAAAAAAGAATGAGATTTGAAGCAAAATAGGAAGGAGATTCATTCTTGGCCTTAAGCCCTAGCTTAGCCCTAGTTCTTCTTTTCCTTTCCTTTTCATTTCCTTGTCTAGATTAGGAGTAGACTAAGGTTAATTTTAGTTAGTTTCTAGGGTTTGATTGGAGAAGAAGATTGAAGCAAGTGGATGCCATTGGAGATTCAACAAGGAGTTAAGCACTCAGATTTGCTATTTTCTAACTTTTAAATCTCTTTGCTTTCTATTTGTAATCTTATGATGTATATTCAACTTGTGAATGATAGATGTGCTCCATTATGATATCTTAAACTCTATTTTGAGGTTTCAATAGAACCTAATGAGTAGTCTATATTGATTATCTTCCATGATTGGTCTCATTGATTGTTATATGACTGTCTATTGTGATTTGTGCTTTAATTGCTTAATTGACTAGCTACCAATTATTGTGATAACCCACATGGGCTTGAAAGACGAAGTGTGGGTTTAGGCGATTGTGTGTTTACATGGCGTTGAATATATAATTTGTGCTTAGGATAGACATATACCGAAGCGCCGCTCGTAGTCAATAGTGAACCTGTGCTTAAACCCTATTTACTTGTAGATCGCATAGACATATAGTGATTTAGGTAATGTGGGTGTTCACGTGCGTCTATCACCTGTGGATTGCATGTGATATGGATTAGGTGCATCGAAAGATGGCCTTCACACTTTTGTGTTCTCGGTTAACAAACTTTGACTATTAATTTGACCTAATTGGAAGTTTATCGACTTAGATGAATCATTAGGGGAAATTGGAATCTCATATCTTCATTATCTGATTTTACTCTAGGATTAATTAGTTTAAGTTTAATTCTTTGTCTAGTTTAATTCCAACTCTTCACCGCCCATTTAAATAAGATCGAAATGATTATGGACTAGTGCTTTGGCGACCTTTTATTGTTAATTCCTCGTGGGAATGATATCTGTACTTACACTTTATTACTTGTTGACTGTGTATACTTGCACGCATATATTGATCGGTAAAACGACCAACAGTTTGGGTTTGTTTTTGACCCATTCTTTGATCTCCTAGGGCACCTCATAGTCATCTTCCTTCTCTTGATCAATATCCATCAAGTCGAAGTTCAGTTTTATATCAAAGTCATAGTCATTTTGACAGGTTGACATCTCATCAGCAGAGACAAACACATCCAATGCTTGAGTCCTGAAAACAAAAAGGCTTTCATCTTAGATATATACAACTGCTTAAACATACATAGCTCTCTGCAAAGCATGACAAAGTTGATGCTATAACTGTGCAATCAAAAGTAAGCAGTAAATGAAAGCAAGATTAAAGGGCAGGTTGATTCTCTCTGCCCCTTTACCCTTTTTGACCAAGGTAAGGGACGCTGCTCCAGTTATCCAGTGTTAGACCCTCATGAACTAGGAGGATCAGGGATTTGTGATCATCTGTCTTGTCTTGGATGATGACTGAGACATCCCTTATAATAGGGCCGGGGTTCTTCTTTGAAATGCCCCCTTTTTCTTTCTTGATGCAAGGAATTTGAATCTGATCCTCGTCATCGCTGTCTGGGATCTCATCATTCATACCCTCGTAGTTTATGATGACCCTCATGTTAGCGAATAGGTCTCGTCCTTCATACAGGATCTTTTCTTTTCCCTTTTCGTTGTTTGCCTCAGGCTTGAGGGCTTTTCTTTCATTGACGGGTATGATTGAAGGAAACATCATGACTGATACCACAATAGGAATCTTCCTCATTGGTTTTACCCATCCAGCATTAGTGAGGTTTGGTAAAAGTATGGTGGAAGCATGAGCCTTGGGATGCTTATGTGGATTTTGGTATCCCAATCCTGCTCTTCCAATCTGAATCGGGATTTGTATCTGGCTTTTGATACCTTGCCGATTCTTTCCTAACCCTTCTCGAGGTTGGAAACCCAAAGATACCATTTCCTGGCCCACTGTCATTACCTCGGTGGAGACCTTAGGCTTCAGAGCTGGTGCCCCGATAGGTAGATACTGGGTATCGCTCATTTCCAGGGCTTGAAAGCCTGCAGGTTCAATCCCTGCGTCCAGGCTAATCACTAGCTTGTCTCCCTGTATGTAGGCAAGGTATTCTGGTTCAGCATTGACTATGATTAGGTTATCGTTGATAATGTATTTGAGCTGTTGATGGAGGGTGGATGGCACTGCTCCTGCCATGTGAATCCAGGGCCTACCCAGCAACATGTTATATCAAGTGGCGATATATGAGCACCTAGAAGGATACGTAAAAAGTGTGTGGACCAATCTCCAAGGGTAGTTCTATTTCTCCCATAGCTTGACGTCGCGATCCATCGAAAGGTCGGATGACCGCATGACTGGTTTTGATCCGATTCGGGTTGATCTTAATTCTTTCCAAGGTATCGTAGGGACAGATGTTGAGGGATGATCCTCCGTTGATGAGCACACCTCCGATCACATACCAGGAAGACATCACAGCTATATGCAGGGATTCACGATGGCATGTCCCTTCTGCAGGGATATCATCGTCCGTGAAAGATATCACATTGTTGTTGAAAATGTGTTCCACAATGTGGCAGAATTTCTCGGCATCCACGGTCTTTGGCAGATGAGCCTCTTCTAGTACCTTCACTAAAATGTTGCGATGATCCACCGAGGATAAGACTAGATCAAGGATGGACATTTGCTTGGGTGCATCCTTCAAGCTTTGCACTATCTTGATTTTATTGTGTCCTATCTGGTCGAGGAACTCTTTGATTTTTTCATCGGTCACCTTTACTTTGGCTTTGATGATTGGTTTGATCACCCGCTGAGGCAGGTATAAGGGATTGTCCTTTGGTACAACGGCAATGTTGTTTGAGGTGGATCCTCCATCGTTCCCATAGTTCCATGGGACCTTTTTTAGACTGAGGATTAGATACTGAGGTCTGAAGGGCAAGATCAAAGGCTCTGGTGCAGCCACCTTCACAGGGTTTTGAACTTCTTGGACACCTTTTCCTAACAGGACTAAGGGTGTAAGGATCGATTCCCTATCGCAAGATATGACAGCCACTGTACTCTGGTTCCATACAGTGGGGATCTAAAGAGTGTCTTTATCTGGAAGGCCAAGAACTTGATTTCCTCTCATCAGGTCACCATTTTCGATCAGGTCCTGAATTAGGTTACGAAGTGCCCAGCAATTTTTGGTATCATGGCCGGGTGCATTAGAGTGGTACTGACAAGTTTGGTAAGGTTTGAATTTTCTGGATAGAGGGTCCAATGGAGGTAACAAGTCTGCAACCATTCCCTCATTGATTAGCATTTGGAGGATTTCCTCCATCGACTGGTTCAGGTTAGTGAAGTGCCTTTGGAATAGGAATTTCCCACCCGCTTGGAAATTTTCCTCCTTGGCTGCCCTGTTGGCCCAGGGTTCATTCTCATGAGACTGATATTGATTTCTCGGGTAAATGATCTTTGGTGTGGGAGAATGATCGATGTCAGACCGGTTGAAGTGCTTCAACATCTTTCTGGTTATCTAATGTTGGTAGACGACCAGTTCTGCTAACTGTTCGATTTGTTCTTTGATAGACCTGATCTCTTGCTCTATTAAAAATTGCCTTTCGGACATCTCCCAATTGTCGGGGGTGCTGTTGTTGGATGGAGTTAATTCTCCCACATAACGGAGGTACTTAGGTCCTTCTCCACTTGAGGTGCTGATCATGTTGACATTCTCCTCTTTATGTTGGGGAAGAGGATTGTCCTGCACATGACCACAATCTCCCCGTTGTCGATCAAATCTTGGATTTCGTGCTTGAGGGACCAGCAGTCTTGGGTGTCATGGCCCGGAGATCCGGAATGATAAGCACACTTCTTGCTTGGGTCAAAATTCCGTCCATTAGTGTTGGTTGGTGGGAGGAGTTGTACAATCTTTTTCTGAGCTGTTAGAAGTTTGAACACGTTCTCGAGTGAATGCCCTAGAGGGGTGAAAGTTCTTTGATTCCTGACTTCCATATTTTTTTGAAATGGAGGGTTTGAAGGCTGGGCTGTAGCTTGGATAGGGGTATAGTTTCTCCTTTGAATAGGCATACTATTAGACTCGCCCCTTGAATTTTGACCTTGTAATACTAAGGATACTTCTTTGTATTTCTTTTTATGTACCCTCCAAGGATTACTCCCATAATTTTTGGACTGGATATGTTTAGCAACAGCTTCGAGGGCGGTCAGATCTTTTATCTCCCCGGACTTGATCCCCATTTCTGCCATTTCGCCGTGTTTAATCATTTTAGAGAAAGGTTTTCCTATTCGTGCTAGGACCCTTTCATAATATGGAGCTTCTTGGATGTCGATGAAGGTCATGACTATCTCAGACTCATTCATAGCTGGGGTGACTTGTGCTACCACCTGCCTCCATCGTTGGGCATATTATCTGAATGATTCAATGTTCTTTTTCTTGATTTTGGTTATTTGTTATCTATCTGGAGCCAACTGAGATTGGAAGCTGTATTGACTGAGGAAGGTAAGGGCCAGCTCTTCCCAACTGTGGATTTTGGAATTGTCCAGACGGGCATACCAGGCTCTGGCTTCTTCAGTCAAACTTTTCTGGAATAGTTGCATTCGAAGCTTCTCGTCCTCTACATAGGATCCGAGTTCTCCAATGAATACTTTCAGATGTGTATAAGGGTCCCCCAATCCATCATATTTTTCAAAATTGGGGACATGAAACTTTTCGGGATAACAAGCCCCGTGGAATATACAGAGGTCGGAGTAATTAACACTACCAAATGCCCCAGTCCCTTTGATAGACCGGAGAGTTTCCTCCATTTGTTGTACTTTTTTGAGAAGGTCACCAACTTCCTGTTCCTTGTTGAGGATGGTGATTTCAGGGGTTTTGTTGGTTGAGTCCTGGTTTTGTGGTCCAGGAATCTGAGTTTCAGCCTTTTCGGTCTCTTGACTGCCACTACTACCACCAGGTGCTCCTGGTTCTGTATGAGTTTGGGCTTGCTTCCCTTTAATGGTCTTGCTTTGTTCTCTCAAAAAACTGGCTAATTTAGCTATCTGATTTCTCAGTCCTTCGAACTCTTCCCTAGAGACAGGGGTGGATTCTGGTTGAGCACTCGAAGCCTTATCCATGGATGGACGTAGTGCCATTTTAGACTTAGATCAAGTGACAGGCCCAATTTTTACCTAAACAAAACGTAGGCGTGTCAATTTCCTGAGGTAAGTAGGGATAGGATGCATGATGTGTTTTTTATTCTTGTCCTGCAAAACTGAGGTTAGTTGTTTAATGGCAGAATGACAAGATATATCTGACAGGAAATGTAAATCTCTCATTATGTTATTTACATTGTGTTCCTTTAGATTGGAATTGAAGACTTGGCATTGAATTGAAAGAGGAAGGCATGATGAAGCTTCCTAATTGATTTGGTTAATCAGAGGCTGACCTATCTTAGGTTACTCTCGCTTGGCTTTTCAGCATGAAGGTTCCCAGATCATTGCAATCTACTAGAGGAGAAATTAATCCGATCTTTCAACTGCAGCGAATCTGGGTGGTGCATTTTTATGAGCCCTAGAGACTTAGCCGATCCCCAGAGACATTACTTATCCCTAACGGGTTTTTCCTCCTTATGAGAGGAATCACAACATACATTCATCGTGCCTCACTGTTATACATATGATGATTTTGTTTGGAAAGCAGGTAAACATTCATTCACATTCATTCAATGTAAACACGCAGCATTCATGCATTCATTCCATGTAAAGACTCAGCATTCACACATTCAATCAATGCAAAGGCGTAGAATTTCACGCATTAGTGGTTTTAAAAGGGAAATATTTGAAAAGATTTGAAAGCGGCCTAAGCCCTATACTGTCCCCAGCAGAGTCGCCACATGTTGACGTCGGGAAAAAATCTGCGGGTCGGATCACAACCCGAAATTTTTATCTCTTCCTAAGTTATCTTTACCCTCACTCTTTTTATTGCGAAAAAGGTTTTGAAAGGTTTTTTAGGAAAAGGCCAACATGTATCACGTCGACGATTTGAATGTTTTACAGAGTCGCCAGTTGGTAGATTTAAAATGGTTGTACCAACTCAACCGAGTTTGTTTTGAAAAGAAGCGACACTATCGAAACTTAATCTTTGAAAACAAAGTTTGAGTTCGGGGGCTTAGTTAAGTGTGGGGAAGGTGTTAGGCACCCCACGACTCCCGTGTAAACACGGTACCGCATCTTTTCAATATTTCCCTTTAAAAACTGTAATGCGTGTGTGAATGTTATTTGAAAATTGGGCCTATGTTTGATTAATTGAAAGTAGTGCTTTGCTTCGTTGAACCTATATACGAAGGATTTGATTTGATTTGATTTGCAAAAAGTTTTTGATTTGATTTGCAAAAGTGTTTAATTTGATTTGCAAAAGCTTTTCTTTTGATTGAATTTAAAATGATGTTTTGAAAGCTGGTTATCAAACCCTTACTCTAACGTAGGAATTGAAGCCTGTTGATACTTCCAATTTTTATCTTTATAGCCTTAGGCTGCATGTGAATGGTGAGAAATAAATACAAGTGTTGGTCTTCTCATGGGAATGAAAGCCATCGGAGGGACGCTGACACGACAAACCACATTTCACTATGTCAAGACCTTAAATTCGGATAACCGTTTTAAGGTCTTTTTGTATGTACATTTTTACAGAAAAACTGGCAGGGTACATTTGTAAACTGGTGTTTGTCCATCGTGGGAATTAGATTCTAATCAGTATGATCACGAATCCCACGATTCTTAGGCTCATATATGAGTAACCAATAAACCTGCACAGCTCAAATTGGTACAGAAATAGATATATACATCCTCCCATCGCAATGGAACTAAGGATTTATCAGTAAATCCTGGCTGCGGGTGGCCAAAGCGTCTCGTTCCCACTAGATAGCGATCTAAGGACCGCGAGTTTTCTTTTGAAGCTAAAACTAGAAAGAAAGCTAGATTTAAAGAAATCTCAGTCATTCTAGCTTTTCGGTTCAGTCTGGACATGTTTTAAACCGTTTGAAAGTTAGAGTTGGCGAGATTTAAATAAATCTAGTCCGCCCACAGATATGTCAGTGCCAATTCACGAAAAATGAATATTTACAGCAGTAGTTGAATAAAAAGCGAGTAAAGCAATATATATACAGTTATATATATACAAAAACTGTAAAGGGCGATGGGTTTTCACGCCGGTGCCCGGATTGTAATTGAAATATATGTATATATATATATATATTTATAAAAGCTGTATAAAAGCCACGGAATGATCTAGGCTGGACAGAATTGAAATATATATATATATATATATATAAACAGTAAAAAGGGCGATGGGTTTTCACGCCGGACTAGAATTGAAATATATATATATATTGACAGAAAGATAGTCAACCAAGACTGGGAAGAGAACCCAGTGATGGTGAAAGCTGCTTATATATGCATAAATATATATAAAAGCAGTAAAAAGGCCACAGAATAATCTAAGGCAAACTGAAATGTAAATGTACAGAAAAGTGGTCAACCAAGAACTAGGAAGATCACCCAGTAATGGCGAAGAGTGCAAAAACAGTATAAAGGCCACGAAATAATCCAGGCCGGACGGAAATGTAAATTTATAGAAAAGTAGTCAACCAGGGACTGGAAAGATCACCCAGTAATGGCGAAGAGTGCAAAAGCAGAATAAAGGCCACACAATGATCTAGGTCAGACTGAAATATAAATATATATATATATATATATATATATTGACAAAAATATAGTCAACCAAGACTGGGAAGAGAATCCAGTGGTGGTGAAAGCTGCTTATATATGCATAAATATATATAAAAGCTGTAAACTACCTCAGATTTAACATCCGGGCTTAATAGAATTGAAAAGTTAGTATATAATAGTTAAATAAACACACACAAAAAAACAAACCCGTATTGGGAAGATAACCCAGTCTAGCAAATTTACTCAAAACGAAGGTGCTAGTGCACTGAAGCTGCTGCAGCTGACGGATCATCAATTCGAGTTATAAAAATGCCAAAAATTGAGTTTATGTACAAAAATGTACCAAATTTTGACGAAAACGGCCACGGAACTAAGTTTCGGGCATTTTTTGAAAATGAAACTTAACGTGTAAGTGTATAAAAGTGAAAAGTAGTAGTATTCACTTTCTAATTATAGAAATACTTACAATAGACTGTTACATGGTCTTTTTGCCACTAAGTGGGGTTCAAACGTCCAATCTACCGGTTATTTTCTGATATGTGGTAGTATATGGGTATATCTACGTGTTAGAGTGAAAAAATTTGAGTTTAGAAGAGGTGAAAAAGTCAAAAAATCAAACAGGCAGAGGTTCGCTGCGTTTTTGAATTTTTTAAAATGAGGGGGGGTGGCCTCATATTTATAGACCAGGGAGCCTCCACCCTACCTGCTGCTACCGCAGGTAGAGGTGCGACTCCCCTGGTGGGGCATGCAGTGCCGGGTTCCATCGTCTCAAAGTACGTGCACTTCGAACAACTCTCAGTCGAAGTCGAAACTTTTTAACTTTTGATCGGAGCGTCCCTTTGAGGCGTGCTGTACCTTTCTGGAAATCCCTTGTTGAGAGTATCACAATGACATGGGATAAAACATTTTCCAGGTCCAAGAAGAAAGGTTCATAACCAGGTCTTTAATTCCCCGCAGTTTGTCCGTTGAGCTGTCTTGCGCTATTTTCACTCGGGATCATCGTTATGGTTTGTTCTGACCTTGGTGGCATTAATTCGGCTTGAATTTAACTGAATTAGCTTAGGGTTGGTAAAATTACCATTTTTCCCCTCCTGGGGTTGCCTTCAATGTCGGCATGGCCTTTAGTTGACTTCCGAGAGTCGTGTCCAAGACTTGGATCCCATTCGAGTCTGTTCATCCTCAGTGTTGCATCTGAAGCTGCCGTGGTCGTTCCAAGTTTTCTTCTATCAGTGTTATGATGCTTCAGGTTTGTTCCTAAGGTTGACTTGACTTCCCAGGTTGAGACCGGGGATGACCTGCACTTCTCGGGTTGAGATCGGGGCTGATCTGTACCTCCCGGGTTGAGATCGGGGCTGCGTTAACATCCCGATATTGGTGATCGGGGTTATGGTTGTCCCTGTATTAGTGACCGAGTTTGAACTGATGGCCTGATATTGAGATCAGGGTTGATCTGACGGTCTGATTAGAGAACGGAGTTGATTTGATGGCCCAATATTAAGATCGGGGTTGATTTGATGGTCTGATTGGAGATAGGAGTTGATTTGATGGCCTGATATTGAGATCGTAGTTGATCTGATGGTCTGATTGGAGATCGGAGTTGATTTGATGGCCCGATATTGAGATCGGGGTTGATCTGATGGTCCGATTGGAGATCAGAGTTGATTTGACGGCCTGATATTGAGATCGGGGTTAATCTGACGGTCCGATTGGAGATCGAAGTTGATTTGATGGCACGATATTGAGATCGGGATTGATCTGATGGTTCGATTGGAGATCAGAGTTGATTTGACGACCCGATATTAAGATCGGGGTTGATCAGATGGTCTGATCGGATATCGGAGTTGATTTGATTGCCCGACATTGAGATCGGGGTTGATCTGACGGTCCGATTAGAGATCGGAGTTGATTTGATGGCACGATATTGAGATAGGGGTTGATCTGACGGTCCGATTGGAGATCAAAGTTGATTTGATTGACCAGTATTGAGACCAAATTTGAACTAGAGGTCCGATATTGAGACCGATGTTGATTTGATTGACCGGTATTGAGACTGAATATGAACTGGAGGTCCGGTATTGAGTCCGGAGTTGATTTGATGGCCCGATATTGAGATCATGGTTGATCTGACGGTCCGATTGGAGATCGGAGTTGATTTGATTGACCGGTATTGAGACCGAATTTGAACTAGAGGTCCGGTATTGAGACCGGAGTTGATTTGATGGCCGGTATTGAGACCAGATTTAATCTGGTGGTCCGGTATCGAGATCGGAGTTGATTTGATTGACCAGTATTGAGATCGGATTTGAACTTGAGGTCCGGTATTGAGACCGGAGTTGATTTGATTGCCCTGCTTTGCCCTCCTACAGTATTAGTAATAGGGGCAGGAAATTTCGATTGTCTACAATATACATCTCTACGAAATACATAAACTGTATGCATCAAATATCATATATGTCCTACAAATAAAAGTAAAAAGTACAGGGAATGGGGCAGAGCAGCCCGTCAACTAACAAAAGGCCTAGCAAATGAAATCTACATCACCAAACATATCAACCTGCGCCAAGTCCTCCTAAGTCGAGGCCTTTGCACCAAAGTTCAAATATGCGTAGTGAAAAGACGGGTTGCATCCTCCAAGGACGTTAGCGGCACCCGAGTCATCAGTCAAGCTAGTATCTAATTCAGCGGGGTCACAAGTAAAAAAACTCGCCCTTTTATAATCAATGATGTAATCCATTGGCTACAATCCAGTGAAGGCGTCGGCTCAACCCCGATGGTGTAATTCGTTGGTTACAACCCAGTGAAGGCATCGGCATGACCCCGATGGTGTAATCAGTTGGCAACAAACCAGTGAAGGCATCGGCATGAACCCGATGATGTAATACGGTGGCTATAACCCAGTGAAAGCGTCGGCTCAACCCTGATGGTGTAATCCATTGGCTACAACCCAATGAAGGCATCGGCATGACCCCGATGGTGTAATCCGTTGGTAACAAACCAATAAAGGCATCGGCATGACCCCGATGGTGTAATCTGTTGGCAACAAACCAGTGAAGGCATCTGCATGACCCCGATGATGTAATCCATTGGCTACAACCCAATGAAGGCGTTGGCTGAACCCGATGGTGTAATCCGTTGGCAACAAACCAATGAAGGCATCGGCATGACCCAGATGATGTAATCCAGTGGCTACAACCCAGTGAAGGCATCAGCATGACCCCGATGATCTAATCCTTTGGCTACAACCCATTGAAGGCATCGGCTCAACCCTGACGGTGTACTCCATTGGCAACAAACCAGTGAAGGCATCGGCATGATCCCGAGTGAAGGCATCGGCATAACTCCGATGATGTAATTAGCTGGCTACAACCCAGTAAAGGCATCGGCATAATACCAATGATGTAATCCACCGACAACGAACCAGTGAAGGTGTCGGCTAGACTCCTGATGATGTAATCCGTTGGCTACAACCCAGTGAAGGCATCGGCTCAACCTCGATGATGTAATCCACTGGCAACGAACCAGTGAAGGGGTCGGCTCGACCCCCGATGATGTAATCCACCGGCAATGAACCAGTGAAGGCGTCGGCTCGACCCCAGATGATGTAATCCGTTGGCTACAACCCAGTGAAGGGGTTGGCTCAATCCCAATGATGCAATCCACCAGCAACAACCTAGTGAAGACGTCGGCTCAACCTTGATGATGTAATCCGTTGGCTACAACCAAATGAAGGCATCGACATGACCTCGATGGTGTAATCCATTGACTACAACCCAACGTAGGTCGGCTCAGCCCCGCTAAAGTAATCTTTTGGCTACAACCTAATGAAGACATCGACATAACCTCGATGGTGTAATCCGTTGACCACAACCTAACGCAGGTCAGCTCAGCCCCGATAAAGTAATCTATTGGCTACAACCCAGTGAGGGTGTCGACTTGACCTCGACGACGTGATTCTTAGAACTTTATCATAATATCGCATATCATTACATATTTTTATACATGACATTGCATCATCAGATATACCTTGTCATGCATTCTCCGTGTCTAGTAATCTTTGTCGTGTTTATTCCATTACATTGCATAAACATGACAAAGAGGGGCATCTATAGACACTTAAAATTTTACTTTCTTTGTACTAACCTTGCAGAAGGCCAAAAGCGTAATTTTACTTCAGAGACAACCCCGAGGTAGGGCAAAAGAATCAGGTCATCCCGGAGACAACCTCGTGAAAGATTCAAAGGACCAATGACGTCCGAACATGTCGTGAACCGAACGAGGATGGCTAAGCTGAGATAGTGTCCGTCGAAAACCAATTCAATAAACCTCAAAATGCGTGCCATTGACGATAAACCAACTAACTACCGTCAGTAACCAGAAGATACTTCTCAGCTATCAGAATCATATTCCCAGGCCCTGACTCAATCAAATAGTGATAACCCAGAAAATCGAGTTGTCCAGAAATTTAAGATTTAAGGATTAATAATTAATAAAATGAATTTTATTGATTATTTTTTGAGATATGTGGTTATTAATCATTCTATGACATAGGATGATTAGAAATGGAGAGGATTCTGGCTACGAGCTGGAATGAACGAGTATGAATTTTAAGACAAAAATAAAAAATTTCTGGGAATAAAAATATTTTTGAGGAAAAAACGAAATAGGCACTATTCATGTATGAAACCTAAGGGTTAGGGTTTAACCCCATGGGTTAGGGTTTGAGGTTATGGTTTTGACCCTAAGCTTTTTCGGGAGATTGGAATGTCGGAATGATATCCTATTGAAAGATTTGACGATAATATACCGTGAAAAGTTAAGTTAGTCGAGAAAAGTTTTCTCAGAAAGAAAATGACGAAAATCACTATTCATCCGTTTCTGTTCTAGAATTTATTTTGAAATTTTGAGAAACGCGTAATGATAGGATTTTGAGACGTGATGGAATATGTAATAATATTTCATTTATGGCTCGTGAAGTTTTCTCTTGCGGACTTAAAATCCTAAGGGTTAGGAAAAGTGAAATTAAAGAAGAAAATGATTATGTGTAATAATAAATGATTATTATACATAACGAATACGCGTATAATACAATTATTATACGAGTATAATACGAGGAGGATACGAGAATTAATACGACGTATAATACAAATTTTATACTAAGTAAATAGATTTAATTTGAATTAAATCTAAGAATTTAACCCGTGGGTTGAACCGGCGGGTAAATGGGTGGTTTAACCCATGTAGCAACCCATGGGCACATGGTGTGACATGGGAGGCCATGTGCTAGCACATGCTAGCACATGGGAGGAGATGGGTTGGCATGTGGAGGAGGTGGTCAAAACTTGGGGCCAAAGAAAGTTGAGGAGGTTTGGTCCAAAGACCAAACTATCCTTTGTCTTGCTTGCCTAAAGACCATCCTACCCTTAGCCTTGATTTGCCTATAAATAGAATGCTTAGGCCTTCATTTTTCATTGTTTAAAAATCTCACCAATATCTAGAGAGGGTGATAGAGCTTGAGAGCTTGAAGGAGAAGAGAGAAAGAAGAGCTTGATGAGAGGAAAAGAAGCTAGTCTAAGACTTTGTCAAGAAAAAAGTCTAAAGAGACAAGAACACTTATAAGGTATAAGTGTTAAACCTTAATCTTCATCTTTCTTTAATTTTAAAGATTGATAGAGAAGTGAAAATGGACAAAGCATGCATGTTAGGAAGTATGGAGATTGGTATTAGTGGACTTTAACACACTAAGAACCAAAAACAAGTGAAAACCATAGTTAAATGGTTAAGAATTAATGAAGAAATGAGTTAAAACCATAATGATTGGTTAATGAAGGAAATAGATGTTAGAAGATGTTAGTGGACAATCCGGATGAGTTATATTAACTCTCCGATGTTATAAGGTTGAATTATCAAACTTATAACGTTAGAATGCAAGAAAAAACAAAATTATAATCGTAGTATTGATTAAGAATGAAGAACACGAAGTACGTAATGAAGAAAGTCATTAAAACTTAGATATTTTAAATGGTGAGAATCATAGATGAACAACCAATGGATTGATTCCATTTGGTTTGACGTAAAAATATCAAGAAACGAAGATTCGACGAAAGTTTACGCGATTAGACGTTAAGCGTCGAAATCGTAAATTTCTCAGAATGAAAGTCAAAAGTCACCGTGTGATTCAAAAATGATGGTTTTTGATTGCAACACGTGTAATTATGTAAACAAGACTTGCGAGAGCAAGAACGAACGAATTCAGAGTTAAAACGAAGAATCGAGCGTCGAACGTTCGCGAACGTTCGACGAACGAGTAAAAATGGACTAAATGGTCAATTTTCCGTCAACAGATTCAGAAACAAATTTCAACTTGATAGGATGGTAGAGCATGTCATTTGTGAACTTTTAGCTTTGGAACGAACCAATTCTGAGTTATAACGATCACGTTACGGACTATGGAATTTCAGAATTTTTAAAGACTTAGAAATTTTTCTGAGCTGCAGGGCTAGCGCCGCAGCGCCACCCAATAGGCTTAATCCAGCGCCGCAGTGCCACTCCTGAGAGAAATCTCTAGAGGGATAGCGCCGCAGCACCACTCCAAGAGGAAAATCTGGCGCCGCAGAGCCAGCATGTCAGAAAATTATAACATTGCTAGTAAGTACTTAACCTTTTGCATATCAATTAATGGGCTAGCAAGTGATGTAATGTAAGCTTTAAACAACATGTTTAATCAATGTTTATGAGAGTTAAACGTTGAACAAATATAATTGAACTTAAGCTTGGAAACATTATCCAAAGTTCATGTTGAAGAACAAGTTAAGATCTCGTCGATCATCATACTTAGTGATTATTGATGAGAGTTCGAGTGAACATAGAATTCACTTAATGTAACACTTAAACAAGTGATTTAAACCTTGAGTTAAGGTTGATTGAGATTAAGAGACGAGTAACGTGAATACGTGAACATTTCTCGTGAATCGTATCGGCGTTAAGTAAATGTTCTAAGTATACATTGGTTGTATAACTTAGACGTTTACGAATGTTGGCATAGTAAGATATAATAAGCCATAATAAAAGGTAATAAGAGAATAAAGAACGTATAATGTGAAAAGCCGAGTTAATGTTAATAACTTGGATAAACATTCAGAGTCGTATGGACCGGACGTGATAAGGGAATGTAATGAAATAATAGGAAGAATGAAGTAAAAATTGGTCGCGTAGACGTAGATTACAAGAACGCAAACCATAAAAAGTAAAGAGAAGTATAAGATAATGCTTAAGTCAAGTATTTGACTAATTGGATATGTGTTTTCTATATGCTTTATAGGGATTGTGATGAACGATAAGGCGTAAGCTGTACGCATCGCTAAGGTAAGTTTCTAATCTTGCTCAAGTTCTACTTGATGCAAGTTCCTAACTTCATTCATTTTTATATGAATGCTAGTTTCTTAATTTCCTCAGATGTTGAACATGAGGAAGTATTTCGTATATGCAAATGTGCGATATTTGTACAAGGTGTTGGTATGAATGAGGCCTTGTGCCACAATGTTAACACTTCGGTGTTTAAGTGAAATGAACTGTTCGGTGATTGAACTGTTTCATGTTAGGAAGTTTGGTTATTCATAAACCTATATCGTTAAGTTTGTGCTAATGATTCTAGCCGAACAGAATGTATATGATTGAATAGAAAATGAAATTATATGCGATGTATGTTGTAAAATGATAGGAATCAGAACGTATTTCTATTGTTCGAGCTGCTTCGTAACCATTGTTCGGTTATTGAAGACTTAAAAGAACTTTGATTCTTGCTTTGGTTGTTTACTCAACTGCTATGACTTGCTGAGCAGTTGAATGCTCACACTTACTTGAAATAAAAATATTTTTAGCGACCGATGATATTATATATTAAAGGACAAGAGGAAGATCATGATGATGGATGTCCTGCTACGGTAAGATGCTATAGTCGCGAGTACCATTAGCATCACAAGATGAAGAACTATTCATGTGATGAACACATATGAAGATCAAGTCAAGACTTGAAGAATAGTTAGGTTAAAACTATTATGTAGATGCGGTAACTAGTTAAGTCACGATTGTAATGTGATAAGAATAATGTAATTACCATAATTTTTAATGAAGGAACGTTTTGAGGTAATATAACCTGGGAATGTGTGAATATATCATGTATCTTCAGGATATAATGATGTATGTATGAAATGGGAAGTATCGTAACGCACGGAGATTCGGCAAGAAAAATAGGCCGAATTTTGGGGCGTCACATATTGGTATCAGAGCTGATAGGTTATAAACCTTAGGCAAGAGTACCTAAGACTATAGTCTGAGAAGAGAAGGGTAAGAAAATCGTTGAGATAAACAATTAAGGAAAGAGACCACTACGTGATCTCGTTAAATCGTAAGAACAGGTTTCCTGTTAAACGATGGATGAGTTATAGCTAATTGCTATAATGAAAAGGTACTGTGAGATGGTACAAGGGAAAGAACTCGGTAGGGTTATAAGGGATAGTATACAAATTAAAGAAAATTCGTTGTAAGTCAAGAGAGAGTTAGAGGGTGGTAAATTTCAATTGAGGACTCATGTAATAATTGAGTTGTATGAACTTTTGTTACGGTCAAAGGTTTGTGCTTTGGTGTAACAACAACTCAGTCTATTACAGTGATAATCATTGGAATAGTGATGTCACGCTGTCAATGTGTATATGACGAGAGGGTAAATCCTTTCTTATGTGCATATTAGATAGTAGAATGTACTAAGTTAGGTGCAAGTTCTTGAAACTCATACTTATAAAAAGTTTGTGACTCATAGTTGTATGCTATGTTTCTGAGCCCTGAGCATATGGACAGTCCTTGATTTGTTCTTAGAATACATATTGCGAAGATAAGTTCTTAAACACATATGGTTGTGGAAAGTTCCTAAACACATAAATTGTGGTAAGTTGATGAACTATACTAAGGTATACGAAGTTAGACTGAAAATAAGTTATTTTCGGTATAGATGGCACTTCAGGTTCTAGAAGAGGTTAATATTGTCACAAGTATGCCAATAAAGGAAGAAGAAGGAAGTAGAAAAACTCCAAGTCTTCTAGCTATGCTAGACTTCAAAATTATTGACATCGTGCGGATGTGTATGTCTTTGGATCGAAAATGTTGGTTTCAACTTTTGGAAACCAATGGTTTTTAAAAGAGCTATTCTTTGTATGTCTATGCTAATCATTTCGGCTAGACAGAGTTTGATTTGAAACATCAAAATGAATTTTATATTATATGTGCGTTGAAGGCATAGGTGGTGAAAAAGACGTAGTTATTGTTACATCTGAACATACCTTGAAGTGTATGACAGTATGTAGTTTGACAAAGTCAGAAAATGACGAAGTCCTCAACGTGTTGTGAATCAGTACAGAATTATGACGTCATTTCACGTTTTAAGTTATTGTGAAAGAATTTAAAAAGAGTAGTCGATGTCAATTGATTGACTAGATGACTGTTTCAAGTTGGAGTCCAAATTATTGGATAGTCTAAGCTATTTGATTTGGCTAGACAAATGGTTTATCATGTTTAAAATAAATCAAGCTTTCTTTGAGAAGTTGTCCCAAGTCAAATTATTTTAGTGCGGAATCTGATAAATAAGTCTGAGGTGAACAAACCCATCGTTTTGGGGTTGTACAATAGGTTGATCACCTAATGTATCGGAAGAGGTAGTTTACATTCTTTGTGATTGTAAACTGACCGACAAGGAATTGATTATCGGTAAATACCGACAAATCAAGTTCAATGGTTCATGGTTTCTAGGACCCCTCAGCAAAATGTTTTAAAGGAATCTTATATATTCCTTGTCATTCAAACTTCATAATTAGTGTGTAGATTGTGAATATTACTGAATGGGGGAAGATGAGAAGTATGAGGCCTTAGTGCCGGGATGTTCCTTTATGAATATAAAGGCAACATGTGAAATGTTCTTTAATGAACGATGGATGATGACTTCTGTAAGGAGAAGTTGGGTAAAAGGTTATAGTAACAATTTTGAGGGTGAAATTTTTAGAAGAAGGGGTGAATGTGGTAACCCAGGATTTTAGAAGTATAGTTGTCAGGATATGTATCATCTGACAATTATAACAAGATAAGGATCCTTGAGGGGGAAGGATGTGAATCAGCTAATGAGAAGGAATGACTAGGTAAATACCTAACTGAATTGTATGTTCAGATTTTTCAACATAAATAAGAAGAGTTAAGATTAACTTTTCGTGAAAGGTTGTAAGCATAACGCATCCGGGTACGGATGTGTTTTGGGAAATTCCGAGGACGGAATTTTTATAAGGAGGAAAGAATGTGACAACCCAAAAAATCTAGTTGTCTAGAAATTTAAGATTTAACGATTAATAATTAATAAAATGAATTTTATTGATTATTTTATGAGATATGTGGTTATTAATCATTTTATGACATAGGATGATTAGAAATGGGGGGGATTCTGGCTACGAGTTGGAATGAACGAGTATGAATTTTCAAGAAAAAATAAAAGATTTCTGGGAATAAAAATATTTCTGAGAAAAAGACGAAATAGGCACTATTCATGTATGAAATCTAAGGGTTAGGGTTTAACCCTAAGGGTTAGGGTTTGAGGTTAGGGTTTTAACCCTAAGCCTTTCCGGGACATTGGAATGTCGAATGATATTCTGTCGAAAGATTTGACGGTAATATACCGTGAAAAGTTAAGTTAGCCGAGAAGTTTTCTCGGGAAGAAAATGACGAAAATCACTATTTATCCGTTTCTGTTCGAGAATTTATTTTGAAATTCCGAGAAACGCGTAATGATAGGATTTTGAGACGTGCTGGAATATGTAATAATATTTCATTTATGGCTCGCGAAGTTTTCGCTTGTGGACTTAAAACCCTAAAGGTTAGGAAAAGTGAAATTAAAGAAGAAAATGATTATCTGTAATATTAAATGATTATTATACATAACGACTACGCGTATAATACTAATTATTACACGAGTATAATACGAGGAGGATACGAGAATTAATACGACGTATAATACGAATTTTATACGAAGTAAATAGATTTAATTTGAATTAAATTTAAGAATTTAACCTGTGGGTCGAACCGGCTGGTAAATGGGTGGTTTAACCCATGGAGCAACCCATGGGCACATGGTGTGACATGGGAGGCCATGTGCTAGCACATGCTAGCACATGGGAGGAGATGGGTTGGCATATGGAGGAGGTGGTCAAAACTTGGGGCCAAAGAAAGTTGAGGAGGTTTGGTTCAAAGACCAAACTATCCTTGGTCTTGCTTGCCTAAAGACCATCCTACCCTTAGCCTTGATTTGCCTATAAATAGAAGGCTTAGGCCTTCATTTTTCATTGTTTGAAAATCCCACCAATATCTAGAGAGCGGGAGAGAGAGAGCTTGAGAGCTTGAAGGAGAAGAGAGAAAGAAGAGCTTGATGAGCAACCAAGAAGGAAGAGAAGCTAGCCTAAGACTTTGTCAAGAACAAAGTCTAAAGAGACAAGAACACTTATAAGGTATAAGTGTTAAACCTTAATCTTCATCTTTCTTTAATTTTAAAGATTGATAGAGAAGTGACAATGGACAAAGCATGCATGTTAGGAAGTATGGAGATTGGTATTAGTGGACTTTAACACACTAAGAACCAAGAACAAGTGAAAACCATAGTTAAATGGTTCAGAATTAATGAAGAAATGAGTTAAAACCATAATGATTGGTTAATGAAGGAAATAGATGTTAGAAGATGTTAGTGGACGATCCGGATGAGTTATATTAACTCTCTGATGTTATAAGGTTGAATTATCAAACTTATAATGTTAGAATGCAAGAAAATGTAAAATCATAATCATAATATTGGTTAAGAACGAAGAACACGAAGAACGTAATGAAGAAAGCCATTAAAACTTAGATGTTTTAGATGGTGAGAATCATAGATGAACAACCAATGGATTTATTCCATTTAATTTGATGTAAAAACTATCAAGAAATGAAGATACAGCGGAAGTTTACGTGATTAGACGTTAAGCATCGAAATCGTAAATTTCCCAAAATGAAAGTCAAAAGTCGCCGTGTGATTCAGAAATGATGGTTTTCGATTGCAACACGTGTAATTATGTAAACAAGACTTGCGAGAGCAAGAACGAACGAATTCGGAGTTAAAACAAAGAATCGAGCGTCGAACGTTCGCGAATGAACCAATTCTGAGTTATAACGTCAAACGTTCGTTCGTAAACGCGTAAAAATGGACTAAACGGTCAATTTTCCCTCAACGGATTCAGAAATGAATTCCAACTTGATAGGATGGTAGAGCATGTCATTTGTGAACTTTTGGCTTTGGAACGAACCAATTTCGAGTTATAACGATTACGTTACGGACTCAAGAATTTCATAATTTTCAAAGACTTAGAAATTTTTCTGAGCTGCAGGGCTAGCGCCGCAGCGCCAGCCAATAGGCTTAATCCGGTGCCGCAGCGCCACTCCTGGAGAAATCTCTGGAGGGATAGCGCCGTAGCGCCACTCCAAGAGGAAAATCTGGCGTTGCAACGCCAACATGTCAGAAAATTTTGACATTGCTAGTAAGTACTTAACATTTTGCATATCAATTAATGGGCTAACAAATGATGTAATGTAAGCTTTAAACAACATGTTTAATCAATGTTTATGAGAGTTAAACGTTGAACAAACGTAATTGAACTTAATCTTGGAAACATTAACCAAAGTTTAAGTTGAAGAACAAGTTAAGATCTCGTCAATCATCATATTTAGTGATTATTGATGAGAGTTCGAGTGAACATAGAATTCACTTAATGTAACACTTAAACAAGTGATTTAAACCTTGAGTCAAGGTTGACTGAGATTAAGAGACGAGTAACGTGAATGCAGGATACGTGAACATTTCTTGTGAATCGTATCGACGTTGAGTAAATGTTCTAAGTATACATTGGTTGTATAACTTAGACGTTAACGAATTTTGGCATAGTGAGATATAATAAGCCGTAACAAAAGGTAATAAGAGAATAAAGAACGTATAATGTGAAAAGCCGAGTTAATGTTAATAACTTGGATAAACGTTCAGAGTCGTATGGACCGGACGTGATAAGGGAATGTAATGAAATAATAGGAAGAATGAAGTAAAGATTGGTCGCGTAGACGTAGATTACAAGAACGCAAACCATAAGAAGTAAAGAGAAGTATAAGATAATGCTTAAGTCAAGTATTTGACTAATTGGATATGTGTTTCCTATATGCTTTATAGGGATTGTGATGAACGATAAGGCGTAAGCAGTACGCATCGCTAAGGCAAGTTTCTAATCTTGCTCAAGTTCTACTTGATTCAAGTTCCTAACTTCATTCATTTTTATATGAATGCTAGTTTCTTAATTTCCTCAGATGTTGAACATGAGGAAGTATTTCGTATATGCAAATGTGCGATATTTGTACAAGGTGTTGGTATGAATGAGGCCTTGTGCCACAATGTTAACACTTCGGTGTTTAAGTGAAATGAACTGTTCGGTGATTGAACTGTTTCATGTTAGGAAGTTTGGTTATTCATAAACCAATATCGTTAAGTCTGTGCTATTGATTCTAGCCGAACAGAATGTATATGATTGAATAGAAAATGAAAGTATATGAGATTTATGTTGTAAAATGATAGGAATCAGAACGTATTTCTATTGTTCGAGCTGCTTCGTAACCATTGTTCGGTTATTGAAGATTTAAAAGAACTTTGATTCTTGCTTTGGTTGTTTACTCAACTGCTATGACTTGCTGAGCAGTTGAATGCTCACACTTACTTGAAATAAAAATATTTTCAGCGACCGACGATATTATATGTTAAAGGACAAGAGGAAGATCATGATGATGGATGTCCTACTACGGTAAGATGCTATAGTCGCGAGTACCATTAGCATCACAAGATGAAGAACTGTTCATGTGATGAACACATATGAAGATCAAGTCGAGACTTGAAGAATAGTTAGGTTAAAACTATTCTGTAGATGCGGTGACTAGTTAAGTCACGATTGTAATGTGATAAGAATAATGTAATTACCATTATTTTTAATGAAGGAACGTTTTGAGGTAATAGAACCTGGGAATGTGTGAATATATCATGTATCTTCAGGATATAATGATGTATGTATGAAATGGGAAGTATCGTAACGCACGGAGATTCGGCAAGAAAAATAGGCCGAATTTTGGGGCGTCACACAAACTCGATTCTATTCCACCGCATTTCGCACAGACTTTTCGAAAGTTCGATCTGCGCATGTCAACTTCCTCCAAACTAGGACCAAAGGAACGCACTTCGAGACTGCAGGACCCACCGGCCCAGTCGCATACATATATGCGACTAGCCGCATGTATGTAACTCGTATTATTGAAATGATATTATTAGATTGCATTATTGGCAATGTCTAGAAAGTTCTGTCAAGAAAAAGGGTTAGGTTATATAATTGTGCGCCAATAAGGATAAATCCTTATGGGAAATCCCCCTCTTTCCTGGGAACGATCTGGTTGTCAATATTGTGAGCTTATAATATTAGTTGTGAATAATTGTTATGTGGTGGATAATTGTCCATTTTTTGTTACAAATGGAAGAATTTTAGAATGAGATATTTGTTGAAAGTTTGGCATATTTTTCTATAGAGTTATACTTATCTTCTCCAATAAAATATTCATTCAAATATATTATTATAATATTATATTATAATAGTATAGTTTTTATTAATATACTATTATAATATTATAAGATTATATTATTTTTGTCAGATTGTTAAGTTCTTTTCAAAACTTCCCGTGCACTTATCTTTTTCCTAATGGGAGGGAATACTTTCTGCAAAATCCTTTTATTTCTAAATGTGTGGGCCCTCAACCAATAAGAAAGAAAGAAAGAAAGAAAGAAAGAAAAAAGAAAGAAAGAAAGAAAGAAAGATAGAGAGAGAGAGAGAGAGAAGAGTTAGGCGGAGAAAAAAAAGGACGACTAGGCAGAAGTTAGGAAGCACTTGAATTCCTTCTCCGAGGCTGCACTATAAAAGGGGGGTTACCCTTCATTCAAAAATCATACCAGAAAACATAAGTTTTTCTATTATTATATTATGAGTATTTTTTTTGAGTATAAGGATACTTGTAGTTTTTAGTGCAAGATTTTCTCAGAATAATATTCGGTATACTAGTCAAATCTAATTTTCTACTAAGGTAAATGATGTTATTTTCTTTCAATATTCGTAAAAGATATTATTTTCTTTCATATTCCATATTATGAAAGTAATATTATTTCATTTCATATTCCTAAATTTAAACTTACTATGGTAAGTATTGCTTCTATAATTCCTGAAATGATTAGAAATTCTTTGAGTTTTGCGCTTCATCTAATATCATTTCACCGGAATACTGGTTTGAACTTTTTTATCAAATTTTAATATTTTCATACGGGATACTATTCATTCGGTACTATTCGTACGGTACTATTCACGAGTTACTATTCATACGATACTATTCACAAAGCACTATTCACGATAAAATTTGTTTCTTTTATGTCCAAATTATTTTTGATATATGAATATCATTCTTGAATTTTGCTCCACAATTGATTATTATTGAACATTCTTGAACTTGGATAAATTAAATTACAAATCTCTAATATTTGTCCTTTATTTCACTTGATTCGTTCTTTATATCATTTTTCATCATCCTCAGTCTTAAATTGTGGTGAAAGTTATCTTTGGCCGTAGTGCAAAGATGAACTGTTGATTGATGAATATCTTTGGCCCGTAGTGCAAAGCTGAACTGTTAATTGATAAATATCTTTCGCCCGTAGTGTAAAGATGGACAGGTGTTTGGCATGATCATGATCACTGGTGATATAAATGAATATATTTGGCCCGTAGTGCAAAGATAAATTATTGAATTGAATTATTTATTGATGTTACAGAGATGAAATATTGATGATGAACTTTTAAATCATTGAAAATAGTAGACATCATGCTCTACTTGACTCTTCTAAATTGCTGTTTCCGCTACAGTTGTTGATCTAAAACATGTTGTCTATTGTATTCTATCAGATTATTCCCTGTTGAGGGCTAAGAATAATTTGTTCTACATTATCTTAGTCATAATATTTTTTACTAGCTATTCACCTTTTTCTTTCATTGTTCTCTATAGGAAATGAGAATATAGTGGGGACTAGTCGGGAAATGGAGTGATGGTTCGAGATAGTGCTATAGTAGTCCTCATTATTTTGTAAAATAGTGTGATAATAATTGTAATGAGGACTTAATTTGAGTGCTGATATTTTCGTATTATATACGACATAATATCTGTATTGAAGCTTACAGTCTGTGTGGTCGTATTTTGCACGACAGTTTAATGTAATAAGAATTGTATTTAGATTCTGTACCATGTATTTGGTGACTCAGAGTGGGTTGTGTATTGGACCTATTTTGGGGGTGTCACAAAAAGGGTCCGAAATGGCTTGAAACGGTGATTTCAACAGATGAAATCATCTAATATCAAAGCCTAGGACATTGTATATATGTATTCCCGCATAAATAATTTGAGCCTATGAATCTCGGTGTTGAGATCCCCGATTGGATCCCAACTTGATTCCCACGATGGACCGGTTTTTATGATGTAATGTCTAAATAACGCAAATATCATTGTATATTTAATATTTGAATCTTGAAGACAAACTTGAGGGGTTTGTCCCGAGAAGTGGGATTCAAGATCCCGCGATAGTGAAAACTTTAATTGTGGGTGCTCGGATTCATCGAGATGGCTTACATGCCTGATGATGATCCAACCCTTTTTGGCGCTTTTTACATGTATATCATCAAAATGACTTCTAATAAAACCACAAAGAGCTTTCAGTTATAATAAAGCGATCTGGGGTAGATCACCTTATGAACGTAAAGATAAATAAAAGGAAGTATTGAAGTCCTCGATTCCTAGTCGGGCAAAGGATTTGAAAACTTTGTTTTCCAAAACATCAGTTCAATTCATACATCTTGTTAAAAAATAAACTTTTTGTCAAATCAAATCCTTCGTACCTAGGCGCAAAAGAGGTACAACACTACTTTCAAATAACCCAAAATAAAGACTTAGAATAAAAATGAATAAAGTTTTCAAAATATAACACACACACACACACACACTTTATGCATAGGAAATCAAATAAGATACGGTACCGTGAGTCGAGGGGTGCCTAACACCTTCCCCCCGCTTAACCTAACCCCCGAATTTCACGAATCTCGGGTTTCAGACCAATCTTTCAGAGTCACGCATTAGACCATATTGCAAAAACTATTAAAACTCGGATGAGTTGGTACGTCCATTTAAACTATACCAACTGGTGGCTCTGTCTCATTCGGTCCAATCATAAAATAATAAAATCAATCTTTTTAAAAGTCGTCGACACTTATGTCAGTATTGCTTTCCTAAAACTTCACCCTTTAATAAAACCCATAGACATAGCGAATCACAAAAGGGTAAAACTAACAACACAAACTTAGGAAAGACGGACGAAGACTATCGAATTTTCCTTGCGTCAACAATGCCTTCCTCTTTCAATTCAATGTAAAATTTTCCATTTCCAAGTGTAAATATACATTCCATGTCTTGTAAATCCTGCCATGCTTTCATGTCATTAAAATAGCTGACCTTTGTTTTACAAAATAAGATTAAAAAACTTCAAAAAAGGAACACATTGCATAGCATGCATCATGATGATATATATACATCAAAATTAACACCCCTACGTTTGTTGTATGGAAAAATTGGTCCCGACACCAGATCAAAATCTAAGAAAGCACTGAGCCCATCTCCGAACATGGCTTCAAGTGTTCAACCTGAATCCACCCTTGTCTCTAGGGAGGAGTTTAAAGGATTAAAGAACTAGATAGCGGAATTAGCTATTTTCCTCAAATAACAAAGCAAAGGTCTTCAAGGGAAACAAACACCTGGTCATACATAATCATCTACACCCGATGGCAGTCAGGATATCGGAAAGAAAGACACCCAGATTCCTGAATCTCAAAACCAGGATATGACCAACAAAACCTCTGAAATCACAAATCTCAACAAGGAGCAGGAAGTTGGTGATATTCTGAAGAAGGTTCAACAAATGGAAGAAACAATCCGGTCCATCAAAGGGACTGGGGCATTTGGAAGCGTAAATTATTCAGATTTATGTATCTTCCCAGGGGCTCATTCTCCAGAAAAGATTCAAGTCCCTGATTTTGAAAAATATGATGGATTAGGAGATCCTTACACCCATTTGAAGGTATTCATCGGAGAGCTCAGATCCTATGTAGAGGACGAAAAGCTCATAATGTAATTATTTTAAAAAAGTTTAACCGGAGAGGCCAGAGCCTGGTATGCCCTACTGGATAATTCTAAAATTCACAGTTGGGAAGATCTGGCACATGCCTTCCTCAATCAATACAGCTTCCAGTCTCAGATGGCTCCAGATAGATATCAAATCACTAAAATCAAGAAGTAAAACACTGAGTCATTCAGAAAGTATGCTCAACGGTGGAGACGGATGGCGGCACAAGTCACCCCGCCTATGACTGAGTCTGAGATAGTCATGACCTTCATCGACATTCAAGAAGCTTCATAATACGAGAGGATCCTAGCATGTATAGGAAAACCATTCTCAGAGATGATCATACACGGAGAGATGGTCAAAATGGGGCTAAAGTTTGGGAAGATAAAAAGATCTTACCGTCTTGGAAGCCGTGGCCGAGCACATCCAATCTGGGAGTTATGGGAGTAATTCCCAGATAGCACACAAGAAGAAAGAAGAAGAACTGTCCTTAATACTACAAGGACAGAATCAGAGAGGTAATTCGAGCAGTATGCCCATTCAAAGGAGAAACTAGTCCCCTTTCCAAGCTCCTGCACAGCCTTTTAATCCTCTATTTCAGAAAGTTGTAGAGGCCAGACATCGAAGAGCATTCACCCCCATAGAAAATTGTTCAAGACGTCGAAGAACGTTCACCCCCTTCACTAGAAAATGTGCTGAAACTACTGACAGCACAAAAGAAGATTGTTCAACTCCTTCCGCTGGCCAGTTCCAGCGGATGGAATTTTGACCCAAGTAAAAAGTGTGCATACCATTCCGGATCCCCGGGCCACGATACACAAGACTATTGGTCTCTCAAGCATAAAATCCAAGACTTGATAGAGAACGGAGAGATTGTGGTGACCAAGCCATAGCAACCGCATGTGCAAGATAATCCCATCCCTCAACACAATAAGGAGAATGTCAATATGATTAGCACGAGGAATGGAGAAGGATCCAAATACCTCCGTTATATTGGAGAGTCAACTCAATTAAGTACCAATAGCCCAGACAGTTGGGAGTTCTCAGAAAGGCGGTTCCTGATAGAACAAAAAATTAAATCTATTAAGGAATAGATTGGATAGTTGGCGGAGCTGGTCGTGTATCAACATCAGATAACCAGGCAGCTAATAAATTAGACCAACCAGCATGAAGTAAGTCCTCCTACACCAGAAATTAGCCCCATTGCTATAAGGGACCATTACCGATTTCATGAGCATGAACCTTGGGCCGACAAGGTGGCTAAGGAAGAGAAGTTCCAAGCTGATATAGTTTGCCTTCCAGAGGAATTTCACTAATTTGAATCAGCCTATGAAAGAATTCCTCCAAATGCTGATCAATGAGGGGATGGTTACGGATTTGTTACCCCCGGTGAACCCTCGATCCAGGAAGTTCAAGCCTGATAGAATCTGCCATTATCATTCCAATGCACCTGGTCATGACACAGAGGATTGTTGGGGACTTCGTCACTTGATTTAGAATCTAATTGAAAGTGGTGAATTGATAAAAGGAAATCAAGATTGTGGTTATCATGATAAAGAAGCACTCTTTATTCCCATGGCGTGGAATTAGGAAACAGTTACTGTTATTTTCTGTGAGAAGGATCTAGCCGTAACACCACTAATACTGCAAGGAAAAAAGGTCCAAAAAGGAAAGAATCCCATAAAGGTTGTTGCGCCCGAACCTCTGATGATGCATCTGTGGCTCAATGCATCATGCTCGCATCTATGAATAACGAGCTTCAGCGTCAGCATGAAAACATAGATGCTCCTTCTATGTTGGTTCACCTCAAAGAGTTGTATGGTGAACAAAGTAGGACTTCTAGATATGAGATATCTAAGGAACCCTTCTGATCTCTGATGACCAAGGGCACTGCTGTTGACACTCATGTCTTAAGGGTGATCAATTTGATTGAACGCCTTGGATAGCTTGGGTTCGTCATGGATGGAGAGTTGAGTCAAGACTTAATTTTGCAGTCACTCCCTGAGACCTTCTTACAGTTTGTAGTAAATTTCCATATAAATAAGTTAGATTTCAACTTGCCTAAATAACTTAACATGTTAAAAACTACAGAAGGTCACTTTCCATCCAAGAAGAACCATGTATTAATGGTGGATTCTTCCAAAAAAAGGAAGAGGCCCAAGGTATCTTCTGAAAAGAAGAAATCTAAGAAGGCTAAGGGCAAGTTGAATATAAAGGAACAAAAGAAACCTGATCCAGCTAGCAAAGAAATGTGCTTACATTGCAACGAGTCGGGTCACTGGAAGAGGAATTGCAAGAAGTTTCTAGCAGAGAAGAAGCTTGGAGAAGCTTCGACTTCCAATCAAGGTTTGTTCATGATTGAAATTAATTTTTTAGAAAGTCAAAATTCTACTTGGGTATTGGATACCGGCTGTGGTTCTCACATATGTAATAATGTGCAAGGACTGGTCAGAAGTAAAAAACTGAACAAGAATGAGGTTGTCCTACGAGTGGGAAATGGAGCAAAGGTTAATGCATTAGCTGTAGGCACTACGGGAAAGTCCATTTATTTAAATAACTATTATTTTGTTCCGAATATCATTAGAAATATTATTTTTATTTTCGTATTAGATATGGATGAATTTGACATTATAATAAAGAACAACAGTTGTTCTATCTATAAAGACAATGTTTTATATGGTGTTGGTAATCTGCGAAATGAATTTTTTATACTTGATTTCGTACAAACCTAACAGTGGTATCAAAGCCAAACCTTTATGTAATTATTAATTATTTTGATTCTAAATATATATGGGTATGTATTTAGAATAATTTATTAAGTATAATTTTATTGTATAAAATTATTTTTTATGAAAAAAAGGGACAATTCCGAACTATGATAAAAATGGCGATTTTTTTTTTTTTTGGACTAATCAGTTACTAGTTAAGTACCCAAATCAGGATATTATATATATATGGTACTTGAATGATTACATACCTGCAGGATTCAAAAAGGCGAAAGTGATTCAATTTCAAAAAAGGTGACTGTATAGATTTCAAAAAGGTCACCCTGTATATATATTTCAAAAGGGGTTTCTAAAAAGTGGCTACCATATATATATATATATATATATATATATATAGGGTTCTAATCTGTGGCAACCGGTTGCCACGGACACTGTTCAGCAACCAACTTTTGTACCGTTGATCTGAAGGAGCAACGGCTGAGATCAAAAAAATTCCTCCCCTGCCGCAACAGCCTCTTGTGGCAACACTACAGGACAAAAACTGGTTGGCGAATTTACTGTTATGCCCTCCCCTCATATATATGTATTAGCTTATTACTGTTATGCCCATTGCCTTATACATTATTATTATTATTATTATTATTATTATTATTGTTATTAATAATAAAAATAACAATAATAATTATTATTATAATGACAAAAATAATAATAATAATAATAATTATTATTATAATTATAATAACAATAATAATAATAGTAATTATAATAACAATAATAATATTAATTATAATAACAATAATAATAATAATTATAGTAATTATTATAATGACAAAAATAATACTAATAAAAATAATACTAATAATACTAATAATTATTAGTATTATTAGTATTATTTTTGTCATTATAATCATTATTATTGTTATTATTATTGTTATTATAATTATTATTATTATTGTTATTATAATTACTATTATTATTATTGTTATTATAATTATAATAATAATAATTATTATTATTATTATTATTTTTGTCATTATAATAATAATTATTATTGTTATTTTTATTATTAATAACAATAATAATAATAATAATAATAATAATAATAATAATAATAATAATAATAATGTATAAGGCAATGGGCATAACAGTAATAAGCTAATACATATATATGAGGGGAGGGCATAACAGTAAATTCGCCAACCAGTTTTTGTCCTGTAGTGTTGCCACAAGAGGCTGTTGCGGCAGGGGAGGAATTTTTTTGATCTCAGCCGTTGCTCCTTCAGATCAACGGTACAAAAGTTGGTTGCTGAACAGTGTCCGTGGCAACCGGTTGCCACGGATTAGAACCCATATATATATATATATATATATATATATATATATATATATATATTCTTAATAATTTTGTAATTAAAATAAAGAATTTATTTTAATATTGAAATTAGATTTCATACAATTTAAAATTATCCATTAAATGATACTCATATATATATGGAATGTTTTAATTCATGATGAGATGAATATTTATTTATTTATTGATGCATATGGTGATATGTATCATAATAAATAGGGTTGATTATGGACTATTGACTAATGTGATTGGATTTTATTTTAGTTGGATGCTTGAATGTATGTGTTTTATTAAATAGGATCTGCATACCTTGTATTCTCTAATTTTTTTCTTGATGTAAATTCTATCTCCCTCCTATGTACACTTCTCCTTGACTGCTGATTAAGGTTTCTATTTTATTTAACACTAATAGAAATTCGACCTATAGCGACGAGCTATAGCAACGGTCAGGACGGAACCGTCGCAATAGGGTATCTATAGCGACGGTCATAGACTGACCGTCGGTATATGCCTTTGAAGATAATATATTCCGAGGGTCATAATCCGACCATCGGTATAGAGCTTTTTTTGGGCATAAATTCCTCCCATTTCCCCCCCAAATCAGTATAACATTTTCCCCCAAACTCAGCACTCGATCAGCCCTCTCTCTCCTCTCTCACCCTTTCTCACTCTATCGATTGGCCATTGTGCGCGCTCCGCCGACAAGAGGCCCTCCGCTAGTAGGGCATCACTCAATTGGCAATGTGGCTGAGCTTGATTTTTGGAATCGGTCTAGACTGGCGAGGGTTAGGGTTTCAGAATCCAATTCTCGCGTGGATCGAAATAATGGGCTTGATGATGGAGTGAGAGATTGGCTGATTGGATTGGGGCTGAGCCGTTATGCTCCTATTTTCGAGATACATGAGGTGGATGATGAAGTTTTGCCAATGTTTACCTTAGAGGATTTGAAAGATATGGGGATAAATGCTGTTGGTTCCAGACGGAAAATGTATACTTCCATTCTGAAGATTCGTAAGAGGTTTTCGTGAGTTTCTTCATTCTATTTTAGCTCAATTTTTGTTTTTTATTTTAACAATAGTACCCTCCCTAGACCATGTTAGAAAAGAAAGCATGTCTTCCATGGTCATGGTTTAATTGAGTTTTGTTTTAAGTACTGCTATATATGTTACCCAGTTTTATATATCAGGTTTCTTATTTTGCTATGTGACTGGTTATATGGAGCCATTCATTTAAAAAAGCTAGCGAGCCAATATTGGTTTTGGTTTTGCACTTGCACACTTTGTTCTGTATTCTGTCTAGTAGTGATGATAGGATTATCCCTTTTGGATTGAATCTGGTTCTTTATGTTATTGACTTACACATATACTTATGTTGCGTGAAGTCATTGTTAAGGTGGAAAGCAAGCTAACAGAGAAACAAGTTTACTTGATAAATGATTCTCATCCAAGATGGTCAGAATTCAGATTCCACGTAGGTTTCTTAGTTGTATACTATGTTTTACTTATTCGTAATTAATGATGATGAATAATGAATGTATTTTGAACTCGCTAGGGTCGTCAGTTCCTAAACTCATTGTTCTTTGTGTTGTGGATGCATACTTTCTGCCTGTTCTCCTCAAACTTAACTAAACACATGATTCAGTTGGCATTAAATTCTGAATCTGTAGTAAAATCTTCTCATTGCAACATCATTCATTACTCTTTTGATTGACTAACTTATAGTATATTACTCATTCATTAGCTCTATAGTATATGAGTTTGTGATTGTTCTGTTTGTTTATCGTTGATGCAGAGTATTTATTGATTTGGACTAGCAAAGCTAATAAATTTTAGAGTGCCTGCCTGCACGACATTATTGTTCATTCCTCATCCAAAACACTCAATTTTCTATGTTAGATTCTCCAATTTTGCAGAGCAATGGATTTTTTAGTGGAGCTATTTTGAAACTTTTACCAACATCAAGATTAGGGAATGCAACAATCTTGTACAGATTTATATGGAAAGACTTTGAAGAAATGGCATGGTTGGATTGCTAGCTCAAGTTTTATGGTAACGTTTTCGCAATCTGCAGCTCAATCAATTACAAGCATCTTTTTAATAAAATGACTTGTTTCAAAATGGTTTTGGAAATTTGTTCTTGGTTTGATTAAAGCAACTTATGAATTATGTTGTGGAATTTTGTTATTATGACCAGGCTTTTCGTTCAATTCTTGTACTAAAAAATATGCTTTTAATTTGTAGTGTAGACCTATTGATCACTTTATACATCATGTGTGACACCCCCAAATCCGGGTACTTCAATTCCACGGGACTTGGTGTTCACTGTACGAATATCATCTATCTATCTACTTATAAAAAAAAACCATGAAATAAATAGAAATAATCCTCCCCTTATGGGGTTACAACATCTGAATAATAAATACAATCCCAGGTCATACTAACCCTAAACATATGTGCGGAACATAAACAAATAAATAATCTTACACAACTTTAACATAAAACTTAAACAATAACATATCAAATAAACAACAAGTCTTCATCACTTGTTGACCTTGCCCTTGCCTTTGCTAGTAGAAGGCTCTTCGGACCTTTCGTTCTTAACTACAATGTTATTATTACGCAAGAGTGAGCACGATTGCCCACAAGTATAATAATATAACAACAATATAATAACATGCGAGTGAATCAAAGATATCTGAATAAAGAAACTCAACTTTTGACTCAGGCATGAATAACAGGAATCAAAAGAACATCTGAGGGTCATAAGACCTCGAACTATGTTCTAGGTTGTAAAGTGTTTAAGCTTTAAACCTTTAACAGTCATAAGACTATGGACTCTATTTCTCGTACTTAGGGGGATCTGCCCTTAGTACCATACTGTGCACAATATCTCAACGCTAAAGCGTAAATAATTCCCTTTACAGGGTTGTTCATCTCAGTTTTGACATCAGAGTCCGCACCAAAGAAAGTTTGGTTTGGATAAGCTCAGTAAGTATCTAGAATTTAGACGTTCATCAACTATGGACTACTCGAATTAATAAGGGTTCACTAGTCTTATAAGGTTCAACAATAAACGATGCTCAAATCGAATAATAAATTCTCAAGAGTATACAATTGAATAAGTATTGTATAACTGAAGTAATATCTCATATGAAATCTTGAACTTGAATAACTAAGAACAAGAACATGATAGTATTTCCAGAATAGAAAACTTGCTCAATAAAGTAACGTTTAGAAACTTGTTTGACGATAACAATTTAGGGATAGAATACTTGCTTAATCATAATAGAGTTAGGGTAAAGAAACTTGCCTCTTACACATACTACAAGTTATAATTCACGCCCTTTACTTAGTCCTACATAACCATTCATTCACAATATCAATTAATAATAAGTTCGATTTGCTTATCGAATCACATGTCGATCTTAGAACACGTTATTAGACTTTACACATAACGGTTTACGTCATTAAATTAACTTATTAATTACTCATGTAATATAGGTTATTAACGTCTTATTATATGCTTAACATGCCTTCATGTTCATCACATTAGGTTTTTAAAACATATCTTTGAAATCTGGAACACTTAGAAAATTTTTCAGAAATCTGCAGGCGGGACTGCCGCACGCCATTTACTCTATGGAGCGGCGCGGCCGCGCGGGGATGCATGTTCAGTTTTTTGGTAGTTCGCGAAGAACACAGAACAACCCAAATAAATCCAAATTAAACTAACGTAATAAATTTTAAGGCTACCCATAATGTAAAAACTTCACAAAAATATTTTACAAAGTTCTTAGCATGATTCTAAGGTTTTAAATCACGTAATTACACAAATCACAATATTTAATTTCACTGTTTTCAATATTTTATAAAGTTTTGAAAGAAAACAAGAAATTTAACGTTACGGATTCCTTATAACACCGAATTCGTTCGTTTAACTTTCATTTTGTTCGTTTAAATGTACACAATCACATTCAAGTGTTAATTTAAGTTAAATAAACGCGTAAGGCGTGTAAATTTGGTACATAAGGGCCATATGGGCCATATGTACAATTCTTATGTTTTGTAACCTTGAAAATCTCCATTACCACATAATTACATGAAATTCACCATTATAAATTATGTATATATGATATACAACATGTTATGAACATCAATTAATATATATATAGTCATAAAATGAACAAATATAAATTTTCTCATTCACAGAGAACTTTTAAAACACGTAAATGGAAAACTCTACAACTTTTGAAAAATCAAATTAAGCATAATTACATGGATTTAATCGCATTAAATCATGCATACATGATATACAACATGTTATGATCATACAATAACACAAAATCATATCATGCATTAATCATCAAATTAGTTATTCACAGAGAATTTCTAAAATACGTTAATGAAGAACTTTAAGAACTTGAATTTAAAAACTTGGGAGAAGGGATTACCCTTGTTAGTTTGTGAAGATGATTCAAGGATGATGAAAATCTTCTCTCAATTCTCTGTGTTTTCTTCTTTGAGTTTTTCTCTCTAAAGTTTTACTCTGATGAAATATAAAGTTTTATATGTTATATGTGTATATAAACCTATATAATTATACGCATATTCAAACTGGTGGAGTCGTGGTCAGTTAATGCCCTTAGTGGGTTAACTGGCCAACTCCTCATACGGCCTCGTTTGGCTAGCTCATTTATTTCTCCTTTCCACTTAATTTAATAAACTTTTATTATATAGTAAATTAATGTCACACCCAATTAATCAAATAATCTTATTTAAATTAATTAAATAAAATAGCATAATTCCACAATAAATCACATAGTCACATAATTAAAATTCTCCTTTATTAATTATGTCAAATCATTAATCTCTAATTAATTATTAAATAAATTAGAATAACATTATGCTTATTAATTAATTCATTTAATCAAATAAGCTCAATTAAATACATACTTTGAACAATAAAATTCATCACATTAATTTCATCAATGTAACACATATAATTAAATTACTCTACCACAATTTCATCAATTAATTATTTAACACAATAATTAAATCATCGAAAAATATTTATTTAATTCAATAAATATTCAAATTAAATTACAAAAATTTCGTTCGTCACATCATGAAACTCATAGGTTGCTATTAAGTTTGCTCCAGATAGGAAAAGATCCAACTCTTTCTGTTGCTATTAAGTTTGCCACAAAAAAACAAAACTGAATGTTGAAAAGATTTCAAGACAGTTTTATATTGCCATAGTACCAGCTATGATCGATGTGCCAAGCTGTTGTGTTTGCTAAAATTGAGTTCCTACCCAACTCTTATGTATGCTTGTTGAAATTTTCAGTTCTTCGAATGGATGAAACCAATATTTTCAGTTATGTGGTGCTTATATTTTCTTTTGAACCTGTGCTTCTATATTGCTTTATATCATAACTTGAAGTAACACTTTGTAATTTGGGCACCATCATTTTCAACTTTGAGTGCTTCTTAGTTTAAAGGATTGTTAACATGAATGAGAATGAATGAATCAGTCTAATTTGAGTAGTGTATATCTAAATGGAGTTGAAGGATGAATCCATAAATACATTACATGAACAACTTATCAGCAATTACATAATACCTTAATTGTGCGAGTGATTTACTTTGTTTGGTTTGTTTTGGCATATAATTAATGTGATATTTCTACTTTATTTCCAATTTTGCAAGGCTCTCATATACAATTAATGTGATGTGATGTGATATATTCAAATAACTCCAAAAGCAGGCATAACCCATGTACACAAGGCATATGCAAGACTTAACAATCTAATTTTCTACTGCTGTCTTCTAAATAGCTATTAAAAGGAATAAAAGAATCTGAGCTGAGTATCTCCCTATTTCAATCCTGTATTACTTGTGGAAAGCTCAAAAAAGTCATTGCAGACTAAAATTTCTTTTCCAATCCACTTAATCTTTTGATGTACTATATTTATCTTTTTCACTCATGTATTACTTGTTTACAGCTCAAAACAGTCAGCCATTTTGTTATTGTAGCATACCCCACCCCATACAGAATTGCTTTCCTACTCTTAATCTTTAGGTGTACTTTGGTAAAAGTGGTTTCCTCAGTAGGCTATGACATTATCTTTATAATTATAACCTGGTCTTTGTTGATTAAGGTTCTAAACAGGTTGTAGAGGTCTCCACCTCAAAAACTGGCAAGTATGGACACGCAAAGTGCCACTTTGTGGGGATTGATATATTTAATGGCAAGAAGCTTGAAGATATTGTTCCATCATCCCACAACTGCGATGTAAAATTTTATTTTCAGTTGCTATTACATATTATACTTTCATTATTTTTCAGCTGCATCCTTTTTTGTCTTTCCAAAAATGTGGCTTGCAAATCTCCTTGATCAGTCAGTCTAGGTCAGTCTCCATCCACTGAGACTGCCCAATTTGTTGGGCCAGAAGGAAGAGTGTCCACTTTGAATATTTCATTGATTGCCTCCTTTGTATAAGGCACCTGCTTCCCCCACACGTATGATA
This sequence comes from Panax stipuleanatus, assembly GCA_020205555.1. Taxonomy (NCBI): domain Eukaryota; kingdom Viridiplantae; phylum Streptophyta; class Magnoliopsida; order Apiales; family Araliaceae; genus Panax; species Panax stipuleanatus. The sequence goes on from CM035123.1 coordinate 37,822,025, forward strand.
CCCCGTTTTGCGTCTCGTGCGCATTTGCATAGAATTCTTTCACAAGGGGGATAGGGGCAGACAGTGGTGTGGCCACAACTAGCGCCCAGCCATGCTCTATAATCTGCTTCCTCACTAGTCTGTCATCTTTTCCCGGTTTTAGTCCCCTTTCCTTCACACAGTTCTTTTTATCCAGCACATTCACAAAGAAGCGCTGAGCAGTCAAGTCAATAAATCTGAAGGCGCCCAATGCCTAATGGGAACTAGCCGCGCCATGATAACTGCTCGGAGGAGGAGAAGGAGGTGATGGAGTTCGGATTCGCTTAGGAATGATGGCTGGATGCGAGAATTCAGAAATTTGCAATGAGTAACTGAACTAACCTGACTGCAAACCGAAAGTTGATCAAACAATAGGTAAGCACCCTAATTGCCCTTGATTTCCTGTAAACTTGGTGAACAATTGACTCCAACCTTTTTCAGTCACCAAATTATGTCAAACGAGCCCCAAAATTCTGTCAAAACTCTACCTTCTCACCTCTGTCAGACTTGTATCAAATAGATTCAACTCTCTAATGGAACCCAAAATCTGCCCCTTTTTGTTAACAAATTCTGTCAAATGTGCCCCCAAATTCTCTTAGAATTCTTATCAAACACTTACAATGCGCTCAACATGCCACTTTCTGCTGTGTCCTCTTCCTTCTCTGGTTGAACCAACAATGTGCCTAACTCTTGAACAATCTGAACAGGCGAACACTTGAACGAATGCCAAGCCAAAATCTCTCTGAACTTTGATCAAATAGGCTGTGTGTCACTGCCTTTAATGCTTGGGAGTTCGGCTGGGATGGGGTAGATGGTAGAGGAGAGGTGTGGGCAGGGTTCTGCAGAAGGGTGGAGTGGGGGTGATGAATTTGTTGGGATTTAGGGTTTTGAACAAGAGGGTGGGTTAGATTAGGAGAAGCTATGTGATGAAGAGAGGTAGAGGATTTCTATAGGAGGTCTGTGTTTTGGAGAATGCAAACTGCCGATTTTTTTCATTTTAGTTGGGAAATAAGAAGTGGGCCAATTGTGTTTTAAAAACAGGAAAGGGAGGCCGGCGCAGCTGCGCAGGGAGAAAGAGGAATAGCGGCGCAGCTGCGCAGCTTGGGAAGTCCAGATTCCGTTCTGGAAAATGGGGCGGCCGCGCGGATGGTCAGGCATGAGTTAGCGCGGGCGCGCCAAGGCTTAGGAATTTCACTTGGCTTGAATTTTTGCAGCTTCTCATTTGCAGTTGACCATGGGTTTTGCTTCCAAGTGCCTAGAACCTGAAAAAGGCATACAAAAAATATTAAATCACTTAATTACCACAAAAATTTATTATGAACTATTTACAACTACGCGAAGAATTATCATAAAGGGAGAAAATTAAACATAAAGGAGGAGAATCATATGCATGTCAAGTCCCAAAAATTCCTATATGTGTGTATAAGCAATAAGCTTATTATCCAAAAAATATGTCCAATAAACTTTTAAGACCCAAAAATAGATGCACAACTGCCTAAGTCCAAAAATGTAGGCACTGAGCTCCTACTCCAAGATTCTTCAAAAAATTTCAACTAAAAATTAAACTACTAAGAATTAAACGGGAGGGGGGGGGGGACGGAGATAAACAAGTAGAATTAAACAAGTAGGGATAAGAGAGAAATGATGGGGTGCCTCCCATCGAGCGCTTGGTTTATAGTCCGTTAGCTAGACTATCTCTGAGACCGCTATCCGATTCCCCGACGATAGTTGAGATACCCTCCATCCATTAGTACTGCAGTGTCTATTGGGAGGTTCCCCTTCTTGAGAGGCTTCGAATTTAAACTACCTATCATTTGATGTATACATGAATTCCCCATGTCGAAGTTCGGGAAGCTAGGCATTTCTGCCGTTGTGTTCGTGAAGCTATTATGGCATTGAGGTACAACTAACACAACGGGCTTTTTTTCAATTCTCTCTTCTTCAGACCACCATGGTTTCAAGAATGCGGACTCTCTCATATCCTCGAGATCCGTATTTGTGATGTGACTACCAATGGGACAAGGGTGTGCAAAATTCACTGGCTTTTCCAACTTAGGCGGAGAAGGCACTTGGGGTGTTGTGACGGTTTGTTCACATTCATAATTGTTCACGTCCCCAATTGTCTCCTCGATGTCGCCTTCTTTCAGCTCTTCCAGTTGCAGGTGCACTTCTGGCTCTCCATCAGTTTCAGCATCCATATCATAAAACCAATTTTTCTGAGGGTCATTGCTCATGGCTTCAGTCATTGGAGGTACTTGATTATGAAGATTTTGCATTTTTGTCTCTTGCTTAAACACTTTCTCCTTCCTTAAAGCCATGCTAATTTGCTCCGTCCAATTCTAAAGATTCTCAATCGACTTCGCTTGCTCAATCAAAGTCTCCTTTGTTGAAGCTATAGAGTTTCCCCACAAACTTTCCAATCTTGCCTTTTCTGTTTCAGCCTTGGAATCCATGTACTGAGTCTCACTGGTTGGGGTAGTGTTGATTAGGGCCATCTGATTCTGAAAATTCTGGTTCGATATTTTCTGGCTCCTAATCATCTCCTCTTGGTTTGCTAAGCTCCTATACATTAGTTCCATTGTTGACTGTTCTTATTGTAAACACGGAGATTGATATGGGGTTCTGGTTCGTATATTGGACTTTGCTCATAGTATTGGTCTTGATATCTCGCTGAAGAGTTTGGGTGATACTCCAAATCTTGGTGATAATTGGAATATACGTGGTTGAAGTAAGCACCTGATAGTAGTGTGCATACAAGCCAATCATGTATGATGATAAAGCACATACTTTGTAAACAATCTTATTTATATATTAGTAAAATATTCATTTAAGGTATTTAATTATCTACATGGTGCTGTTTTTATAATATGTAAATAACCCATAGTTTTAAGCAATGCTTTTAGAATCATGATGAGATCATGCTAATGAGATCTAAATTGTTAGAAAGCTTAAAAAACTAAAATAGTTCCTAATTGTGGGATTACTAAAATGGGGATTAGTAAATCCGGATAGATTGGTACATATGTTGCTTGCTTATTGGATGAGGATGACTGATCTCATGGTCATGTGTGTGGAGACACTAAAGCAAGTATGTAGGTGCTTATTGGAGAATAAGTTCACTGAACGTGACTTGCTATGGAATACCTAATGGAGTTTTACTCGCCTGTCAATAGAAATTCCTAATGTGATAGTAGTACAAGTGATCCTTGGACTTGAGATCATCATAGTATCTTGTATGTAACAAATTATACTTTGACTTATTCCTTCAGGCCTTTTAAGGCATATATAGGGTATGCTTGGGTATAATGAGTTGCATATGGAGATAATGTATGATCAATAAAGAATCTACCACCTCTAGTAAAAGAGGAGATATGTCCTATGTGATTCGTTAAATGACAACCCAGGAATCCTTGGCCAAGGTGGAATGAAATTAGAAAGAGGCTTCTAATTTACATTATTTGGAGTTGTGCATTTTCTAATCGAAATACATATGATTAAATAAATTAAGACTTGACAGTAAATCCATGTCTTATATTTAATTGGGGCATTGTATGGTGGAAGGATTGAATTGTACGGTAACTATTTACTCACAGGTTCTTTTATGATTAATGTTGAAATCTATATTATCTGGAATGTCGTTGATCGCTAGGGAGGCTTATCCCTATTGTAGAATGAATGTTATTTATTTAAATAGATTATTAGTTTAATTTATTTATTTAAATAAGATTAGAATTGTTTTAATTGATTTATTCACAACCGGTTTAATATGGAGAACCTAAAGGGTCACACCATAAAAGAAAGAAGAATTATTTAAGAAGAAAATGGCATGATAGTAATAATGCACTAAGTGTAATTAATTTAATCTATGGTGATAGAAAAAATTAAATAGTTTAATGTTTATTATTTAATATTTTAGAAATATTAAATATAAATTAATAAGAGGAGTCATATTAATATTATTATTATTAGTATTTTAATTCTAAAGGAGTTTAGAAATTAATATAATATCAGTACTCTCTCTCAATCCTAATAAGTTTAGGATATAAATTAATTAAAAGTGTTTAATTAATTAATTAAATAAAATCCTATTCTAATTGGATTAGGAGGGTTAACCTAATATCTATATAAGAGTCTTATATCAGAAATAAGGTACGTGAATTTTTCCAAAGGTTGGGAGTACACATATTCTATAGAGATAGAAACAAGGGTTAAGCCAATAACCCATCTTCCTGAGTTCTTCATCTTCCTTGGTGGATCACCGTTAGAGGCCAAACATTTGGGTGGTTGACATTGATCAAGGGAAGGAGCCACTACAGAAGAATCAAAGAAATCAAAGGAATAGAACTTGTACCTGAGGAAGTTTGGATCTTCAAAGGTATAATTTTATGCTCTCTCTTTTTTGTTATTGATAACTAACACAAAGCATGATCATGGTTATGGGTTTGTATAAATTTTTGAAAACCTATGTTTCGCGCTTCCGCCCTATTTATGTGATTTGATTGCATGATTGCGTTACGTACAAACCCAACAGCACCCCCATACTGCTCTTGTCCATAACTGATGGGATCCTGATGGCTCATATAGCTTCCAGCACCATAGTCATAAGTAACGGCCGTCTCTCGACTCTGTTGGGCTGTAACACTGTCCAACTTTCTTGAGAGAACCTCTAACTGTGCTGATAATGTGGCAATTGGGTCGAGTCCATCATTCCCTGTTTCCCTTGGTTGCTTTTTCCTTGTGTAACACCATGGATAAAAATTGAGATCCATTGTACCTGAAAAGAGAATATATGAAGAGAATTAAGCAAAATAAAAATGTTTAAATTAAGACTAAATTGGTTGAAACTAATGTTGGCAAACAGTTATCCAATTAAGTCCCCGGCAACGGCGCCAAAAACTTGTTATCCCCGATTGGGTATGACAAATACGCGCAAGTATACGCGGTCAACAAGTAATAAATAGTAAGTAAAGATCATTCCCACGGAGAATTAATTGATAAAAGATCGCCAAATCACTAGCCCATAACCATTTCAGTCTTATTTAAATGAGCGGTAAAATATTTTAATTAATAACTAAATTAACTAGACAAGTAAGTTAAACCTATTTAACACCAGAGTAAAACCAGATAATGAAGATTTGAGATCCCAACTTCCCGTAGTGATTCATCTAAGTCAACCTACTTCCAATTAGGTCAAATTAATCGTCAAAGTTTGTTAGCCGAGAACACGAAAGTGAGGAAAGGCCATCTTTCGATGCACCTAATCCATATCACATGCAATCCACAGATGATAGAACGCACATGAACACCCACATTATCTAAACCCCTATATGTCTATGTGATTTCCAAATAAATCGGGTTTAAGTCCAAGTTCTCATTTGACTACGAACGGCGCTTCAGTATATGTCTATCCTAGACACAAATCATACGTCCAATACCATGTGAACATACAATCGCCCGCTACTACGATTAGATCTAAACCTACATTTCGTCTTTCAAGTCCACATAGGTTATCACAGTAATTGGTCGCGAATCAATTAAGCAATGAAAGCCTGAATCGTAATAGACAATCACATAACGATAAACAGGACTAACATGTCTACAAGAAATCACACATTTTATGATGAATTTCTTTGCCACGCACAAAATTTTGTCACAATTTGTTAATTAATAATTACGAAATTCATAATCGTCACTAAAACTTTTGCTTTTGTGACGACCTTTAATTTTGTTACTATTAATCATTTATGTCGTCACTAATTTACACATTTGATGACGATTAACAAAATTTCGTCACAAATTTATTTTGGAGGTAGAATTTAGTACCAAAATTTTGGAGGAAAACTTTTTAGTGACATGTTTGTAATAATTTATGACAGTATTTATTGTCACACAATATTTCTTTCGATGACAACATAATAGTTTGTCATTAGTTATTTGTATAATTTAGTGACCATGTGATTTCGTCACTAATGTTCACATTTAGTGACGCCAAATATAAATTCATCACAATTTTGTTTGGAGGCAATAATTTTCTGAAATTTTTTGGAGGAAAATTTTTTAAAGACGAAAAAATAATAATTTATGACAATTTGTATTGTCATAAAAACCAATTTTATATGACGAGATACTAATTCGTCACTAATAAGATAAGTGGTTAAATGACAATAATGATTCGTCATAAATGCTTATATTTAGTGACAAAGTACGTAATATTGTTACATTTTTTTTTGGAGGCAATTTTTTTAAAATAAATTTTGGAGGCAAATTTTGTAAAGACGAAAAATTAATAGTTTATGACAATTTTTATTGTCACAAATACCAATTTTATATGACGAGATACTTGTTCGTCACTAATAAGATGAGTGGATAAGTGACAACACTGGTTCGTCATAAATTCTTATATTTAGTGACAAAGTATGAAATGAGGTCACATTTTAATAGGGAGGTAAAAATTTTCCCAAACAAACTTGTATCCAAGCGACGTCACCGGTCTTCCTTTCATCATTGGCGACCTCCATTTAGTCAAGAACCTTCATTATCAATTTTCAATAATCCCAATTTGAAGGCAGAAATTATTTGACATTTTATGTATGTCTCTATATTTTGATTTGGATTTATTAGTTGTTCTAATTGAACAACTTCAATTTTGAAATGATTTGTAATAGTTGCTATTGTTGTTGATGATCTTGTACAATTTTGATAATCTAAATCACTATTTGGTTTAAATTTTTGACGAAGGAACTTCATAGCTTTGATTAGTAAGTGTAGTGAATCGACATTATAAAATGGTTCTGCTTTCTTGAAAAGAAAATGAGAGTAGTGATTTCGCTTATCAGGAGACTTAAATTCATAAGACTTCTCTGTTAGTTATGTATGGATATATAGTGTTGACAAAAGACAATGTAATAGTCCAAATTTTCAATATATATTAAAATAAGAATTTAGTAAAATATTTTTTTATTTTAATATATATTGCATTGAATATGTGATATAGTAAGTGTCAATGTGCCGTATAATGCGTATGTGTGATAAATATATGAATATATATTTATTGCATGATTTGTTACGAACTAAATCTTTCGCAAAAGAGACGATCAATTAAGAATAATTTTTAATATTAAATTCTAATATTAAATTTTTAGAAATTTTTATTTAAGAAAGGGGTATTAAAATAATTTTAATATAGAATTATTTTAATACAAAACATTACTATGGGAAATATAATTTTCATACAAAGGTGTGAGTAATACATTTTTTTTTGAATATTATGTAAAATAAGCATAATATAATAAACAATATATATTATATTTGAATATTGTTCGTTTGGAAGATAATAATTCATATAATGTGATATGAGTTGTTAAGTTAAAATAAAAATTTAACCATGAAAGCTAATTGAAAAATTATTTAGAAATAAATAAAACAAAACTTAAAAGATTAGGAAAGTAATTAAATTAAAATTAAATGAAGCTTTTTCCTATTTCTTCTCTGGTGCCTGATTATTCTTCCTCATCTTCGTGTTTACCTTTATCTGGTGGCGCTAGTGTGGCTGTCGGCGTTGGTGTCGGTGGTTCAAATTACATTGAACACCATGTCTCTTGTCCCCGAACTCGCTCAACCTAGACTGGAAATCACGAAACTATGGGCAAAGGAATGCCTCTACCCCAGATTTTTCGCTCAAGTATGGAAATAAAAGTTAGGGTTTTAATTTTTCCATGACCCGTTTCAATCATATAAACTCATCGTCTTCTTCTTCTGTTGAATTACAACTGCACTCAAAATCAAACAACTTAATCATCAAGCTCATCCGCATTCTTCAACCTCCGTTTCATTATAATTTATCCGTTTCATTATAATTTATGTATTTATTTTCAATTTTTAATTACGTCTCCTTTAATCAATCTGATATTTGTTCTGTAGGATGTGAATTTACTATTTTCAGGCATTGGATTTTAGAATTCATGGAATGCGTATTTGTATTTGGAAAATATTCATCAGAGATTTTGAGTCAGTTGGGTGATTTCCAGAAAGGATGTGGACAAGTGTTGTGATGTTGCAAGTAAATTAGATTTGTGTGTTCAATTTGGAAAAGGGTATTTACTTCTTTTGAGCATACATATGTGGATTTTGGGTAATGCTAGTTCTGAATTGATCAAAATATTCTTACTAAGAATACATGTTCATTAGTTCCTTCTCTGTACTTTTTAGTAACTAAAAATGTGTCCCTTAACAGCCATGAACTTAGTTAGGGATCTAACCCTCTAATCTAATCTAATTGTGATTCTACTTTTCATACTTGCAGGGTGATACTTCTTATAAGCCCAATCCTCGACTGGCTCGTGTGTTAGACATTCTCTTTATATTGCATGCAGAACATGAGATGAATTGCTCCACTGCTGCTTCCAGGCATCTTGCATCAAGGTAGCCATCTTAAATGTCTAATATAAACAAGTAATAGTGTTAAATTCTTGCATCACATATCTAACTCTGGTATTTAAGTGGTGTGGTGCTTTACAGCGAAGCGAAGAAGAGGTCTAAAGTTGCAGCTCATTGATTGACAGAAAAGAAAGCAATTATTGTTGATTGTAATTGATTCCGTTGCTATACACTGGTGCGGCTCTTTTCCTCTTTTTAAAGCTTATTATTTTGATTTATGATTTAAGGGAAAGAAAGAGATAGTGGATTTAATGATTCCAATGTATAGGATGATCCCTGATTAATTTTTCTTTTATATACTGTTCTTGATTGGGGGTTGTTTAAGAGAAGAAAAATTCTTTCTTTTGACTTTCCCCAGTGTGTACTTTTATATAATTGTTTCATGCTATTGGAATACGAAGAAAGGTTGATTCTTGAGATGATTTTTGTGGTTAACTTTGTGGGAGGGAGAATTATTCCCACTTCATTTAGTTGAAGTGTTGAACATATCCCCCTGTAACCTGTTTTATTTTAATTATTTGATGGAGGATTTAGATTTTAATAGTATGGGTGGAAGTATTGACTTCAATGTCGATTTTATATTTTTGTTTTATTTTTAAACTCTCAAAGTCTCAATGCAGAGTTCTAGTTGTGTCCCACCAAACTACACGACCTGTTAAATTGATATTAATGAAAGAATGAGAGGGATTCTCATTAACTGGCTGATTGAAGTCAGTAATGGTTTAATTAAGGTTACAAAATGAAGTAATATGCGGCAGCTGCAGTATTAACTCTAATAAAATAAACATGTGCACTACAAGTTCAAACTAATGCAGGAGACCCTATATCTGACTGTCAATCTTATTGATAGATTCTTAGCCATCCACCCTGTGGTGAGAAAAAAACTCCAGCTTGTCGGGGTCACAGCCATGCTTCTTGCTTGCAAATACGAAGAGGTTTCTGTTCCTGTTGTGGATGATCTTATCATGATATCTGACAAGGCTTACACCAGTTATGAGGTGCTTGATATGGTAAGTTCTACAATAAATGTTATTGTAGTGTTATGTTGTTTTTATTATGATTGGCATATAAAATTCGGATTCCTCGCCTGCCTACAAGAGAAGTTGATGGTAAACAGGCTGCAGTTTAACCTCTCGGTTCCAACTCCGTATGTGTTTATGAAGAGATTTTTCAAAGCTGCTCAATCTGACAATATGGTTTGTTTGTTAATAATATTCCGGTGCTTATTTTTTAGTTTTGTAGATTTTATATAGCATCATCAAAAGGTAAATTTCCTAATGAAGTTGATTTGAAGCAGCTGGAGCTTCTGGCATTCTTCATAGTCGAGCTTTGCCTGGTGGAGTATGAGATGCTGAAGTTTTCACCGTCAATGTTAGCAGCTGCTGCTATTTTCACTGCTCAGTGTACTTTTGGCAGGGCAAAACAATGGAGTAAGATGAGCGAGAGGCACACCAACTACCACGAATATGAACTATTGTAAGCAAACATTGTTATCACTGTTTGATAATTTTTATACCGTGAGGGGGTCAAAGTTGGCATTTTTATATTTGTCTTGAGGCTTTTTAAAATGTTAATTAGCCATTTGCAGCAAATTAGTTTATGGGAATTTAGTTCTCAGTACTCTGCTCTTCAACTTGTATTTGTTTCTTCCATTATGGCATGTTCCTCCTTTGTCATTCTTGTTTTTGGTTGTCAATGTATCATGGGAAGAAACGTGGAATAACAAGTAATTCTACATGGAGAATCCCAGGTAAATCCCTTCGATCCCCCCACATAAACTCACCAGGTTGTTTTAATAAGAAATTGGTGTAAAAAACTGGTGTAAATTAGAATTTTGTACTATCATTATTGTGTTGTCAGTTTGTTTTTTCAAATTTTGAAGTGTTGATGTTATTGATTGCTAACTTTGCTGGTTCACATCTTGAATCTGTACTGTTGGTTAGCCATCAAGAGTACAACTATCCTGCAGCGTCTAATAGGTACTTCAATCATTTAAAGCTGCCCTTTCCAACACACTAATAATTCAGACAGTGTTCTAAAAATCCCCGCCTAGGCGCTAGGCCCCCACATGGAGCCCCGCCTAGGCGCTAGGCCCCCTTCTACCGCCTCGCCTAGGCACTAGGCTCCCCTGGCGCATCGTCTAGGCCTAAGGCGGCAAAAAAATCCTTTCAAGAAATTAGGCGGGGCCTAGGCGGAGAGGTTTTTTTTTTTATTTTAATAACTACCCAAACCAAATCTTGATATATGTATTTTTCTAATGATTAACCATATTCATAATGCAGTTTATAGCATATCAAATCACAACAAGAAGTGAACAAGATCAAGTTAAAATGGATATTTTTATTATAGTTGTACTTTTTTGAACTTGTATCAACTTCAAATTATATAAATGATGATACATTTATAATATTTAGTTTAATTCGATATAATTCTTAAATTTATATTTAGTTTCTTAAGTTTTAATATTGAAATGAATTCTTGAAATTTTAAATTTTATTATTTAATAGCAATCTTGTTTATGAATAAAACTAATACGTTAAAGCTATGTTTGAACTTTGAACAATTGCATGTTTGTGTTTGAAGTTTGAACGTTGACATTGACAATATGGATATGTGTTTGAATTTTAAGCAAAAGCATTTATTATCTTTAGTATAGATTATTTTGCTTTATATTATTGTTTTGTTTGGATAAATATAGATAAAATATTAAAATTGACTTAAAATAAAAAATCACGCCTAGGCCCCGCCTAGGCCTCCCCTGGCCGCCCGCCTCTCGCCTAGCGCCTTTTAGAACATTGAATTCAGATGTGTTGAGTTGAGTAAATTGCATGAAATAAGCCTTTAATCCGTACTTGGCCTCAAATAGGCACTTCATATTAAATTATTAATTGTACAGTTATGTTAATTCAACGTCTCAACCCAAATCAAACATGGTTTAATTACAAGAATATGAAAAAAAATCAGTAGACATTAAAAATGGTATTTCCAAGTCATTTGGATGATGCAATGAAAATGTGATTCATTTATTGTTTGAAGGCAGAATATGGTTGGACAACAAATGAATTCTCAAGCTTATATTAACTAGACATCAATCATTTCGTTTTCATTTACTCTATGTTTTGCAGGTAATTGATAGATAACTATTTCTTGAAAATAGGATTAGATATGATATCATCTATGCCAGAGGAGCTAAAGTCTCATGTAGTATAACATATTATCTTTAGTGGGTTTATTTTTTCATTTTCCCTCTTATATTATGCAGGCACTTAAGGGACTCATTTTGGAAAGGATGGGTAAATTGGATGAAGCACTTTCTGTATGCATTAATGCCAAAGAGCTATTGTTTACCAATGCCTCCATCTTAATTGATGATCTCACTCTAAGAACATTGCAGATTGTTTTCCAAAGACTTGATCACTATCAGTACATGTTTTACTGCTTTATTTATATGTATATTTTTCTCCACTTTATTAAATCAATCGATGAACTTATAATTGTTAATCTCATCAGTGGACATGGCTACCAGTTGTTAAGTCATCGTTGAAGCAAAAGTGCATAGAGCTGTGTTGTACATGAAATTTGAAATAGGAAATTAGATTTGAAAATAAGTGAATTTTATAATGAGACCATGCAAGTTTGAACTTTGAACTAACCCAGGGAGAGAACATGCATAAACAATGCTCATTTAGGTAGATTTTCTGGCTTATTTCCTCCTTGAGCTTGTCCTTAGTTTCTTCGCAATATTTTTCAATATTCTGTTCTTCCATGGATATTACAGAATGGTAGTCTTGGTCAGAAACTTATGTGGATCTTTTTCTCATAATTGAATTTGATACCTAAAACTGATGTGGTACTACTATTTCTGTAATTGATGGCGTCCTATTTCAGCAATTCCACAATTTTCTTGGGATGCATTGTTAATATGCTCATTACACAATGGAGCCATTATTTGCTAAACTTGACAAATTAGCTGATTGAACCATTATTTGCTGAACTTGAATTGGCTTGCCTCTTTAATTGTTTACTGACCAGACTTTTTGGTTGTGATTATTATTGCTTTGATTCCTCTGGCTGTTTGTCCACAATATCATTTGCAAAAAGAAAGTGGAAATTAAAAAATGAGTTTTTATGAAATGCAGGTGTCCCCAAGCTTTGTCTGCAAGCTCATTCAGTGTGTCGTAAAGTGCAGAAAATAAGATCTCACTAGTTTGGAACAGAAACCAACATACTATGTATAAACCCTAATCTCAAGACTATTAAGCTATTAGTCAAACAAACAAGTCACACAATATATTAACAACTTGTGGCCTGAACTACTGACCAGTGACCTGATGCATTTTTTCTTTCATTAGATTGTTATATTTCCAATTTAATCATCTTTCATTGTGTTTCACCAATATATGTTCTTATATTGTGCCCCACAAAAGAACTTGCAAGCCAGATAGCTGCAAAAGCTAATGTATTACTTAAGTACCACAATGTTTATTGTGTAATTTGGTAATTGGTGGTCCTTATTATGTACTGTTTTCTCTTGGTCATTTTTATAATTTCAGATCTTCCAGTGAAACCTCCGGCTCTGCATGCAGGGACTCTAGAACCAGTTACAGCTCAAGATTGGTCTCCACTATTTCCTGATGAATTGATCAAGGAGACAAGCAATGCCCGTTTCATTGACATTCTAAAGGAGGTTGTTGATATCTATGCTTAATTTTATAGATAGTTTGGTATATTTTGTGGATGTAGTCAAATTCACAATTCAATGTAGTAGTAATTATAATGAAAAGTGAATTTGAAACTGTAAACGTATGATATTATTAGAATGTATTTTGAAACTTAGAATGCTTGATACATTTTTTGGCTTTAAATGAGAATTTAGAGCTTTTTAGCTATATCATGGCATTAGCAGTCTTTGTTTGGTACTGACACAACATTGTAGGTACTTGTTTGGTAATTCAATATAGTAGTAATTATATATATGCATGTATTATATCTTATGACAAACAAATAGACAACCTTTAATTTTGTCACTATTAATAGCTCTTTTTGTGACGAGTTTTATCGTCACCATAATTATTCAATTAGTGACAATGAAAAATGTGTCATAGAAAGTAACTTTTACTGACAAACTATATCGTCATTATTATATATTCATTTAGTCACAACAAATAATTTTGTCACTATTAATAACTCTTTCTGTGACGAGATGTAGCGTCACCATAAGTATTCAATTAGTGACATTAAAAAATATGTCCCAGAAAGTAACTTTTTGGTGACAAATTATTTTGTAATATTATTTAAAATATGAAATGACAATGATATAATTGTCATGTTAAATATATTATTAGGTGATGAATTGTTCTGTCGTCATTTATTTTCTTATTTTTGGTGACGATAAACACAATAACATGACGAAAGAATAATCATAAATATGACAATATTTTCGTCATTAAAATTAGATGATTTAAATAGAGTAACATATTTTCGTCACTAAAACAATATCATTTAATGACAAAAAAAGTTTAGCGTCATTTAATGTACTACGTTTTGATGACGAAACAAAATATAGAGTGACGACAGTGTCATTCAAATAGTGACGCTATTAACGTCACTACAAGTAATTAATTATAGTGACAATGGTGTAGATCGTCACCATAAATTAAAACATTTAGTGACGACATCAAATATTGTCAAATAAACCTAATACCACACTCATACGGTGACGGTCTTTGTGACGATTAACACTCGTCACCAATTGTTTTAGTGACGAAAAATGAATTTTATATGACAAATTTTAGCATCATTTTTGTGTAATTTTAGCGTCATTTTATTTGACTAATATGGAAGAAAATCAATATAGACTACTCATTAGGTTCCATTGAAACCTCAAAATATAAGCTAACTCATACTAGAATTAGATATACCATTCACATATTGAATAATCATCATAAGAATGCAAATATGAAACAAAGAGAAAATAAGGATAGGAAATGCAAATCTGATTTCTCTTGATCAAAATATGAATCTTAGATGGTTTCCAAATGTTGCAATCTTTGATCCAATCAACTCTAGAAAACTAATTACATAAACCTAATCTAATCTCTACTCCAAATCTAGATAAGAAAGTAAAGAGAAGAGAAAAGAGATGAAGAACTAGGGCTAAGCCCCCTAAAGGGAGTATATTCCACAAAATGTATGCCAAAATGAGCTCTTATATCAATCCCCAGCCGAGTCTGCCTCCTTCTCTCAAAAAAATTCTAGCCCGCTAGCATTAATGAAAGTCGAAGCTGCAAAGTGGACCGGCGCAGCTGCGCAGGCATAGAGGGCAAAGCCGGCGCAGCTGCGCAGCAGGGAGATCAGGTTCTGAATTTTCTTCATCTGCTGCACTCTCTGATCCGTTCCACTGCTTGATTCCTGAAGCTCATTGCCCCTTTTCCAATCACCCATTGCAATGCTTTTTGTTCCCACTTTGTTTTGTTCATCATCAAGCCATCACCTTATACTCTAGCTTCTTGTTCCCTTTTGGCATTCTTTCAACATTTTAAGCTCAAAATACACCACGAGAGTTCCAAATACAAAAATCTACAAAAGAAAGCAAAAATGCATGAAAAGCTACGATAACACATGAGTTTAAGCAATAATAGAAGTGAGTTGACATCTAAATAAGTGGTTATAAAACCACTTATCATATACCCTGCCAGTTTTTCTGTAAAATGTACATATCAGACCTTAAAACGGTTCTCCAGATTTAAGGTCTCAACATAGTGAAAATATGGATTGTCGTGTCAGCATCCCGCCGATGGTTTTCATACCCATGAGGAGACCGACACTATCATTTTGTTGTGATTGATCATGTCCCAACACACCTCACATGCAACCTTAAGGCTATAAAGATAAAATTTAGAAGTATCAAAAGGCTTCAAGTCCTATGTCAGCGTAGGGGTTTGATAAACAGCTTTCAAAACTTCACTGTCAAATTCAATTTCAAAGCTTTTGCAAATTTAATAAAAAATGCTTTTGTAAATCAAGTTAAAAAACAAATTTTTCGTATATAGGCTCAACGAAGCAAAGCACTACTTTCAATCAATCAAATCAACAAGCCCAATTTTCAAACAGCATTCACTCACGCATTCCAGTTTTAAGGGAAATATTTAAAAGATTGCGGTACCGTTTACACGGGAGTCGTGGGGTGCCTAACACCTTCCCCACACTTAACCAAGCCCCCAAACTCAAAACTTTGATTTCAAAGATCAAGTTTTGACAGTGTTCAGCAATTGGGCCTCTTTCAAATCAAATTCGGTTGAGTTGGTACAACCATTTCCAAAACTACCAACTAGCGACTTTGTTAATCAAATCGTCAACATATACACATGTTGGCCTCTTTCCTAAAAAACCCTTCAAAACCTTTTTTGCAATAAAAAGAATAAGGGTAGAGATAACTTAGGAAGATCGATTTGAGGAAACCGGGTTACAACCGACCCGCGGGATTTCTTAAATCCAACGTCGACAGGTGGCGACTCTGCTGGGGACAGTAGAGGGCTTAGGCCGCTTTCAATCTTGTCAAACATTTTCCTTTCAAAACTATTGAATGCGTGAAATCCTGTGTCTCCACAGTCAATGGATGAGTGAATGCTGCGTCTTTCATTGAATGTATGAATGCTATGCCTTTACATTGAATGAATGAGAATGAATGCTTTAGTGCTTCGCACACCTATTAGTGCTTCGCACGAACTGTCATTGCATGCATAAGCGGTGAGGCCTGATGTATATGAATGTATGTTGTGTGTCCCTCCACCAAGAGGCTAACCCGGTCGGTGATAAGTAAGGACTCTGGGGACGACTAAGTCTCCGGGGCAGCTTCCTGAAAGTGCACCACCCAGATTCGCTCCAGTTGAACGATCGGATTAACTTCCTTTCTAGTAGATTGCGATGATCTGGGAACCTTCATGCCGAAACTAAGCCCGCGAGAGTAAGCCTAGGATAGGTCAGCCTCTGATCAACCCATCGATGGTAGGCTCTGTCATGCCTTCCTCTTTCAATTCCCTGTCAAGTCTCCAATTACTGAGGAGCACCATATAAATGACAATAATGAAAGATTTACTTTTCTGTCAGATATCCTGTCATCCTGCCATCAAAACAACTAACCTCGGTTTTGCAGGATAAACTTAAAAAACGCACATCATAAATGCATCCAGTCATTACCTACCACAGGATACTGACATGCCTACGTTTTGGTGTAGGTGTAGGGAAAAATTGGGCCTATCGCTAGATCCAAGGCCAGAAAAGCACCCAGTCCTTCTACGGACATGGCTTCAAGTGCTCCACCAGAATCCACCCTTGTGTCTAGGGAAGAATTCGAAGGATTGAAAAATCAGATAGCCGAGCTAGCCTGTTTCCTTCGAGATCAAAGCAAGGCCTTCAAAGAGAAACAATCTCAAACTCATTCAAAAACAGGACCATCTGGTAGTGGTGCTGGCGGTCAAGATACAGAAAAGACTGAAACTCAGATTCCTGGACCACAGAACCATGATACAACCACCAAAACTCTAGAAATCACCATCCTAAGGAAAGAACAGGAAGCTGGTGACATTTTTAAGAGAATCCAACAAATGGAAGACACCCTCCAGTCAATCAAAGGGACTGGGGCATTTGGCAGTGTCAACTACTCAGATCTATGCATATTTCCCTGGACTCGGTATCCTGAAAAATTCTAAGTACCTGATTTCGAGAAATATGATGGATTAGGGGATCCTTATACACACCTGAAAGTTTTCATTGGAGAACTCGGATCCTAAGCTGAGGACGAGAAACTTCGAATGCAGCTATTTCAGAAAAGTTTAACTGGAGAAGCCAGAGCCTGGTATGCCCGTCTGGACAACTCCAAAATCCACAGTTGGGAAGAATTGGCCCATGCCTTCCTCAGCCAGTGCAGTTTCCAATCTCAGCTGGCTCCAGATCGGTATCAAATTACCAAAATCAAAAAGAAGAACATTGAATCATTCAGAGAATATGCCCAGCGATGGAGATCGGTCGCAGCACAAGTCACTCCAGCCATGACTGAATCTGAAATAGTCATGACCTTCATCGACATTCAAGAAGCTCCTTATTATGAAAGGGTCTTAGCAGGCATAGGAAAACCTATCTCTGAAATGATCAAACACGGCGAAATGGCCGAAATGGGACTCAAGTCCGAAAAAATAAAAGACCTAACAGCCCTCGAAGCTGTTGCTGAGCATATCCAATCCAGAAATTACGAAAGTAATCCCCGGAGGGTCCACAAAAAGAAAGATGAAGAAGTTTCCTTAGTGTTACAAGGACAGACTTCCAGCGACAATTCAAATAATATGCCCATTCAAAGGAGGAACTATACCCCTTTCCAAGCTGCAACACAGCCTTTGAATCCTTCATTCCAGAAAAATATGGAGGTCAGGCGCAGAAGGACTTTCACCCCACTAGGGGACTCACTAGAGAATTTCTTCAAACTTCTGACAGCTCAGAAGAAGATTGGCCAACTCCTTCCGCCAACCAACACTAATGCAAGGAACTTCGACCCTAGCAAGACATGTGCTTACCATTCTGGATCACCGGGCCATGACTCACAGGATTGTTGGTCCCTTAAGCATAAAATCCAAGATTTAATTGACAGCGGAGAGATCGTGGTGATAAAGCTCGAACAACCGCATGTCCAAGATAACCCTCTCTCATAGCACAAAGAGGATAATGTCAACATGATCAACACTTTGAGTGGAGAAGAATCCAAATACCTCCGCTATGTTGAAGAATCAACTCAATCCAACAACATTAACCTAATGAGCTGGGAAGATTTTGAAAAACAATTCCTGATAGAGCAAGAAATCAAGTCTATCAAGGAACAAATCGAACAGTTGGCTGAACTGGTCGTCTACCAACATCAACTCACCAGAAAGATGTTGAAGAAAATCCATCAATCTATTGGCAGTTGCTCTCCTACAGCAAAAGTCAATTCCAATCAAGATCATAACCAGACTCACGAGCATACACCCTGGACTGACAAGGGGGTATAAGAAGCAAGTGTCCAAAGTGGTAAGAAATTCCTATTTTAAAGGAATTTCACCAATCTGAACCAGTCAATGGAAGAAATCCTTCAAATGCTGATCAAAGAGGGAATGGTTGAAGACTTGTTGCCTCCATTGAACCCTCTTTCTAGGAAATTCAAACCTGATCAAATATGTTAATATCACTCCAATTCACCCGGCCACGATACAGAAGACTTCTGGGCTCTTCGGAACCTGATTCAAAACCTTATTGAAAGAGGAGACCTGATCAGAGGAAATCAAATCCTCGACCTTTCAGATAAAAACAGCCTCTACATACCCAATGCATGGTACCAAGACACAGTGGCTGTCATATCCTACGACAAGGAATCAATCCTCATACCCCTGGTACTGACAGAGAAAAGGGTTCAAGATAAATAAAATCCTATGGAGGTAGTTGTGCCTCAACCTCTACTGTTGCCCTTCAGACCGCAGTATCTGATTACCAGTCTGAAGAAGGTCCCATGGAATTACGGGGATAGTGGAAAGCTCGACTTCAAACAACATTATCATCCTGTCAAAGGATAATCCATTGCACCTGCCTCCGCGGGTAATCAAACCAGTCATCAGAGCCAAAGAAAAGGTGGCTGAAGAGAAAATAAAAGAGTTCCTCAAAAAGATGGGACACAATAAAATCAAGATAGTGCAAGTCTTGAAGGACGCACCCAAGCAAGTATCCATCCTCGACTTGGTCCTATCCTCAGAGGATCACCGCAACATCCTAGTAAAAGTGCTAGAAGAAGCCTATCTGCCACACACGGTAGACACAGAGAAATTTTGTCATGTGATCGAACACATCTTCAACAATAATGTGATATCCTTCACTGACGATGATATCCCGACAGAGGGAATGGGCCATCAGAAGTCCCTGCACATAGCCGTAATGTCCTCCGGATACGTGATTGGAGGCGTGCTCATCGACGGAGGATCTTCCCTCAACATTTGTCCCTACGATACTTTGGAAAGAATAAAGATCAATCCAAACCGGATCAAAGCCAGTCATGTGGTCATACGGACCTTCGATGGATCTCACCGCCAGGCCATGGGGGAAATCGAGCTTCCTCTAGAAATCAGTCCACACACCTTCTACGTATCTTTCCAGGTGCTCAACATAGCTACCGGATAAAATTTATTGTTGGGCAGGCCTTGGATCCATATGGCCGGAGCTGTGCCATCCACCCTTCATCAGCAACTCAAATACATTATCAACGGCAGCCTCATCACGGTCAATGCCGAGCTGGAATACCCTACCCACATACATGGGGACATGCCGATAATCAGCCTGGATGCAAGGATTGAACCTGCAAGCTTTAGAAGTGAGCGATACGCAGTATCTGCCAATAGGGGCACCAGCCCTAAAGCCTAAAGTCTCCACTAAAGTAATGACCGTAGGCCAAGAAATGGTCGATGCGGGTTTTCAACCTGGAGAAGGGTTGGGAAAGAACAAGCACGACATTAAAACGCCAATCCAAATCCCAAGTCAAATGGGAAGAGCAGGATTGGGATACTCATCCGGGTTCAATCACCGAAACCCGCATAAACATCCCAAGGCTCATGCCTCCACAATTCTTCTCCCAAACCTCACAACGGCCGGATGGGTGAAGCCTGTGAGGAAGATCCCAACTACAGTATCAGCTATGCTGTTTCCTCCAATCATACCTGTCCATGAAAGGAAAGCCCTCAAGCCTGAGGCAGATAGCGAAAAGGGAAAAGAAAAGATCCTGTACGAAGGACGAGACCCATTCGCTAACATTCGAGTCATTATCAACTACGAGGGGATGCATGACGAACTCTCAGATAGTGATGATGAAGACCATGTCCAAACTCCTCACATCCAGAAGAGGAACAATCCACGCAAAAGCCTCGGTCCTGTTCTGAAGGATGTCTCAGTTATCATCCAAGACGAGATAGACGAACACACTTCCAGCATCCTCCCTATCCATGAGGATCTAACATTGGACAACTGGAGTAGTGTCCCTTACCTTAGCCAAAAAGGGTAAAGGGGCAGACAGTCAATCTGCCCTTAATCATGCTTTCAATTACTGCTTACTTTTGATTGCACAGCTATAGCAGTAGCTTCTGTTATATCAAATGCTATGTATGTTTAAGCAGTTGCATATATTAATGAAAGCATTTTTGTTTTCAGGACCCAAGAATTGGATGTGTGTGTCTCTGTTGATGAGATGCCAACCTGTTAACATAACTCCGACTGTGATGCAGAATTGAGCTTTGACTTGATGGATCTTGATCAAGAGGAGGAAGATGACTGTGAGGTGCCCAAGGAGATCAAGGAATGGGTCAAAGATAAACCCAAACCAAACCTCAACCAAACCACCACCATCAACATAGGAACCTCCGAGACCATCAAAGAAATCCAAATAGGCTCAGACCTTACATCAGATCAAAAAGCCGACCTGATCAAACTCCTGATATAGTTCCAGGATGTGTTTGCATGGTCACATGAAGACATGATTGGTCTATCCACAGACATTATCATCCACTGAATGCCCATCAAAGAAGGGTTCAAATCAGTCAAACAAAAGCTCAGACGATTGAAGCCTGAGTGGAGTCTCAAAGTCAAAGAAGAAGTTGTTAAACAATTCAAAGCCAGAATTATCATGGTATCAACATACCCTGAATGGCTATCAAACATCGTCCCCGTGCCTAAACCAGGAGGTAAGGTACGAGTCTGCGTGGATTACCAGAATCTAAACAAAGCCTGCCTCAAGGACAACTTCCCCGTGCCTTTCATCCACATCCTGATCGACAACACTGCGCAGTACGGTACGTATTCCTTCGTGGACTGCTTTGATGGTTACCATTAAATCATGGTTGCTGAAGAAGACCGGGAGAAAATAGCTTTTATCACTCCCTGGTCCTTCGGCCTCATCAATGCCGGAGCCATATATTAGCAAGCCATGATGGCCCTGTTCCACGATATGATGCATAAAGAAATAGAGGTCTACGTGGATGACATCATCATCAAATCCCAAAGGGAGGATGATCACATCGACCATCTCAAAAAGCTGTTCAACAGGTTGTGCAAGTACAACCTCAAGCTAAATCCCACCAAATGTACTTTTGGCGTCAAGACATGCAAACTGCTAGGATTCCTGGTGAGCAATCGGGGCATTGAGTTAGACCCTGCTAAGATCAAAGCCATTTCTGAAATGCCCGTGCCTCGTACAGAGAAGGAGATACGGGGATTCCTAGGAAGGATCAACTTCATAAGTCGATTCATTTCCCAGCTCACAGCATCCTTGTGAACCCATCTTCAAGCTGTTAAGGAAGAATTCCTCCATCAAATGGAATGAGGATTGTCAACAAGCCTTCCTTTCCATCAAAAAACAGCTTGTCGAAGCACCTGTTTTACTACCTCCGAGGGATGGAGTCCCCTTATTCATGTACTTGTCCGTTAATGCCAATGCCATGGGATGCATGCTAGGACAGAAGGATGATAATAGCAAAGAAAGAGCTATCTACTACATCAGCAAGAGATTCAGCAGTGGTGAACAAAAATACACCCTGATCAAGAAAACATGCTGCGCATTAGCATAGGCCGCCATGAGGTTGCAACATTACTTGCATGGGCATACGACGTATCTCATATCCCCCCATAGATCCACTCAAATACGTCTTCAACAAACCAATGTGAAATTGCCGACTGTCCAAACGACAGTTGATTCTACAGCAGTAAGATATTGTCTACGTAACTCAGAAGTCTATCAAAGGCCAAGGCATTGCCGATCAATTAGTAGAAGCACCTTCAGGAGGGTTCGAGCCCCTGGAGACATATTTCCCAGATGATGGGATCATGACAATTCAACAACTGCAGTCAGAGAATACAGTCCAACCATGGAAAATGTATTTCGATGAAGCAGTAAACATGGAAGGTTTCGGAGCTGGGGCAGTCCTTATCTCTAGTACAGGTGATCAATATCCTGTGGCTACCAAACTTCAATTTGGCAACACCAACAACACGGCCGAGTACGAAGGATGTATATTGGGGTTGAAACTAGCCCAATCCATTAGTATCAAACATTTACTGGTCTTTGGAGATTCTGAGCTGGTCATCAGACAAACCACCAGTAAGTATCTTACAAAAGAATTGCACCTGCTGCCATATCATTGGCAAGTCCTCAGGATCTCCTAGGAGTTCAAAGCAATAACCTTCGTCCACATTCCTTGGGGTCAAAATGATTTTGCAAATGCATTGGCAACGTTGGCTTCATTAATCCGCATATCCACCAGGAGCGGGTTTCCCAACTACAAATTCACAAATCAAAAAGCCCTAACATATGGGAATTACATTGGAGAAGTATCAGACGAAATACCTCCTGTCAAGCAACCTTGGTTTCAAGACATCAAGGAATATCTCTGTAATGGATCCACACCCGCTGGGCAAGCCAGTCAGAACGTAAACGGATCCTCAAGATGGCCATGAAGTTCTACTTGAGCGAAGATGCACTTTACAAAAGGGATGCTGGAGTAGGCCTGTTAAGATGCCTCGACAAAGATCAAGTGTAAAGACTAATGGAAGAAATCCATGGAGGAGTCTGTGGTCCACACATGAGCGGCCATCTGCTGGCCAAGAAGATAATCAGAACAGGACATTACTGGATCTCCCTTAAAGCTAATTGCAACGATCATATCAAGAGATGTTTTCAATGCCAAATATATGGAAATGCCATCCACGCTCCTCCAAATGAGTTGCACAATATGAGTGCACCATGGCCTTTCTCTATGTGGGGGATGGACGTGATAGGTCCAGTTGAACCCAAAGCCAGCAACGGTCATCTGTTCATCTTCACCATGATCGACTACTTCACCAAATGGGTTGAAGAAGCCTTTTTTCCTAAAGTCACAAAAGAGGTCATCATCAGTTTCATCAGAAATAATGTCGTCTGTCGATATGGACAACCAGAGGTGATCGTATCAGAAAATGCTAAAAACTTGAACAATCAAATGATGGCAGAACTGTGCGACAAGTTCCACATCAAGCATCTTAATTTTGTCTTTTATCGGCCCAAGATGAACGGTGCTGTCGAAGCGGCCAACAAAAACTATCAAAAAGATTATGCAGAAAATGTCCACCAATCACAAAGAATGGCCTGACCTGCTGCCTCTCACCATGTTAGCCTACAGGACGTCAATGCGCACCTCTACTGGGGCTACCCCCTACTCACTGATCTATGGCATGGAAGCAGTCCTCCCCATAGAAGTAGAGATGGAGTCTTTACGAGTATTAATAGATGCTCAGATGGATGAAGATCAATGGTTGCAAGACTGATATCATCAACTGTCCCTAATAGATGAAAAGAGGGCCATAGCCATTTTCCACGGACAGTTATACCAACAAAGGATCGCCAGATCCTACAACAAGAAAGACCTAATCCGGCAATTCAAAGAGAACGATTTGGTGTTAAAGAAAGTCCTGGCCAATCAGGATGAAGCCAAAGGAAAATTTGCCCCAAACTGGGAAGGCCCTTTTATTGTCAAGGAAGTGCTGACAGTGGGAGCCATCAGGCTAGAAGAAATGGACGGGAACAAATTTCCCCAACTCATCAATTCAGACACCGTGAAAAGGTACTACGTCTGAAGCACATGCATACCTGCATCCGGGTCCTACAAATCAAATCAGGTTTGACTTTTCACCAGAAGAGCATGAACTACTAATGACATGATCTCCCTCAACCCGGGAGTACGTAGGTAACCATCTATGGTGCGATCAAACTAATCAAAAATCCAAAGAACCTTCGAATCTCAACTTCAAAGCTCATCAAACCAAATGCAAATGCCAAATAAACTCTTTTCAAACCTCTTCAACTAAAACAACCAGAACTACGAATGATATGATCTCCCTCAGCCCGGGAGTACGTATGCAGCCATCTACGGCGCAGCTTGACCCTCAAGAAAAAACAAAAAATTGGAAGACCAGTTCCAAGACACTGAAAATAAGTAAAAGCTAAATGCTGTCAAGCTGTCTGGTTACCAGACCCCTCTGAGGAACTCCCTTGACACCTCAACTGTCAGTCCATCAAGGAGAAGCTCAAAATGTATCAACAACTGCGAGTCATGAAGGAAGTGGTAATCACTCTGCAATGACAATACATATCCAAACAGGGAAGTGTCTCAAAAATATATTTCTCTGATATATAAACTGCTTTATATACATGGTGCCCTATACATGACAAAAATGGCTGATCTAGTCTGTGCAGGAAAAAAAAGCTAATCAATGAACCCAAGGACAAGCGAGTCAGCAATGCCAGCATAACATCTCTATCTGAAGATGGGGGAGCATCTGTAAGTGTAGTCCACTCAGCCACCATACGGCTCAGAACATCCACAATCATCTGTAAGGTGGCACTATGGTCATTAATATAAGCACTCATCTCGGTGACCAAACCATTGGTGTAAGATCGAAGAGCAGTACTATCAGCTATGTGGAAATCACGGGAAGCTATAGCCTCATCCCTCTCCGCAAAAGCTGTATTGCGAGAAATCAAAATCTCCTCAATCTCAACATATGCTGCATCTCTGCCGGAGCGGATCTCAACTCGCTCCACGACAGCGGTATCTAGAGCAGAGCGAAGCTCCTCTCGCTCTATTAATCTAGTATCCAAAGCAGAGCGAAGCTCCTCCCGCTCAATCAATCCTGTATCCAGAGCAGTCCTGAGGTCATCCCTCTCAGCAAAAAGCTAAATCCCTACCAGCCAGGGCAGCCAACATCTACGCTCTAGCTGAGTCTCTCTCAAAGGTCATCCTAAATAGAGAATCTAACAAAGCTGGATCTGTCTCTCCGGGAATAACCGGGGGATCACTAGTCAAAGCTGCAGCTAAATCTACGAACAACTCATCCTTAATAGAAGAATCTGGATCCTCCATAGGCTCCTCCTCATCAGAATCCACAAGCAGAGGTTAATGAGGCTCTGCTACTGCGACTGCTGTCTCTGCCTCCAACCATGCAAAATACTCCAGAGAATGACCCAGATGCCTAATGGAGAACTCAGCCCTCTCCCTATGAGTCCAACACTCATAAACTCTAATCAAATCGTTAGATGACATAGATGATGCTGACATCCTCTGATCAGCAGAGTCCTAAAAAAGATACAAACTCTACCACTGATCAAACTACACTATGACTGCCAATGGACGATAGGTAGTCACTCCTCTCAATCATGCCAAAGGCAAGTAATCCATGCCAGATGTATGAGTGATAAAGCTGAATGGGGACGCCATCCTTGAGCATGGCAACACTGCAAATGGATGCTCGAAATCTGATAAAAACCCCAACCAAGACTTTGCATCTACGCAATCAGGCGGACGAAAGGAGTAAACTGCGGATATCTCATGTGTAAAACAGTATGCATGAGGCCTGAAGGCTCCAATCAGTCGGATGTGGGACATCAGCCATATATATAGCACGACCAAACTACCTAAAAAAAACCCCTCTGGATGGGTACAACAATGGGTGAGCGACCTCAGTGTCTCTGCTAAAATTATAGGGAGAATGGTACTACCTTGTCTAAGGGCTCTGACTACAACTGCCAATCCCACATCAAGATGGTCCAAGAGCAGTGGCATATACACATATGCCACAATGCACATCAGGAGAATGTCTACCCTAGTGGTCTGCCACTCCTCTACAAAAATGATAAAATCTCTGGTATGACGGTCATAACTTTCAGACTCACCAAAGCGCTTGATCAAGAAGTCCATGGAGATCACATGCCCTGAGACGATCTCATCCATGACTACACTGTGATGGAGACCCGATAATCGAATGAATGGTCTCCTCATATCACTGATCGCCGCCCGAGCGCACGACAAATCTAAGTCTAGGCCGGTCAACCTCTGGTACTCCTCCAGAGTAGGCGATAACTTGCGTCGCCTGATGCGAAATACTTACCAGACAGAATAGCTGCCTGTCTAGCATCCAGAATGGTAAAATGCCATCAACAAATCTGGACGGAACCCAAAAATCTATAAGGGCTATCGAATGCCCCAGCATGTGATCAACGGTTTGCCGATCTAGAAAGGGCAGACTATCATACCACGATCTCAAAGAAGCCGCCACCTCTGATGGTGGTGAATGCTCTATGTGGGTAACTACCGATGACGACATCTATAGTACCGAACCACGAGACGGTCCAGAGGTCAAGTCAAATCGCAGCTGTCTGAATGCATACACAAGATACATGCATAATGACAGTAATATAAACATGATGCAGAAGATAAGATATGACAAGAATATCTACAATAAGCTATCTACTGCATACAACATCCCTATATCCTGATACAAAGTGAAAAAAAGAATACAGGGAAAATGGGGCACCACCACCCAGCTAATACAGTGGTCTATCAAAATGATGGCACAGACGTCGAATAGCCAAAATAGTGGCTGACCAAAAATATAGCTCCAATAGCTATCAGAGGAAATTGAAGATATCATCCTCGATTCGATCAACCTGCTCCAGATCCTTTGTCTGCACAAAGCTGCTGGGATCAGGCATATCTGAGCAGTATAAGGGAGGATCTGCCCCTGTATAATTACTACTGAATGGACCTAAAGAGGGACCTGCTCCAGAGTTGGATGGGTCAAATGAAGATGCCTCCGACGGATCTCGGTCAAGGTGCCTGATAAAGAAACAAGCCTGGTCCAACTCCCTGGTCAGATCTGCTATCTGGTCTGCATGAGTAGGCTCTCTAATACAAGCTATCTAGTCCGTCATCTTCACGGACTCTGGCACTATATCTGCCATAAAATAGGTGGCACGAGTCGGAGCCCCGATAGTGCGAGAACTCCACCAACTGCGAAAGGCTGCCCGGCTGTATGGGCCCTCTGATAGGTCAAAGCCGTCTATACCCTCCAAAGGGATGTTTGTCAAAGGCACGGACAATGGCCAATGATGCCAAGCAGGAGGAGCAATGGGAATGCGAATCTCCCCTGTAACGCTCTGAATGGCATGCTCTCCAAGATAGAGCTTCCAGCCTCCCTTCATTAACAGAGGGACTCTACGGGTCGACAAATCAAACTCCCGGCCAGTAGGGAGGCCTCCATCAAATCCGATGGTCAAGTGCTCGGATGTATACGACATCTAGGTGATCGAGCCCGCCGTCAAAAGCTCCAACTAAAGACGGACATGAGTGAATCCCTCAGCAACAGGGACCTCCATCAAAATGGAGTGATGCCATCTTCGTCCACGTGGATAGGTCTCCAGACCTAATGCTAAAACGGGTCGTAGGCAAGGAAGCCTCTCAAATGCCCAAAGCTATCCATGCAAATATCAAAAGTCCTTAGTGACCAAGACTACCCAAAAATAAGTGCAGAAATCAAAAAGGTACAGAAAGATGTACTTACCAGTAAAAACTGATGGAATCTTAACCAAGCCTCTGTCACACCCTCCAACGGTAGACGCATGCCCCGGAGAAAATAGGCAAAGGTATAGGAGCCCCAATCAAAGTCGCTGAGGTGCTCTACATACTGCGTGGCACTGATGAAAGCAAAGGACACCGTCAATGAGTTATCCGCCACAAAATAACTTCTGATGATTGATAAAAACAATCGCCTCAGAATGCGATCTCTAGCCCTCCGATCATCAGGCGGAGGCAACTGTAAAGTCCCGTCCTGAGCATCTATACTCAAGGGACCAGATCGGACTGCCCGACCCTTGAATGCTGACTGTGGCACTCCCAACAAGGACCTGACTGTGGTGGGCAAAATATCAGACATGACAGGCACTATCTCGCCCTTAAACTCAATGTCGATGATAAATCTCCAATCAATCGAAGTCATCATCACCTCATAGTCAAACAAATGAAGGGACTGAGTCTGGTGGAACCAGTGCTCAGACAAAGCCCTCATATACCCCCAGGGGCAACGGCGGAGTAGGATCAAGGAAAAGGCTTGAAACCCCCAACCATCTACAATCTCTCTATAATCCTCGTGTAGAGTCGAATAGAGGGAGTGCACACTAAACCAGTTCCCTCGAGGCTGCGTCCAGCCAGGGACTTGCATCAAAAACCAACACATGTCAAAAACCTATGCCCCGAGAATGGCCAAAAGATGGGAAAAGAATCCAGAGAGAATAAAGACTTCAAGTCACCTCATTGGCCTAAAGATATCTCGAAGGATGGCAACTCAAGTCGCCCAGCAACTCCTGAATATGCATAACAATGCCTGGGACCTTCGCACGTGGAGCCTGAACGGGAGCAGGAGCAGCAAACTGAAGCCTCCTTATCATCAATATCCAGTGGCTGCTAGTCTTGTGCTAGACGAACCCTGCCCTCTACTAATCTGCGAGGCGTCCTAGCTGGACGGGCCTGTGGGACGGCAGAAGCTCTCCTCGGTCAAATGTCTGACGAAACCCTGGTAGAGCTTCTAGGTATATCGCGTTCCATCGCATACACCAACACTCCAAAACCACCTCAGACAAGGTGTGGTAAGCCTAAAACCTGTGGCTTATTAATCAATCAGTCCAGCATACATATCTAAGTCTTATAACATGCATAGGTCAGCCCAAAACACCCAAAACACTCTAAACCTACATGGGTCAGTAAAAAACTCCCCACAAAGTCAAAAATGCATGCTTCTAAATGCCCCAAGGTTTTGGAATTTTTTTTCCAGAGTCTCCTTTGTAAAATGGACTGTCCACATGCACACAGGCATGCCTAGGTGGCCATTCAGTAGCACACCTACCCAAAAAAAGAAACAATTCATATATATCCAAAAAAATCAAAAACCAGCCTTACATGGTCTCCAAAATACCATAGGCATTTTTTAGTTAAAAATCCAGGCTCGCTAGGCCTCAAAAAGGATGATAAGACTGACCAAAAAGCTCAAAACAGAACCTGAATTTTCTTACATCCAAACTTGCATTACAGTAAGATATGCATACATATGTAGACATAAAATATTTAGCAGGTCATATAGGCATATATTTTGCGTACAATGCGTTCAAAAGCACCCTAGGTGGTTCACATGCTTTTAACTATCAAAAACTGCGAAAGAAGGATGGAAAACGTTACCTGCGCCGTGCTGAACGTGTAGGAATTGACGAATTCAAAATTTGACTGCCAGAACTCCGTAGATCTGAAAAAAAGATCAAAAATCCTTTCGCTGCTCAAACGAGAAACTTGGAAAATGAAAAATCCCGCAGCACATTAAGTATGTCGGGCAGCCGCACCTCCACATGCGGTTGCCGCACCTCCACCTGCGGCTGCCGCACCTCTACCTGTGGCAGCCCAGGTGGGTCCCAGTCCCCCCGGGCCTAATTTAGTTTGAGTCAAAACGGAGTTTAAACGGGCTGCCGAATTAAATCAGAAGAGAAATCGCTACGCGATTGAGCGGTTTGTCCTGAAATCTTGCATTCAAGCCATGTAATCCTGACAGAAAGGGAAACTCCGCAGATACCCTTGACATTCATCTTGGAGCCATGTCTAGGGATCAACAAATCAAACTACGAAAAAGCTGCGCAAAAAATTGCACCAAACTGCAGAAAACTGCCATTTTTGAAGCATCAGGTACTGACCGGTGACATTTCAGCCGTTGGCATAGCCCCAACAAAGTTTGGGTACTGACCGATGCAATTTCAACTGTTGGCACAGCCCCAGCGAAGTTCGGGTACTGACCGAAGTCAATTTCAGCCGTTGGCACAACCCCAGTAAAGTTCGAGTACTGATCAAAGCAATTTCAGCCGTTGGCACAGCCCTAGCGAAGTTCGAGTACTGACCGAAGTCAATCTTAGCCGTTGGCACAGCCCCAACGAAGTTTGGGTACTGACCGAAGCAATTTCAGCCATTGGCACATCCCCAACGAAGTTCGGATACTGATCGAAGTTAATTTCAGCCATTGGCATAGCCCCAACGAAGTTCGAGTGCTGACTGAAGTCAATCTTAGCCGTTGGCACAACCCCAATGAAGTTCAGGTAATGACCAAAGTCAATTCCAGCTGTTGGCCCAACACCAATGATGATTCGACCATCGGATTAGCCCCACTAGACATCAAGAGATGATCTTAAAGTGGAGGTCCTGCAATATTCCATCCTCACAAAAGATAGATGATGGAATCTGTTATACACATCCTCAAAAGGGGATTATTAAGCAAGGTCAATAATACATGTTCCTGTGGTGAACTACCAGTGCAGACTATCGTCCTGGTAGGCATTAGAAGCTTCAGTCGAAATAACTCGATAACCAGAAGCTATCCCCAGCAGAGTATTCGTCAACCGATGGGCGCAAAGACATCCTTGATCTCAAATCAAGGAAGCGGCCATAGCATCCCCATCAGAGAGGTAAATTAATAACCATCATATCAACCTCATCAGAATCTACCAAGCTGTCGAAGCAGATGTCATCCCTAGCAGATTGAGAGGGAAAATCTGTGATAGCTTACCTCCACCAAACTCATCAGAGTCAAACAAATTCTCGTGAATAACGTCATCCACAGAGGAGAATGACAAAACTAGTTCGCGATAACTTCCTAATACCATCAATGGCTATACAAGACAACGTCATCCTCCAGCAAAGTGATAACGCACTCAGCCAAAAGTAGCACCATGTCACAGCCTGGATTATTTTGTGGCTATTTATAGTTTTTATATATATATTTTAATTCAAGTTCGGGCCTGCGAGTGAAAACCCATCGCCCTTTATAGCTTTTATATATATATATATACATATATATATTGCTTGTTCAATTCCATTCAACTGCTGCATTTGACATTCATTTGTATATGAATTTGCATTGACATATCTGCGGGCGGTCTAGATTTATTTAAATCTCGCCATTTCTAGTTTTCAAACGGTTCAAAACATCCAGACTGAACCGAGAAGCTAGAACGGCTGAGATTTCCTTAAATCTAACTTTTATTTCTAGTTTCAGCATTGAAAGCAAACTCGCGTCCCTTAGATCGCTATCTAGTGGGAACGAGACGCTTCGGCCACACGCAGCCAGGATTTATGGATGAATCCTTGGTTTCATTACGTCGTGAAGACATACGTTTATTTCTGTACAAATTTGAACTGTGCAGGTTTATTGGCTACTCATATGTGAGCCTAGGAATCGTGGGATTTGTGATTAAAACGATTAGAATCTAATTTCCTATGATGGACAAACTCCGATTTACAGATGTACTCTGCCAGTTTTTCTGTAAAATGTACATACCAGACCATAAAACGGTTATTCGGATTTAAGGTCTCAACATAGTGAAAACATGGATTGTCGTGTCAGCGTCCCTCCGATGGTTTTCATACCCATAAGGAGACCGACACTATCATTTTGTTGTGATTGATCATGTCCTAACACACCTCACATGCAGCCTTAAGGCTATAAAGATAAAATTTGAAAGTATCAAAAGGCTTCAATTCCTATATCAGCGTAGGGGTTTGATAACAGCTTTCAAAACTTCACTGTCAAATTCAATTTCAAAGCTTTTGCAAATCTAATAAAAAAAATGCTTTTGCAAATCAAGTTAAAAAACTAATTTTCGAAAATCAAATCAAACCTTTCATTTATAGGCTCAACGAAGCAAAGCACAACTTTCAATCAATTAAATCAACATGCCCAATTTTTAAACAACATTCACTCACGCATTCTAGTTTTAAGGGAAATATTTAAAATATTGTGGTACCGTGTTTACACGGGAGTCGTGGGGTGCCTAACACCTTCCCCACACTTAACCAAGCCCCCGAACTCAAAACTCCGATTTTAAAGATCAAGTTTCGACAGTGTCCAGCAATTGGGCCTCTTTCAAATCAAATTCGATTGAGTTGGTACAACCATTTCCAATACTACCAAATGGCGACTCTGTTAATCAAATCAAATCGTCGACATATACACATGTTGGCCTCTTTCCTAAAAAACCATTCAAAACCTTTTTCGCAATAAAAAGAATAAGGGTAGAGATAACTTAGGAAGATCGATTTGAGGAAAACCGGGTTACAACCGACCCGCGGGATTTCTTAAATTTTCCAACATCGACAGTAACTAATTACTCAAAGGTTCTTTTATAATTAATGTTGAAATCTATATTATCTGAAAAGTCGTTGATCGCTAGGGAGACTTGTCCCTATTGTAGAATAAATTTTATTTATTTAAAGAAATTATTAGTTTAATTTATTTAATTAAATAATATTAGAATTGTTCTAAATTATTTATTCACAACCGGTTTAATATGGAGAACCTTTCACATCATAAAAAGAAGAATAATTATTTAAGAAGATAATGGCATAATCGTAATAATGTATTAAGTGTAATTAATTTAATCTATGGTGATAGAATAAGTTAAATAGCTTAATGTTTATTATTTAATATTTTAGAAATATTAAATATAAATTAATAAGAGGAGTCTTATTAATATTATTACAATTATTATTATTTTAATTTTTAAAGGACTTTAGGAATTATTTTAATATTAGTACTCTCATTTATTCCTAATAAGATTAGGATGCAAATTAATTAAATAAGTTTAATTAATTAATCCCAATATGTTGGGAAGCCTAATTAATTAAAAGAGTTTAATTAATTAAATGAAACCCTATGTCTAATCGGATTAGAAGGGCTGACCAATATCTATATAAGAGGAGTCTTTCGTTAGATATCAGTTGATGTAATTTCAACTGTTGGAGAGTACTCTTTTTCTATAGAGGATAGAAAACTAGGGTTTAGCCAACCACCCTCCTTGAATAATTCATCATCCTTGGTAGATCACCTCTAGAGGCCAAACATTTGTGTAAATCCCCCATAATAGGTTCAATCCACAACCCATTTATTCTGGGTCGCCAAGAAATACATGGTACAGAATACAAATACAAATATTTTTATATCAAATTATCGTATACAATACGACCACATATATAGTGTGAGTTTTAATACAAATATCAGTGATACCAACTGTGACTCATATCCCAACCTTGGACAATACATCACCCTATTTGGGTTACCAAAATCAACGGTTAAATGGCGTATATAATACGACACACACATTTAAAGTTCTCAATATAATTATTCTCATACTATTTTATGAGAAACATCAACAGTTATAGAACATCTTTCTATTCCCTTGTTATCCCCGCTCGACCCCGCTACACTCTTATTACCTGAAAGGAATTGTGAAGCAAAAGGGTGAGCACAAATAGCCCAGTAAAGAATATCATAACTAAAGATAATCAAATTATCAATAGCATTCGTCAGTAATAAATCAGAGATTTAGAACATATGGTAGATGATAAAACTTTTCAACCATAGTTGCAGCGGAACGAACAATCCATTAGAAGAGTCAAATAGACCATAATGTCTATTATCTTCTCCATGTTAAAAGTCCACCAACAATGTTTTATCCCTGTAACATCAATCAACAATTCCTATCCACAATCATGTGAATAATTCATAATCATAATTGTGTTGCTAAATTCCTCTTCGCACCCAGGACGAAGGTAATATTCATCACATGTCTTTACCTGAAACACCAAAGATCATGGTTATACCAAATCACAGTTCATATTCATAATCATGATAATAAATTCATCTTTGCACTCAGGCCAAAGATATTCATCAATCAAAAGTTCATCTTTGCACTACAGGCTAAAGATATTAATTTGTAACATCAATGGTCATGATCAAGCCAAACACCTGTCCATCTTTGCACTACGGCCCAAAGATATTCAAATCTCAAAGAAATATTTAATCATTTCAGAATTTATAGAAATAACATTTATAACCATGTTGATCAATTCACCTTTGCACTTAAGCTAAAGATATTCAATTGTAAACTTAATGGTCATGATCATACCAGTCAACAATTCATCTTTGCACTACTAGCCAAAGAGAACCCATAGTCATGATCATACCAATAATCTACCCATCTTTACACTCAAGTCAAAGAGAAATTTCATCACCAGGATTATAAAAATGTTATATATGATAATAAGAACAATATGATCAAAACATGGGTCTACTTTCAAGAGTAAGATTCATAAATCAACGATAATTTGGTTAGAAAAAGAAGCCAATTTTGTTGTGAATAGTACCCCATAAATAGTACCCTATGAATAGTACCGTACGTATGAATAGTACTGTATTTATGAATAGTACCGTATTCATAAATAGTATCGTATTCGTGAATCGTGCTGTATATGTGAATAGTGTCGTACACGTGAATAGTGTTGTATACGTGAATAGTAACCTCAACATGAAAAGGTAAAATTTCATAATAAAATTTATACCAATATTTCGGTGGAATGATATTGAAAGAAATAACATCATTTGCAAGAAAAATAATATCCCTTACCTCAGTAGAATACTAAATCTGTTTGGATTATCGGATATTATACGGACGAAAACTTGCACTTTTATCAATACTAAAAAAATATCTAAACACTCACAAGAAATATGCTTGATACTTTAGAGAGAGAATTTTCTAATTTTGGTGTGATTTTCATTTCTAACTAAAGACCCTATTTAAAGGAAAATGCTACCACACCATCTTTAACCAAAATTTTTTTCACCGTATTCCATTTTTGAAAAATAAATTCAACATATAAGTGGGGCCTACCAAAACGTTTTACATGTTTTTCTTTACAAAAATATTTATAACACCAAAAATTAATTCAGACCCAATATTCAGCACTTCAATAATTCATAATAAATAGCCCTTTTATCAGAAAAATATGAACCTTATGTCCATTCCATACGAAATTTAATTCTCTACAACTATGTAGAAGAAAGATTTTCTAAATTTCGAACGAAAAATGACCCAAATTTACATGTAGATGAACTTTTAATTTCCTTCTCTTCCCTTTCTCTTTCCCCCCTTTTCTCCTTCTTCCTCCTCCTTTCTTTTTCTTTCTCTCTTTTCTTCCTTCTTTTTCCCCCACCATTTTCCTCTAATTCTCTCTCTTCTCTCTCTGTCTCTCTCCCCATCATTTCCTCCGCACACAAACACATACACACATATATATATACTAAAATATTTATAATTATTAAAAAAAAATCCAATTCCAATTTCTCTCTTCCACCTCATTTTATTTTTATACCATAAAATTATATTATTATTTTATCACATTATACTATTATAGTGTAATATTATAATAATATATTTGAATAAATTATTTTATCGTAAAAGATAAAATATCAACTTTCAACAATTATCTCTTTTGCTAAAAATTCCTCTATTTATATCCACATTAAATAAATATTTTCTTATTATTTTTATCAATAATTAATTATTATTCACAAATAATATTACAGAATCACAATAATGACAATCAGGTCATTCTCAGAAAAGAGGAAGCATTCCGATAAGGATTTCTCCTTACTGACGCGCAATTAGACATTGCCAATAATATTATTTAAATAATATGAATTATTAATTTGATAATGTAAAATACTGTGCAGTGACAATTATTGAGTCAATAATTTAAAATATTAACGTAGTAATTATTGAATCAATAATATACGATATTGAACAGTAATTACTATAACAATTATTGAGTAAGTGACTTCTTACGTAAGAATCAATAAGTTGAAATATTGTGCAATACCGTGTGTTACTGTGCAACAACGCGTATTACTTTACTTTAACCACAGGGTATTTAGACAGTTTTAACGGTAACATTCTTGCCGTTATTTTTAAAAAACTTATTCTTGTCGTTTTCTTCATCCGACAGTTTTCCATTATGGGGCCCACAAATGGCTGCGCCGTCGTACGAATATTCCCCGACAACAAGAATATTCCCGGACACGATGAATATTTTATGACCACTTGCTTACTTTATAAAATTTTCATATATCACCCTTAACTTTAACCTTTTATCAATTTAATAATTTACAGAATAATAATTATAAGAAAAATTAAATACTTTTATTTCATAAAATTCGGGGTCTTACAATCTCCCCTCCTTATGAAATTTTGTCCCCGAAATTTACGTACCTGATAATTCGAAGAGGTGAGAATACCTTGCTTTCATTTCAGATTCTATCTTCCCGGTTATTTCTTTTATATCATGACTTCTCCATTGCTCATCTCTTAGATTCCAGATATCCTTCTAAAATACAGCTTCAAAACAAAGGTTAATTGACATATCACAGTTTGTCAATTTATTAAGTAAGAAAATTCAACTTAGGTAAGTCACAAACTAGTGAAGTATATTACTCGTCGCTCCCCTCCAAATTCTAGACTCAGATCTCCGCCAGCGACTATATCCCTAAGCTCTGATACTAACTGTGACGCCCCCATAATAGGTTCAATCCACAACCCACTTATTCTGGGTTGCCAAGAAATACATGATACAGAATCCAAATATAAATCTTTTTATATCAAATTATCGTACACAATACGACCACATATATAGTGTGAGTTTTAATACAAATATCACTGATACCAACTGTGACTTATGTCCCAACCTTGGACAATACCTCACCCTATTTGGGTTACCAAAATTAACGGTTAAATGGCGTATACAATACGACACACATTTAAAGTTCTCAATATAATTATTCTCATACTGTTTTATGGGAAACATCAACAGTTATAGAACATCTTTCTATTCCCCTGTTATCCCCACTAGACCCCGCTACACTCTTATTACCTGAAAAAAATTATGAAATAAAAGGGTGAGCACAAATAGCCCAGTAAAGAATATCATGACTAAAGATAATCAAATTATCAATAGCATTCGTCAATAATAAATCAGAGATTTAGAACATATGGTAGATTATAAAACTTTTCAACCATAGTTACAGCGGAACGAACAATCCATTAGAAGAGTCAAATAGACTATAATGTCTATTATATTCTCCATGTTAAAAGTCCACCAACAATGTTTTATCCCTGTAACATCAATCAACAGTTCTTATCCACAATCATGTGAATAATTCATAATCATAATTGTGTTGCTAAATTTTCGCACCCAGGACGAAAGTAATATTTATCACATGTCTTTACCTGAAACACCAAATATCATGGTTATACCAAATCACAGTTCCTATTCATAATTATGATAATAAATTCATCTTTGCACTCAGGCCAAAGATATTCATCAATCAAAAGTTCATCTTTGCACTACAGGCCAAAGATATTCATTTGTAATATCAATGGTCATGATCATGCTAAACACCTGTGTAAGACCCCAAATTTTATGAATAAGATTTAGTTTTCTTTATATATTATTTTGAAATAGTAAGGTGTTGATTTGATAAATGTGATAAGTTATGGGTGAGATGTGCAAAGTTTACAAAGTAAGCAAGTGGTTATAAAATATTCGTTGTGTCGGGGAATATTCGTTTGGTCGAGGAATATTCTTTTTGTCGGAGAATATTCGTACGACGGCGAAGTCATTGGTGGACCCCACAACGGAATGAATGTCGGATATAGGAAGCGACAGAAGTAACCTTTTTATAAAAATAACGACAAAATTATTACCGTTAGTACTGTTGAAATACCCGGTAGTTAAAATACAGTAATACCCGGTGTTGCACGGTAGCACACGGTATTGCACAGTATTTTAAATTATTGATTCTTACGTAGAAAGGCACATACTCAATTATTGTTACAGTAATTACTGTTCAATATTTTATATTATTGATTCAATAATTGTATAATATTTTATTGGTTCAATATTTGCTACGTTGATATTTTATATCATTAAGTGCTACTTTGCTATTTTATATTATTGATTCAATAATTGTCATTGCACATTATTTTAAATTATCAAATCAATAATTCATATTATTTGAATAATATTATTAGTTAGCATTGTTGGCAATGTCTAAGGAAGTTCTGTCTAGGAAAGGGGTTGATTAATTGCGCGCCAGTAAGGAGAAATCCTTATCGGAAGGCCCCCTCTTTCCTAGGAACGACTTGGTTGTCAATATTATAGTTCTGTAATATTATTTGTGAATAATTAATTTTTGATATATATGATAACGAAATATTTATTCAATGTGGATTTAAACGGAGGAATTTGTAACACGTGACATTTGTTGAAAGTTGGTATTTTATCTTTTTTGATAAAATAATTCATTCAAATATATTGTTATAATATTACATTATAGTAGTATGATGTGATTATATAATAGTATGATTAGAATGGTAACATTATTATAGTAAATTCATGGTATAAAAGTTAAACGAGGTGGAAGAGTACAAATTGAATTTGAACTCTTATGACGCAAACAATGATGTCATTGGAGCGATGAGGTAAGCAATGATGTCATAGATCGATGATGTCATAAATTATGGCAAAAAGACTATTTTACCCTTACTCTGTCGAACCTCTAAATAGAAGCTCATTTCTTCATTATTTCTCACCAATTCACTAAAGCTATAGAGAGAGAAAGTATAGAGAGAATAGGAGAGAAAGAAGAAGAGTATTCTGCTATTACACTAGTGCAGTCTCTAAATTTTAAGGTATGGGGTATTATTTCTTTCGTATTCATGAAGAGAGTTATTTTCTTTCAATACTCGTAAGGGTTGTTATTCCATTCCTTATTATTCTGTTGGAATAACCTGTCTACGCGGACTACCGCATGCATGGTGAAATCCGGTTGTTATTCCATTCTTTATTATTTTGTGGGAATAACCTGTCTAAGCGGACTACCACATGCCTGGTGAATAACCCTTCGGATTCAGTTGTTATTAAATTGTGGAAATAATCTGTCTGAGCGGACTACCGCCAGACGAGTGAAAATCCAAATGCAGTTTCGTATATTGTTTCATTTCAGATTCCTAACTCTAAACTTACTACGGTAAGTATTGCTTCTATAATTGCTGAAATGATCAGATATTACTTGACTTTTGCGCTTCATCTAATATTATTTCACTAGAATATTGGTCTGAACTTTCTTGTGAAATTTTTATCTTTTCATGTCGAGTTACTATTCACGAGTTATTATTCACGGGGTACTATTCACGGTATAAAAAAAATTCTTCCAAATCATCTTTGATTGGATCTAGGTTTTGATCTTCATTCTTGAACTCTGGATAAATTCTCTAATATTTGTCCTTTATCTTACTGGATCCGTTATTCGTATTATTTTTCATCATCCTCAGTTCTAAATGGTGATATAACTGGATATCTTTGGCCTGTAGTGCAAAGATGAATAATTACGTGATGAATATCTTTGGCCTGTAGTGCAAAGATGAATGATTACCCGATGAATATCTTTGGCCCGTAGTGCAAAGATGGACAGGTGTTGAGATGAACATGACTAACTGATGATACAAATGAATATCTTTGGCCCGTAGTGCAAAGTTGGATATTTGATTCGAGATGTATATTGATTGATGTTACAGGGATAAAATATTGATGATGGACCTTTAAATCAAAGAAGATAGTAGACATCATTCTCTACTTAACTCTTCTAATGAATTGTTATTTTCGTTGCGAATATTGATCTAAAACTTGTTGTCCATAATATTTTATCTGATTTTTTGAATGCTAACAATAATTTATTTTTCATTATCTTAGTCATAATATTCTGTACTGGGCTAGTTGAGCTCACCCTTTTCTTCCATTGTTCTCTTCAAGAAATGAGAATATCGCGGGTACTAGTCGGGGAATGGAGTGATGGTCCGAGTTAGAGCTGTAGAAGTCCTCACTATTTGTTTTATTTAAAATAGTGTGATAATAAATGTAATGAGGACTTAGTTTGAATGTTAATATTTTCTACATGTCTGTATTGACACTCACAGTTGTGTGATTGTATTTTGCACGACCGTGTGATATGAATGATTGTATTTGAAGTTTGTTGAGTGTATTTGGCGACTCAAAATGGGTCGAGTATTGAACCTATTTTGGGGGCCTCACAGTTGGTATCAGAGCTTAGGGATTTGATCTTTGGCGGAGATCTGGGAATAGAACTAAGAGGGGAGAGACAAGTAAAACCTTCGCTAGTGTGTCCTACCTAAGCTTAATTATTATTTAATTAGTCGGTTGGAATATAGGGTTAAAATGTGATATGTTAATTTGTTTTATTAACCCTTGTTTTGTGGCAGTAATTGAGAATGGCAGCTGAAAATTTAAACAATAGAGTGAATGAGACCGTTGAGACACCTTTAATCACCAACGAGGAGAACGTGCTACAGGTAGGCTATATTCCTCATGTAAACAACCTTACCGAAGAAATGATAAATGACAGGATGTTTAAAAGCTTTTTGCAGTTCATGCAAAACCAGACGAGGGAGACTCGTGTTCATAATACTGGTGGAAATAACAACTCGCAGCTTGTCACTGCCAAGTAGTTTAAAGAGTTGGGACCACCAGAGTTTCAGGGAAAGCCAGATCCAATCAAGGCAGAAAATTGAATTAAGAAAATTACCAAGATATTTGATGTCTTGGGATGCATGGAGGAA
Source organism: Panax stipuleanatus (assembly GCA_020205555.1). Classification (NCBI taxonomy): domain Eukaryota; kingdom Viridiplantae; phylum Streptophyta; class Magnoliopsida; order Apiales; family Araliaceae; genus Panax; species Panax stipuleanatus. The sequence continues at coordinate 37,862,901 of CM035123.1, forward strand.
CGGAAGGTTCCATTTGCCACCTTTATGTTCCGTGGAGAGGCAGATTACTGGTGGAAATCTGTGAAGCGTACCCAGCCTGCGGCACTCAAGATGACTTGGGGGGCGTTCCAGAAACTGTTCAATGATAAGTACTTTCCAAAAAGTATTCGTCACCTGAAAGAGGTAGAGTTTATCAGACTGGAACAGAACAACATGACTTTATCCCAGTACGAGGCTAAATTTATGGAGTTATCCCTGTTTGCACCTCATTTGGTGGAGAATGAGGAACGTATGACGCGGATGTTTTTGAGAGGTTTAAAACCCGAGATTTGTCAATACCTCATTTCTCACAAATTTTCTCTATATTCGGATGTAGTGAATAGGGCCCAGTTATTAGAACGAGATAATGATTATGTTCAACCAAAGGACAACAACCAAGGTCGTACCGGTGGCAGCAGTCATCGGAATAATGACAACCAGCAGGGAGGAAAGTATCATGCTAGAAGCGGTAACCACTCTGGTGGTAATCGTGGCCATGATAATAGAAGAAGTGAGTCAGGGGGAGATTTTAAGAAGAGAATGTACAACAATGAGAACGTGAAAGCATCGACAGCAGCACCAACATCAACTATTTCTAGGGGAGGAGAACGACCGCCGGTTGTATGCTATAAATGCGGGCAAGAGGGACACATCAGCCCCAACTGCACACAACAATCCAAGGTGTGTTATAACTGTGGAAACGAAGGGCACATAGCTCGAGTGTGTCCTATAGCGAAACCAAGTCCAGCAGGGATGGTGACTCCAAAGGCTATCCCTGACAAGTCAAAGTCAGTGATTCCTGGAAGAGCTTTTGTCGTGACTGCCCAACAAGCAAGGAACCCGAACGAGGTTATTATGGGTAAGCTGATAATAAACTCTTGCGAAGTTTACACTTTATTAGATACTGGTGCTACCTATTCTTTAATTTCACCTGCTTGTGCTCAACGTTTGAACTTGATGTGACGCCCCCAAATTCCAGGACCGCCACTTGGTCTCTCGAATTCGGTTCATCACGTGCTCATGGTAATACATCACAATATAATAATTAAATATCATACGATCACAGCGGAAAATCTATTTTAGAATAATTTACAATGATTTATTATAATTATTCCCCCAAGTCTCGCAACCTACAGTACTTAATAGATTACCTAATAATATCAGTTAACGACTTATTACATAATCTAACTTAAGCTTAAACATAATCAAATCCAGTCTTACTACATCATCTTCATACAATATTAATATATTTAAAACATAACAGACATAAGCTAGTTGGTAGCTTTGCCCTTGCCCTTATCAACGCCCGAAGGTTCACCATGCTCTGCCTTAACTGAAATGTTTTAGGGAAAGCAAGAATGAGCACAAATTGCCCAGCAAGTAATATACAATAAGGGTGAGTAATAAGATTCTCAATTCTCGAAAGGGTATAACAAGATTTGATAGTTCAAGAATAACAAGAATATCAATAGTTCTCAATATCAGTCGCTAAGGACAGGATAATATCAATATGATTCAATAATAAGTCAATTCAAGATTTCAAATAATTGAATGCTGAGTAGTCACTACGGACTATGAACTTCTACTAGAATTGACAGTAATAAACTGAAAATCCAACAAAAACAGGTACAACAGGTGATCAGCCTAAAGTACCCTTGTTATGCATAACAATCAACCATACTCAAGTGTGCACGTCGGTTCTCCGACAATTATATATTCCCTTCAAAGAAGGTTGTTCTTCTCAGTCAAATACAAGATCCCGCACCAATCAATTAGTTTGGGTCGCTTTTCAATAATATAAGTCTAGCCGAATCAAATGGCATAGACACTTTCACAATATTCAAGAACAATACTAAGTTCAACATGAATAATAGCTTTAATGAAATAAGAGTTCAAGTATGCTAATTCGATTCAACCGATTAAATAGGAAACTAGTTCGCAATACACAAGATAGGATACTTGCATAGTAAAAGAGTATAAGTTAGGAAACCTTCACAATCATAGATTTCCTTGCATAAAGTAAATGCGTCGGTTAGGATACTTGCACTTTAAAAGAGTGTAAGTAAGAGAACTTGCCTTTAGCGTAGTTTATCCACGAAAAGCAAATCAACACTTTCGAATTCCTATCGTGATACAGTTACGTATATATATGATATTCATTAGTCATATAATTTAACTTCACATTTTCTCTTTGAATATACGATCAACACATAAGCTAAGTTTTACCTAGCTACACAGTTATATAGAATATAATTTCTATCCTTAACGTTCCTTCTTTAGAGTTTAAACGCATTCTCATATTATATAAGATCTCAACAATTAGCAAACATGCTTGCATATTATTAATATCTCATAAGACCACAATCAATACTAAATATATTTCATTTTAGCAAGTTACGGCATCTCCTTAAGTTAACCGTCAAAATCGGGTTCAAGTAACATCATATAATATCACGTAGCATGTATTCATATTTAAAGGATACTTTACATGCTTGTATAACTTTTCCAAATCCAATCGTACATGGTATAGGTTCTTAAGTTAATACTTAAAGCCATTCAAGGACACGAACTCATATGGTCTAACATGGTCGCTTTTAAACACATAAGATATTCATATAACTTGTATTAGTCATGCTCATGAGTACTCGTATTGCATATATGTAGCTAGCATTGTTATTATCTTGAAAACATGCTTTGTTCATGCTAAACTTTAATCATGGCAACTAATCATGGTATATATACATGCATGACACATGAATGAGTCTAAGAGTACTATCACATGTGTTCATAAATGTCAAATTCTAATTCTCGTCATAACATACCAACGTTCACGTTCAAAGCTTATACTTTGTTAGTATAGTTCATTAATAAGGTCTATCATGTTCATGCTTCCTTATGAAACCCATATACACAAGTTAACATGCTTTTCATGTATTTCAAGGCCCTATAAACATGCTCGAAAGTCAGAATGTATACATGGTTTTTACATGTCAATATCAACCTTCAAAACTTGTATTTTTGTTAGAAAGGTGCACTAGTCGGGTTCACATGTCCATATTATATCACGGAACCTATATACATAAGTTAGTATGCATTTCATGTGTTTCTAGGTCATACTAACATGTCTCGAAAGTCAGAATATTAACATGCTTCATATATGTTAACGTCGTTCATGAAACTTTAAGTTCGTTTTCAAACTATATGTCGTTTGGTTAACCATGCATGCTAATATACTAAAACATGTTCACATTGCCTCATTAGGTTTATATATAAGTATTAATCATGCTTTCATGCTTGTTTAAACAAAAATCAAACAATTAGTTCATAACAGTTTTATTGCAGAATGCAGAAAAACTGAACACAGAGGCTGGCGCTGCGGCGCGGCACAGCAGCTCACTACTGGCGCTGCGGCGCGAGTGGCGCTGCGTGCGGCGCTGCGGCGCGAGCTGTGGCGCGTGTGGCGCTGCGGCGCGGGCTGCGGCGCTGCGGCGTCGAGGCAGTTTTCTGCAGTTCCGACTGCAGCGAAATCCGACCAAAAACCTCCCATTTCATCGATTTCAACATACCCAAATGCTATTAGACTTGTTTAACTTACTAATACATACATATATGCTTATATAACAGTCAATAGCAATTATCAATTCCCAATTTCATGAACTCTGACTAATTTATGAATTTTATGTATTCACAGAAATTAAAGAGGAACAATGGAAATGAAAGACTATTCAGTGGTTCTATCATGTGTGTATGTTCATATAACGACAATATAAGGGTTCTACAACCCAATCATGAACCAATTTAGCATAATCAAGAATTTCAAGGAAACTTCGGAAACAGAAAACGGAAATGAAGAACACAGGAAGAGGAATTATACCTCTGTAAATGATTTAAGCTTGCTGCTATCTCAATAACACTGATATATATATATATATATATATATATATATGCTCTCTAGTCTCACTTAGCCAAAATGCTCAGCAAAAGAACTGAAGAATGAGGAGAGCTTATTTATAGAGAATCCATTATTCATTCCATAGCTTTGCTCATCATTTTGAACTAACGGAAGAGAGGATTGCATGGTGGTTATGGGAGAGTTGGTATGTAGCAGTTGGCTTACACTATTGAGGCCACTCCCCTTGCAATGATCATTGCTATTTTGCTGAGTTTGAGAAGGTAGGAGTAGGCTAGCTTCATGATGCATTTCACGTGTGAGGAGATAGTGACTATCATATTGGGACAAGCCAAACAAACCTCAGCATTCTTACAAATGGACTATATGCTACACTTGTATATATATATACACCATATACTTATGTTATATATTATATGTACTCTTAGGTTATAATTACAATGTACTTCACATAATGTAATAAGTGTAATTTACACACATATAATCCAGGTACGTTTATCTTACTGATATAATACCATCGGATACTACCACATTACATTATATCATATATTATTAAATTGTATTACTCAACAATTATTTATAATAGATCCATGATACATTATTTTAATGTATATCCACACATCATTTGTCACCTACACATATCATAACATATAGTTACTATACATTTAAATCGCATGCTTGCACATATAATTTCTCATCTTATAATTTGAATATTAATTAATAATATACACATATCCTACATCCATCAATATAATTGTTAACCTCCATAACAATTTAATTAACCCTTATATGATTAATTATCACTTTGATATAAATCTTATTGTATTTATAAACACGTTGCTCATTATTATTAAGTTTCTTGCAATAATAATAATCACATATTGTTAATCGATCCTCATTAGTATTTTATAACAGTTAATTAATATTCTCCGATTAACAATTAATATAGATTAATTGTTCGCTTAAATTAATATAATCATTCTTATATTACGCCACTGTGCCACACAAGGCAATCAACGAGTTTATCACAAACTCCACCAATTTCTCAATTATTATAATTATTCAATTATATATAATTGAATTAATTCATCTCATAACACAAAATCATTTATATTCAAATAAATTCTCATTTCCATTAATATATTTATTTAATAATATATGGAAATTCTCGGGTATTACATCCTCCCCCCCTTATAAAAATTCCGTCCCGGAATTGCTACAAGGTTACACAAATAGATGGGGATAGTCCCTCCTCATCCTATCTTCTAACTCCCACGTTGCCTCCTCGACATCGTGGTTACGCCAAAGTACTTTTACAGATGAAATAACTTTATTTCTCAAAGTTTGTTCTTTCCTATCTAATATTTGGACAGGAATTTCTTCATACGCCAAGTTCTTCTCCACTTGAATGGGCTCGTAAGAAATCACGTGCTTGTAGTCGGCCTTGTACGGTCGCAACACGGAAATGTGGAACACGTTGTGGATATGCTCCAGTTCGGGTGGCAATGCAACTTTGTATGCCACTTCGCCCACTCGCTTCAGTATCTCGAACGGTCCTATGAATCTTGGACTCAATTTTCCTTTCTTGCCGAAACGGATTCTTCCCTTCCATGGAGATACCTTTAAGAATACGAAACTGCCGACTTTGAAGTCTCGGTCCTGCCGATGCAAATCTGCGTATTTCTTCTGGCGATCTTGAGCTGCTACAAGTCTGGCTCTTATCACTGTCACCACGTCTGCGGTTTGTTGAACTAACTCTGGTCCGAGTATTCGTCGTTCTCCGACTTCGTCCCAACATAACGGCGTTCTGCACTTTCTCCCGTAAAGAGCTTCGTACGGTGGCATGCCAATACTCGCATGGTAGCTATTATTATATGCGAATTCTACTAAGGGTAGGTGGTCGTCCCAATTTCCCTTAAAATCCATCACGCAAGTCCTAAGCATGTCTTCTAGCGTTTGTATTGTTCGCTCACTTTGTCCGTCTGTCTGAGGATGGTAAGCTGTACTCAGCCTCAACTGCGTTCCCATTCTTTCTTGCAAACTCTTCCAAAAATTGGACGTGAAGCGCGGATCTCGATCAGAGACAATTGACACCGGCACTCCATGTCGTGAAATAATTTCTTTTACATATAGGCTTGCTAATTGGTTCAAACTGTAGCGGATCTTGATTGGTAGAAAGTGTGCGGTCTTCGTTAGTCGATCCACGATAACCCAAATAGCATCATAACCTTTCTGTGTAACTGGAAGTCCTACCACGAAGTCCATGGTAATATGCTCCCATTTCCACTCTGGTATTTCTAATGGTTGTAGTAAACCACTTGGCCGCTGATGTTCTGCTTTAACGCGTTGGCAAGTCAAGCATTTACTGACGCACTCTGCGACTTCCCGTTTCAAATTAGGCCACCAAAAATGTTGCCTTAGATCTCGGTACATCTTTGTGCCTCCCGGATGAACGGAATATGTCGTATTGTGTGCCTCGTGCAAAATCTCTTCCCTCAACTCAGTTACCGCTGGTACCCACACTCTCCCTTCAAATCTCAAAATACCGTCTTTATCCATTCGAAATTTTTCTCCCTCACTTTCTGTGATCCTCTTTCGGATTTTCTCACACTCTTCATCCTTTTCCTGAGCTTCCTTTACTCTATTCAACAACGTCGGACAAGCTTCCATTACAATTAACTTCTCACCAGACTTTTCTGGTCCTTTCACTTCTATCTCCAATTTCTTCATTTCTCTTATCAATTCCTCCTGAGTCGTCAAATTAAACAACTTCTCCCTTCCTTTCCTGCTCAGAGCGTCGGCAACCACATTTGCCTTTCCCGGGTGATAAAGAATATCGCAGTCATAGTCTTTGATTAATTCTAACCACCTTCTCTGTCGCATGTTTAACTCCTTCTGTGTGAAGATATATTTCAGACTTTTGTGGTCCGTGTATATCTCACATTTTTCTCCGTATAGATAATGTCTCCATATCTTTAACGCAAAAACTACTGCCGCTAACTCTAAGTCGTGAGTAGGGTATCGTTTTTCGTAATCCTTTAATTGTCGTGATGCATATGCAATGACCTTGCCATGTTGCATGAGCACACAGCCAAGCCCCTTGTGCGATGCATCACTATACACCACAAAATTTCCCGCATCATCTGGTAATGATAATACAGGTGCTTCGCTCAATCTCCTTTTCAGTTCTTGAAGACTTTCTTCGCATTTGTCGGTCCATACAAATTTCACCGTCTTTCTAGTCAAATTGGTCAGCGGGGTTGCTATCTTAGAAAAATCTTGGATAAATCTTCGATAGTACCCAGCTAACCCTAAAAAGCTTCTCACCTCCGTCGGTGTTCTCGGTTGTTCCCAATTACTTACTGCTTCAACCTTCGCAGGGTCTACAGAGATTCCATTCTTATCCACCACGTGGCCTAAGAATTGAACCTTCTCCATCCAAAATTCGCACTTAGAAAATTTTGCATACATCTTCTCCTTCCTTAGCGCCTCCAAAACAATCTTCAGATGTTCGGCGTGTTCTTCCTCTGTCTTTGAGTAGATCAAAATGTCGTCGATAAAAACCACTACAAATTTATCCAAGTATGGCTTGAAAACTCGGTTCATCAAGTCCATAAATGCTGCCGGAGCATTAGTCAATCCGAATGACATTACCAAAAACTCGTAGTGTCCATAACGGGTTCGAAACGCAGTCTTTGGTATGTCCTCATCCCGTACCTTCAGTTGATGATATCCTGTTCGTAGGTCGATCTTTGAGAAACACTTTGCTCCCTTCAGTTGATCAAATAAGTCGTCTATCCTTGGTAGCGGATACCGGTTCTTTATCGTTACTCTATTCAATTCTCGATAATCGATACAGAGCCTCATTGATCCGTCCTTCTTCTTAACGAATAGTACTGGTGCTCCCCAAGGAGAAACACTCGGTCGAATGTAACCCTTATCCAATAATTCTTGCAATTGCATCATTAATTCCTTCATTTCTACTGGCGCCATACGATATGGAGCTTTCGAAATCGGTGCCGTTCCCGGTGCTAAGTCTATTACGAATTCGATTTCTCTGTCTGGCGGAAGACCAGGCAGATCGTCCGGAAACACATCTTGGAATTCATTAACTACGTATATATCCTTAATTTCTACTCCCTTCTTCCGAGTATCAACGATGTAAGCTAAATATCCTCCACATCCTTTCCTTAACAATTTCTTGGCCTGCATCATCGTAACGCAACACGATTGCTTAAGCGATGAGCTACCATAAAACACTACCTTAGACTTACTCGGAGTCTGAAGGTTCACACATTTGTTCTGACAGTCAATTATCGCAGCATGGTTATACAACCAATCCATTCCCAGTATTACGTCAAATTCTCCCAGTCTAATAGGAATCAAGTCTACGTTCAGTTCATGTTTACTAATATTTGCGCGACAATTTCGATAAACGTATTCTACAGGGATCACTTCCTTATTAGCAACTTCTATGATCAAAGGATTTTCTAATAGTTCTCGAGGTGTACTAAGTCTACTAGCAAATTCTTCAGATACAAAAGAACAGGTGGCACCCGAATCAAATAATACATAAGCATTTATATCATTGATTGGGATTATACCTGACACCACATCCTTCGCAGCCACTGCGTCTTGGACGGTCATGTTAAAGGTTCTGGCGGTTGGGCGGTTGGATTGTGCCGGTCCACCGATCATCAGCTTGTTGCCTCCTTGCTGATTACTACCCCCGCCACTTCCCTTCTTTGGGCAGTCCTTAATTCGGTGCTCCGTCGAGCCACAAGCAAAGCATCCTTGTATCTTCTTCGGTTTCAAACAGTTAGGCGAGATGTGCCCTTCCTGTCCGCAGTTGTAGCAAGTGCTACGTCCCTTCCAGCACTCGCCCTGGTGATTCTTCCCACACTTCGGGCATCCTTCAGCCCTCTTCTTGAAACCTCCACGAAAATTCCCTGATTGATTATTGTTGTTTTTGTTGTTGTTATTATTCTCCCACTTTCTCTTTCCCAAGTTGCTTCCTCCGCTACTACTTCCTCCCGTACGATTCTCTCCTCCAGTATTCTTTCCTTTCTTTTCTTTGTTATACTGACTTAAGGCCTCACTGCCGCCTTCCGCAATGATTGCCTTCTCCAGTAATGTTGCAAAGGAATCAATTTGAAGAACTGATACCTTATTGAACAGCCATGGCTTCAACCCTTGTTCAAAGCGTCTAGCCTTCCTCTCTTCTTCACCAACTTGGTGCTCCGCAAATCGCGCCAGTTCGTTAAACCTAGCCGCGTATTGCGCCACCGTCATCTCACCTTGTTTTAACTCTAGGAATTTCACCTCCATCCTATTCTTCATACTCTTTGGAAAGTAATTCTCGAAGAATAGTGTCTTAAACTTATCCCAAGCTATTATCCCTTCTCCAGCTCTTTGTTGATTAGCCTCCCACCAGTAGTTCGCTTCTCCCCTCATCATGTACGTGGCAAACACCGTCTTCTGATCTTCGCCTACGCTAGCTATAGTGAAAGCTTTTTCGATCTCTTTGATCCACGTTTGTGCGATGATTGGGTCGGTAGTTCCCTCGAACTCCGGGGGTCCTACACTCTTAAAGTCTTTAAAGGTTGTTACTGGCACAGTTTGAGGGTTCGGGCGAACGGGTTCATTGTTCCTTCCCCTTAAGGCTTCTCCTAACAAGTCTACCAGTTTCTGGATCGGGTCTACTTGTTCTCTCTCATTGTTAACAGATTCTTCGGGTGCTGTCAATCTACGTCTGGGCGGCATTATCTGCATCACAAGTTTTCATTTTATTATTATTCAAGTATATTACTTAAGTATTTCTTTTAATACTAAAAGAATAGATTTATAACACGTTTCTGAAATCAACTCCATTTATATTCATATGCCATTTCATTTTCATTACATGATTTCCCCAGCATACTGCTATAAATGTTATCACATATATCCCCTAATATCACAAAAGACGGGGAATATACCAACCTACTACCATACTACCCCTCTAACAAAAGCTAACTCGGGGTTTACATCATCATCCCACATCTTACACAAAAGATCGAGATTACAACATAGTATATACAATACATAAAGACACAACTAGTACTACCACTAGACTGACTAAGGAAATCTCATCCCATCATCCCGCGCTCCACTGCGCTCTTGTACTCCAACTGTGCTATATACGCAACCAGCTCTCGGCTCAAGGTATGTAGAGTCTGTCCCTGTTCTGCCGGATAGTGGTACACACCATCAATCACCCTTTCAAAAGCCGAACGGAACACATACCCCATCTTGTTCATCTTTCTCTTCTTGCACCTGACCTCGTCCTCAAGGTCGTCGGCTCTCTCATTAGACGCTTCCCACTTCTCCTCGAAGTGTAACCTATCCATCACCTCCAACTCTAGCTGAGTACGGAGTGCCTCTTTCTCAGTCTTCTCACTCAGCTCCCTCTGCTCAACCTCTTCTAGCTTCTCTGCCAAATCTACATTCCTAGCCACTGACCTGTGAAATAGAGTCCCCATCTGGATCCCTGCCTCCCTACGGTAGGCAATCTCCACCTCTAACTCTTGCATAGCCAGCTTCCTCTGGTGGTCCTCGTCCCTCAGCTTCTGGAACTCAGACTCTCTCTCGTGGGCCTCTGCCTCCAGCTCCTGAACTCTACAGTCTAACTCTAGAATACGCTCCTCGTACTCGCCTAACATCTGTTCCTCTATAGTAGCCTCATCAGAGTCCTCTACTGGCTCATCCTCCATCGGCTCCTCCTCTGGATCAGTCTCTATCTCAATCTCGATCTCATCCTCGTCATCAAACTCGGATGGTGCAACTGCCTGCACTGGTGTAGCCTCTAGAGGTGCCTCGTATACTACGTGTATATCCCTGGGCTCCTCCTCTACAACTCTACTAGGTACCCCTGTGTCTGTCATCCTACACTCACAAACACAAGACAAGAAATAGCATCTCCATTAGAATGTTAAACAAAATATAAGTTCATTGTATAGAATGAAGTTACATTTCATAACAGACTAAGTCTCTCAAGGAAAACCCTACATGAGTTTTATCTCCTTCCTAACTTCTAAGTTCGCCTAAGTTATAGTCTAAGGACACTCGTTCCTAAGGTTTATAACTACAGCTTTGATACCAACCTGTGACGCCCCCAAATTCCAGGACCGCCACTTGGTCTCTCGAATTCGGTTCATCACGTGCTCATGGTAATACATCACAATATAATAATTAAATATCATACGATCACAGCGGAAAATCTATTTTAGAATAATTTACAATGATTTATTATAATTATTCCCCCAAGTCTCGCAACCTACAGTACTTAATAGATTACCTAATAATATCAGTTAACGACTTATTACATAATCTAACTTAAGCTTAAACATAATCAAATCCAGTCTTACTACATCATCTTCATACAATATTAATATATTTAAAACATAACAGACATAAGCTAGTTGGTAGCTTTGCCCTTGCCCTTATCAACGCCCGAAGGTTCACCATGCTCTGCCTTAACTGAAATGTTTTAGGGAAAGCAAGAATGAGCACAAATTGCCCAGCAAGTAATATACAATAAGGGTGAGTAATAAGATTCTCAATTCTCGAAAGGGTATAACAAGATTTGATAGTTCAAGAATAACAAGAATATCAATAGTTCTCAATATCAGTCGCTAAGGACAGGATAATATCAATATGATTCAATAATAAGTCAATTCAAGATTTCAAATAATTGAATGCTGAGTAGTCACTACGGACTATGAACTTCTACTAGAATTGACAGTAATAAACTGAAAATCCAACAAAAACAGGTACAACAGGTGATCAGCCTAAAGTACCCTTGTTATGCATAACAATCAACCATACTCAAGTGTGCACGTCGGTTCTCCGACAATTATATATTCCCTTCAAAGAAGGTTGTTCTTCTCAGTCAAATACAAGATCCCGCACCAATCAATTAGTTTGGGTCGCTTTTCAATAATATAAGTCTAGCCGAATCAAATGGCATAGACACTTTCACAATATTCAAGAACAATACTAAGTTCAACATGAATAATAGCTTTAATGAAATAAGAGTTCAAGTATGCTAATTCGATTCAACCGATTAAATAGGAAACTAGTTCGCAATACACAAGATAGGATACTTGCATAGTAAAAGAGTATAAGTTAGGAAACCTTCACAATCATAGATTTCCTTGCATAAAGTAAATGCGTCGGTTAGGATACTTGCACTTTAAAAGAGTGTAAGTAAGAGAACTTGCCTTTAGCGTAGTTTATCCACGAAAAGCAAATCAACACTTTCGAATTCCTATCGTGATACAGTTACGTATATATATGATATTCATTAGTCATATAATTTAACTTCACATTTTCTCTTTGAATATACGATCAACACATAAGCTAAGTTTTACCTAGCTACACAGTTATATAGAATATAATTTCTATCCTTAACGTTCCTTCTTTAGAGTTTAAACGCATTCTCATATTATATAAGATCTCAACAATTAGCAAACATGCTTGCATATTATTAATATCTCATAAGACCACAATCAATACTAAATATATTTCATTTTAGCAAGTTACGGCATCTCCTTAAGTTAACCGTCAAAATCGGGTTCAAGTAACATCATATAATATCACGTAGCATGTATTCATATTTAAAGGATACTTTACATGCTTGTATAACTTTTCCAAATCCAATCGTACATGGTATAGGTTCTTAAGTTAATACTTAAAGCCATTCAAGGACACGAACTCATATGGTCTAACATGGTCGCTTTTAAACACATAAGATATTCATATAACTTGTATTAGTCATGCTCATGAGTACTCGTATTGCATATATGTAGCTAGCATTGTTATTATCTTGAAAACATGCTTTGTTCATGCTAAACTTTAATCATGGCAACTAATCATGGTATATATACATGCATGACACATGAATGAGTCTAAGAGTACTATCACATGTGTTCATAAATGTCAAATTCTAATTCTCGTCATAACATACCAACGTTCACGTTCAAAGCTTATACTTTGTTAGTATAGTTCATTAATAAGGTCTATCATGTTCATGCTTCCTTATGAAACCCATATACACAAGTTAACATGCTTTTCATGTATTTCAAGGCCCTATAAACATGCTCGAAAGTCAGAATGTATACATGGTTTTTACATGTCAATATCAACCTTCAAAACTTGTATTTTTGTTAGAAAGGTGCACTAGTCGGGTTCACATGTCCATATTATATCACGGAACCTATATACATAAGTTAGTATGCATTTCATGTGTTTCTAGGTCATACTAACATGTCTCGAAAGTCAGAATATTAACATGCTTCATATATGTTAACGTCGTTCATGAAACTTTAAGTTCGTTTTCAAACTATATGTCGTTTGGTTAACCATGCATGCTAATATACTAAAACATGTTCACATTGCCTCATTAGGTTTATATATAAGTATTAATCATGCTTTCATGCTTGTTTAAACAAAAATCAAACAATTAGTTCATAACAGTTTTATTGCAGAATGCAGAAAAACTGAACACAGAGGCTGGCGCTGCGGCGCGGCACAGCAGCTCACTACTGGCGCTGCGGCGCGAGTGGCGCTGCGTGCGGCGCTGCGGCGCGAGCTGTGGCGCGTGTGGCGCTGCGGCGCGGGCTGCGGCGCTGCGGCGTCGAGGCAGTTTTCTGCAGTTCCGACTGCAGCGAAATCCGACCAAAAACCTCCCATTTCATCGATTTCAACATACCCAAATGCTATTAGACTTGTTTAACTTACTAATACATACATATATGCTTATATAACAGTCAATAGCAATTATCAATTCCCAATTTCATGAACTCTGACTAATTTATGAATTTTATGTATTCACAGAAATTAAAGAGGAACAATGGAAATGAAAGACTATTCAGTGGTTCTATCATGTGTGTATGTTCATATAACGACAATATAAGGGTTCTACAACCCAATCATGAACCAATTTAGCATAATCAAGAATTTCAAGGAAACTTCGGAAACAGAAAACGGAAATGAAGAACACAGGAAGAGGAATTATACCTCTGTAAATGATTTAAGCTTGCTGCTATCTCAATAACACTGATATATATATATATATATATATATATATATGCTCTCTAGTCTCACTTAGCCAAAATGCTCAGCAAAAGAACTGAAGAATGAGGAGAGCTTATTTATAGAGAATCCATTATTCAGTCCATAGCTTTGCTCATCATTTTGAACTAACGGAAGAGAGGATTGCATGGTGGTTATGGGAGAGTTGGTATGTAGCAGTTGGCTTACACTATTGAGGCCACTCCCCTTGCAATGATCATTGCTATTTTGCTGAGTTTGAGAAGGTAGGAGTAGGCTAGCTTCATGATGCATTTCACGTGTGAGGAGATAGTGACTATCATATTGGGACAAGCCAAACAAACCTCAGCATTCTTACAAATGGACTATATGCTACACTTGTATATATATATATACACCATATACTTATGTTATATATTATATGTACTCTTAGGTTATAATTACAATGTACTTCACATAATGTAATAAGTGTAATTTACACACATATAATCCAGGTACGTTTATCTTACTGATATAATACCATCGGATACTACCACATTACATTATATCATATATTATTAAATTGTATTACTCAACAATTATTTATAATAGATCCATGATACATTATTTTAATGTATATCCACACATCATTTGTCACCTACACATATCATAACATATAGTTACTATACATTTAAATCGCATGCTTGCACATATAATTTCTCATCTTATAATTTGAATATTAATTAATAATATACACATATCCTACATCCATCAATATAATTGTTAACCTCCATAACAATTTAATTAACCCTTATATGATTAATTATCACTTTGATATAAATCTTATTGTATTTATAAACACGTTGCTCATTATTATTAAGTTTCTTGCAATAATAATAATCACATATTGTTAATCGATCCTCATTAGTATTTTATAACAGTTAATTAATATTCTCCGATTAACAATTAATATAGATTAATTGTTCGCTTAAATTAATATAATCATTCTTATATTACGCCACTGTGCCACACAAGGCAATCAACGAGTTTATCACAAACTCCACCAATTTCTCAATTATTATAATTATTCAATTATATATAATTGAATTAATTCATCTCATAACACAAAATCATTTATATTCAAATAAATTCTCATTTCCATTAATATATTTATTTAATAATATATGGAAATTCTCGGGTATTACACTTGACACCTGAGAAATTAGACTTTGACTTATCTGTTGAAACTCCGTTGGGAGAAACCTTCGCTACATCTACAGTTTACAAATCTTGCTCTATTTAAATTGGTACCCTCACCCTACCTGTTGATCTTATATCTTTGAAAATACTTGCATTTGCTGTAATTTTAGGAATTGACTAGTTGACCACTTATCATGCCAAAATTGATTATTTTTGTAAGGTTGTTAGTTTTCATATTCCTAACCAACCTATTGTGTTAATTCAAACAACCAAACCACTAAAATCAATCAATGTTATTTCAAGTCATAAAGCTATTCATTTATTGAAAAACGGATGTCAAGCTTTCTTAGCCCATGTCATTGATCTAAACCAGAATACGTCAGGTTTGAATGATATTTCTATTGTTAATGAGTTTCCTGATGTATTTCTCGAAGAACTTCCCGGTTTACCCCCGGAACGTGAAGTTGAATTCTTTATTGACCTTAAACCCGGTACAAAACCCATTTCTAAAATCCCATATCGAATGGCTCCTATAGAACTTCAGGAGTTAAAGGTCCAACTACAGGAGTTGTTAGACATCGATTTTATACGTCCTAGTACATCTCCTTGGGGTGCTCCTGTTTTATTCGTAAAGAAGAAAGACAAGAGTATGCGACTTTGTATTGACTATTGGGAGTTGAACCATGTCACCATCAAGAATAGGTATCCGTTACCTCGTATTGATGACCTGTTCGACCAATTGCAAGGTGCACAATTCTTTTCAAAGATCGATCTTCGTTCTGGATATCATCAGCTGAAGATTAAAACTGAGGATATTCTGAAGACTGCTTTCAGAACTCGATACGAGCATTATGAATTCTTAGTCATGTCTTTTGGATTGAGTAATGCTCCTGCTGCTTTTATGGATATGATGAACCGTGTATTCAAGGAATATTTGGATCAGTTCGTAGTTGTCTTTATTGATGACATCCTCATCTATTCCAAAAGCCGTGAAGATCATGAGCACCACTTGAAGCTGGTACTTCAAAGGCTTCGTGAAAACAAGCTATATACCAAGCTGAAGAAATGCAAGTTCTGGCTTGAGGAGGTAGTATTCTTTGGGCACGTGGTATCAAAATGTGGAGTATCTGTTGACCCGGCGAAGATTGAAGCAATACAAAGTTGGGAGCAACCGAAGTCGGTGACCGAAGTACGTAGCTTTCTGAGCTTAGCTGGTTATTATCGAAGATTCGTGGAAGGATTTTCTTGAATCGCTACTCCATTAACTCAGCTGACTCGGAAAGATACAAAATTCGTATGGAACGATGAATGCGAGAAGGGCTTTCAAGAGCTCAAGAGGAGACTCATTTCTGCACCTGTTCTGACGATACTATCTGGTTTGGATAGATTTGTTATTTACAGCGATGCTTCGGGCAAAGGGTTAGGATGTGTTCTCATGCAACATGGAAAAGTCATAGCCTATGCCTCGCGACAACTCAAGGAATATGAGAGAAATTATCCTACTCATGATCTAGAGTTAGCAGCAGTCATTTTTGCATTGAAGATCTGGAGATATTACCTGTATGGGGAGAAAGTGGAGATCTATACGGATCATAAGAGCCTCAAGTATTTCTTCACCCAGAAGAAACTCAACATGCGGCAACGACGTTGGCTTGAGCTGTTGAAAGATTACGATCATACCATCCAATACCATCCTGGAAGTACCAAAATGTATCGTGATCTTCGACATACATTTTGGTGGAGCAATATGAAGAGAGAAATCGCGGAGTTCATCTTAAGGTGTTTAACGTGTCAACGTGTCAAAGCGGAGCATTAAGTGCCAAAGGGTCCATTGCAACCACTTGAGATTCCAAAGTGAAAGTGGGAACACATTACCATGGATTTTGTTATGGGTCTTCCCAAGGTTTCTCAAGGCATAGATGCGATTTGGGTTATTGTTGATAGATTAACCAAGTCTGTTCATTTCTTGCCGATACGAGAGACTTATTCCCTTAAACGTCTTGCTCATATGTACGTGAATGAGATTGTGAGATTGCATGGCATGCCAGTATCCATAGTTTCGGATCGTGACCCAAGATTCACTTCACGATTTTGGGTCAGCTTGCAGAAAGCTATGGGCACGGATTTACGATTCAATTAGGCATATCATCCACAAACGAACGGGCAATCGGAAAGGACTATCCAAACTCCTGAAGATCTATTGAGACTCTGTGTTCTAGACTTCAAAGGGAGTTGGGATAAGTACCTACCATTAGTGGAATTCTCCCACAACAACAGTTATCAGGCAAGTATAGGCATGGCTCCATTCGAGGGGTTGTATGGACAAAAATGTCATTCTCCAGTATGTTGGACTAGGTGGGTGAAGCAACATTGTTGGGACAAGAGTTAGTACGCATGACTACGAAAAAGATTCAAATGATCCGGCAACGTATACAAACTGCACAAGATCGACAAAAGAGTTATGCTGATCTTCATCGAAGAGACGTGGAGTTTAATGTCGGAGATCATGTATTATTACGTGTTGCTCCATGGAAAGGAGCTACGAGATTAGGAAAGAGAGGAAAGCTCAACCCACTATTCATTGGTCCATTTGAAATCCTTGACCGAGTAGGAAATGTGGCCTATAGACTCGCCTTACCTCCAAGTATGTCTCGTGTTCATAACTTTTTTCACATATCCGTGCTTCGTAAATATGTGAAAGATCCAAACCACATTATTTAGTTAGAACCAGACGAGATAGCTGAAGATTTAACATACGAGGAGGTACCTGTTAAGATCTTGGATAGGAAGGAACATGTCCTACGCTCAAAGGTTATACCTCAAGTTAAAGTTTTGTGGAGGAACCATGATATCGAGGAAATGACCTGGGAGTTAGAATCAGAAATAAAAACGAGGTATCCTCACCTTTTTGACATACCAGGTACGTACGTCAATTTCGAGGGCGAAATTTCATAAGTAGGGGAGGTTGTAAGACCCTAAATTTTATGAATAAGATTTAATTTTCTTTATATATTATTTTGAAATAGTAAGGTGTTGATTTGATAAATGTAATAAGTTATGGGTGAGATGTGCAAAGTTTACAAAGTAAGCAAGTGGTTATAAAATATTCGTTGTGTCGGGGAATATTCGTTTGGTCGAGGAATATTCGTACGACGGCGCAGTCATTGGTGGATCCCACAACGGAATGAATGTCGAATATAGAAAGCGACAGAAGTAACCTTTTTATAAAAATAACGACAAAACTGTTACCGTTAGTACTGTTAAAATACCCGGTGGTTAGAATACAGTAATACGCGGTGTTGCACGGTAGCACACGGTATTGCACAGTATTTTGAATTATTGATTCTTACGTAGGAAGGCACTTACTCAATTATTATTACAGTAATTACTGTTCAATATTTTATATTATTGATTCAATAATTGCATAATAATTTATTGGTTCAATATTTGCTACGTTGATATTTTCTATCAATAAGTGCTACTTTGCTATTTTATATTATTGATTCAATAATTGTCATTGCACATTATTTTAAATTATCAAATCAATAATTCATATTATTTGAATAATATTATTAGATAGCATTGTTGGCAATGTCTAAGGAAGTTCTGTCTAGGAAAGGGGTTGATTAATTGCGCGCCAGTAAGGAGAAATCCTTATCGGAAGGCCCCCTCTTTCCTGGGAACGACCTGTTTGTCAATATTGTAGTTCTGTAATATTATTTTTGAATAATTAATTTTTGATATATATGATAAAGAAATATTTATTCAATGTGGATTTAAACGGAGGAATTTTTAACATGTGACATTTGTTGAAAGTTGGTATTTTATCTTTTTTGATAAAATAATTCATTCAAATATATTGTTATAATATTACATTATAGTAGTATGATGTGATTATATAGTAGTATGATTAGAATGGTAACATTATTATAGTAAATTTATGGTATAAAAGTTAAACGAGGTGAAAGAGTGCAAATTGAATTTGAACTCTTATGAGGCAAACAATAATGTCATCGGAGCAATGAGGTAAGCAATGACGTCATCATAGCGATGAGGTAAGCAATGATGTCATAGATCGATGATGTAAGCGATGATGTCATAAATTATGGCAAAAAGACTATTTTACCCTTACTCTGCCGAACCTTTAAATACAAGCTCATTTCTTCATTATTTCTCACTAATTCACTAAAGCTATAGCGAGAGAAAGTATAGAGAGAATAAGAGAGAGAAAAAGAGTATTTTGCTATTACGCTAGTGCAGTCTCCAAATTTTAAGGTAAGGGGTATTATTTCTTTCATATTCATGAAGAGAGTTATTTTCTTTCAATACTCGTAAGGGTTGTTATTCCATTCCTTATTATTCTGTTGGAATAACCTGTTTACGCGGACTACCGCATGCATGGTAAAATTCGGTTGTTATTCCATTTTTTATTATTCCGTGGGAATAACCTGTCTACGCAGACTACCGCCTGCCTGGTGAATAACCCTTCGTATTCAGTTGTTATTAAATTGTGAAAATAATCTGTCTAAGTGGACTATCGCCAGACGGGTGAAAATTCAATTGCAGTTTCGTATGTTGTTTCATTTAAGATTCCTAACTCTAAACTTACTACGGTAAATATTGCTTCTATAATTGCTGAAATGATCAGATATTACTTGAGTTTTGCGTTTCATCTAATATTATTTCACTGGAATATTGGTCTGAACTTTCTTGTGAAATTTTTATCTTTTCATATCGAGTTACTATTCACGAGATACTATTAACGGTAAAAAAAATATTTTTTTTCTTCCAAATCATCTTTGATTTGATCCAGGTTTTGATCTAAATTCTTGAACTCTGGATAAATTCTCAAATATTTGTCCTTTATCTTACTGGATCCGTTATTCATATTATTTTTCATCATCCTCGGTTCTAAATAGTGATATAATTGGATATCTTTGGCCTGTAGTGCAAAGATGAATAATTACGTGATGAATATCTTTGGCCTGTAGTGCAAAGATGAATGATTACCTGATGAATATCTTTGGCCCATAGTGCAAAGATGGACAAGTGTTGAGATGAACATGACCAACTGATGATACAAATGAATATCTTTGTCCCGTAGTGCAAAGATGGATATTTGATTGGAGATGTATATTGATTGATGTTACAGGAATAAAATATTGATGATGGACTTTTTAATCAAAGAATATAGTAGACATCATTCTCTACTTAACTCTTCTAATGAATTGTTATTTCTGCTGCGAATATTGATCTAAAACTTATTGTCCATAATATTTTATCTGATTTATTGAAGGCTAATGATAATTTATTTTTCATTATCTTAGTCATAATATTCTTTACTGGGCTAGTTGAACTCACTCTTTTCTTCCATTGTTCTCTTCAGAAAATGAGAATATCGCGGGTACTAGTCGGGGAATGGAGTGATGGTCCGAGTTAGAGCTTTAGAAGTCCTCACTATTTGTTTTATTTAAAATTGTGTGATAATAAATGTAATGAGGACTTAGTTTGAATGTTAATATTTTCTAAATGTCTGTATTGACACTCACAGTTGTGTGGTTATATTTTGCACGACCGTGTGATATAAAAGATTGTATTTGAATTTTATTGAGTGTATTTGGCGACTCAAAATGGGTTGAGTATTGAACCTATTTTGGGGGCGTCACAACCTGTCCATTTTTGCACTACGGCCCAAAGATATTCAAATCTCAAAGAAATATCTAACAATTTCAGAATTTATAGAAACAACATTTATAACCATGTTGATCAATTCACCTTTGCACTTAAGCTAAAGATATTCAATTGTAAACTCAATGGTTATGATCATACCAGTCAACAATTCATCTTTGCACTACTGGCCAAAGAGAACCCATAGTTATGATCTTACTAATATTCTATCCATCTTTACACTCAAGTCAAAGAGAAATTTCATCACCAGAATTATAAAAATGTTATATTTGATAATAAGAACAATATGATCAAAACATGGGTCTAATTTCAAGAGTAAGATTCATAAATCAACGATAATTTGGTTAGAAAAAGAAACCAATTTTGTCGTGAATAGTACCCCGTGAATAGTATCCCATGAATAGTATCGTACGTATGAATAGTATTGTATTTATTAATAGTACCGTATTCATAAATAGTATTGTATTCGTGAATCGTGCCGTAAACGTGAATAGTGCCGTACACGTGAATAGTGCTGTATATGTGAATAGTAACCTCGACATGAAAAGGTAAAATTTCATAATAAAATTTATACCAATATTTCGGTGGAATGATATTGAAAGAAATAACATCATTTGCAAGAAAAATAATATCTCTTACCTTAGTAGAATACTAAATCTGTTTGGATTATCAGATATTATACGGACAAAAACTTGCACTATTATCAATACTCAAAATATCTAAACACTCACAAGAAATATGCTTGATACTTTAGAAAGAATTTTCTGATTCTGGTGTGATTTTCATTTCTAACTAAACACCCTATTTATAGGAAAATGCTAACACACCATCTTTGTCCCAAAAAAATTTCACCGTATTCCATTTTTGAAAAATGAATTCAACATATAAGTGGGGCCCACCAAAACGTTTTACATGTTTTTCTTTACAAAAATATTTATAACACCAAAAATTAATTCAGACCCAATATTTAGGAACTTTAATAATTCATAATAAATAGCCCTTTTATCTGAAAAATACGAACCTTATGTCCATTGCATATGAAATTTAATTCTCTACAACTTTGTAGAAGAAAGATTTTCCAAATTCCTAACGAAAAATGATCCAAATTTACATACGGACGAACTTTCAATTTCCTTTTCTTCCCTTTCTCTTTCCCCCTTTTCTGGTTCTTCCTCCTCCTTTCTTTTTCTTCCTCTCTTTTCTTCCTTCTTTTTCCCCCACCATTTCCCACTAATTCTCTCTCTTCTCTCTCTCTATCCCTTTTTCTCTCTCCCCATCATTTCATCCACACACACATACACACACACATATATATATATATATATATATATTAAAATATTTATTATTATTAAATATATTTCCAATTTCATTTTCTCTCTTTCACCTCATTTTATTTTTATACCATAAACTTATATTATTATTTTATCACATTATACTATTATAGTGTAATATTATAATAATATATTTGAATGTATTATTTTATCGAAAAAGATAAAATATCAACTTTTAACAATTGTCTTTTTTGCTAAAAATTCCTCCATTTATATCCACATTAAATAAATATTTCCTTATTATTTTTATCAATAATTAATTATTATTCACAAATAATATTACAGAATCAAAATAATGACAACCACGTCGTTCCTAGGAAAGAGGAGGTTTTCCGATAAGGATTTCTCCTTATTGGTGCACAATTAGATATTGCCAATAATGCTGTCTAATAATATTATTCAAATAATATGAATTATTGATTTAATAATGTAAAATACTGTGCAGTGACAATTATTGAATCAATAATAAAAAATATCAGCGTAGTAATTATTGAATCAATAATATACAATATTAAACAGTAATTACTATAACAATTATTGAGTAAGTGACTTCTTACGTAAGAACCAATAATTTGAAATAATGTGCAATACCGTGTGCTACTGTGCAGCAACGCGTATTACTTTACTTTAACCACCGGGTATTTCAACAGTTTTAACGGTAATATTTTTGCCGTTATTTTTAAAAAACTTATTCTTGTCATTTTCTTCATCCGATATTTTTCCGTTATGGGGTCCAAATATGGCTGCGCCGTTGTACGAATATTTCCCGATAACAAGAATATTCCATTATCAAACGAATATTCCCCGATACAATGAATATTTTATAACCACTTGCATACTTTGTAAAATTTTCATATATCACCCTTAACTTTAACCTTTTATCAATTTAACCATTTACTGAATAATAATTAGAAGAAAAATTGAATACTTCAATTTCATAAAATTCGGGGTCTTACAATCTCCCCTCCTTATGAAATTTCGTCCCCGAAATTTACGTACCTGGTAATTCGAAGAGGTGAGAATACATTGATTTCATTTCAGATTCTATCTTTCCGGTCATTTCTTCTATATCATGATTTCTCCATTGCTCATCTCTTAGATTCCAGATATCCTTCTAGAATACAGCTTCAAAATAAAGGTTAATTGACATATCACAGTTTGTTAATTTAATAAGTAAGAAAATTCAACTTAGGTAAGTTACACACTAGAGAACTATATTACTCGTCGCTCCCCTCCTAATTTTAGACTCAGATCTCCGTCAGCGACTATATCCCTAAGCTCTGATACCAACTGTGACGCCCCTAGAATAGGTTTAATCCACAACCCACCTATTCTGGATGGCCAAGAAATACATAGTATAGAATCCAAATACAAATCATTTTATATCAAATTGTCGTACACAATACGAGCACACATAAAGTGTGAGTTTTAATACAAATACCACTGATACCAACTGTGACTCATGTCCCAACCATGGACAATACCTCACTCTATTTGGGTTACCAAAATCAACGGTTAAATGGCGTATACAATACGACACACACATTTAAAGTTCTCAATATAATTATTCTTATACTGTTTTATGGGAAACTTTAATAGTTATAGACCATCTTTCTATTCCCCTGTTATCCACGCTCGACCCCGCTACACTCTTATTACTTGAAAGAAATTGTGAAGCAAAATGGTGAGCACAAATAGCCCAGTAAAGAATATCATGACTAAAGACAATCAAATTATCAATATCATTCGTCAGTAATAAATCAGAGATTTAGAACATATGGTAGATGATAAAACTTTTCAACCATAGTTGCAACGGAACGAACAATCCATTACAAGAGTCAAATAGACCATAACGTCTATTATCTTCTCCATGTTAAAAGTCCACCAACAATATTTTATTCTTGTAACATCAATCAACAGTTTTTGTCCACAATCATGTGAATAATTCATAATCATAATTGCGTTGCTAAATTCCTCTTCGCACTTAGGACGAAGGTAATATTCTTCACCTGTCTTTACCTGATACACCAAAGATTATGGTTATACCAAATCACAGTTCTTATTCATAATCATGATAATAAAAATCATCTTTGCACTCAGGCCAAAGATATTCATCAATCAAAATTTCATCATTGCACTACAGGCCAAATATATTCATTTGTAACATTAATGGTCATGATCATGCTAAACACCTGTCCATCTTTGCACTACGGCCCAAAGATATTCAAATCTCAAAGAAATATATAAACATTTCAAAATTTATAGAAATAACATTTATAACCATGTTGATCAATTCACCTTTGCACTTAACCTAAAGATATTCAATTATAAAGTCAATGGTTATGATCATACTAGTTAATAATTCATCTTTGCACTACTGGCCAAAGAGAACCCATAGTCATAATCATACCAATAATCTACCCATCTTTACACTCAAGTTAAAGAGAAATTTCATCATCAATATTATAAAAATGTTATATATGATACTAAGAACAATATGATCAAAACATGTGTCTAATTTCAAGAGTAAGATTCATAAATCAACGATTACTTGTTTTGAAAAAGAAACTAATTTTGTCGTGAATAGTACCCCATGAATAGTACCCCATGAATAGTACGTCATAAATAGTACCGTACGTATGCATAGTACCGTATTTATGAATAATACCGTATTCGTAAATAGTACCGTATTCGTGAATCGTGCCGTATTCGTGAATAGTGTCGTACACGTGAATAGTGTCATATATGTGAATAGTAATCTCGACATGAAAAGGTAAAAATTTCATAATAAAATTCATACCAATATTTTAGTGGAATGATTTTGAAATAAATAACATCATTTACAAGAAAAAATAATATCCCTTACTTCAGTAGAATACTAAATCTGTTTGGATTATCGGATATTATGCTGACGAAAACTTGCACTGTTATCAATACTCAAAATACCTAAACAATCACAAGAAATATGCTTGATACTATAGAGAGAGAACTTTTTGATTCTGGTATGATTTTCATTTCTAACTGAACACCCTATTTATAGAAAAATGCTAGCACACCATCTCTGACCAAAAAAAATTTCAACGTATTCCATGAAAAATGAATTCATCATATAAGTGGGGTCCACCAAAACATTTTACATGTTTTTCTTTACAAAAATATTTATAACACCAAAAATCAATTCAGACCCAATATTCAGGAACTTCAATAATTCATAATAAATAGCCATTTTATCAGAAAAATACGAACCATATGTCCATTCCATATGAAATTTAATTCTCTACAACTTTGTAGGTGAAAGATTTTTAAAATTCTGAACGAAAAATGACCCAAATTTATATACGGATAAATTTTCAATTTCCTTCTCTTACCTTTCTCTTTCCCTCCTTTTCTCCTTCTTCCTCCTTTCTTTTTATTTCTCTCTTTTCTTCCTTCTTTTCCCCCCACCATTTCCCACTAATTCTCTCTCTTCTCTCTCTCCCCCTTTCTCTCTCTCCCCATCATTTCCTCCACACACACACACACACACACACACACACACACACACACACACACACACACATATATATATATATATATATATATATATTGAAATATTTATAATTATTAAAAAAATTTCCAATTCTATTTTCTCTCTTCCACCTCATTTTATTTTTATACCATAAAATTATATTATTATTTTATCACATTATTATATTATAATGTAATATTATAATAATATATTTGAATGAATTATTTTATCAGAAAAGATAAAATATCAACTTTCAACAATTGTCTCTTTTGCTAAAAATTCCTCCATTTATATCCACATTAAATAAATATTTTCTTATCATTTTTATCAATAATTAGTTATTATTCACAAATAATATTACAAAATCACAATAATGACAACCAAGTCATTCCCAGGAAAGGGGGGCTTTCCGATAAGGATTTCTCCTTACTGGCGCGCAATTAGATTAACTAACCCTTTTCCTAGACAAAACTTCCTAGACATTGCTAATAATGCTGTCTAATAATATTATTCAAATAATATGAATTATTGATTTGATAATGTAAAATACTTAACAGTGACAATTGTTGAATCAATAATATAAAATATCAACGTAGTAATTATTGAATCATTAATATATGATATTGAACAGTAATTACTATAACAATTATTGAGTAAGTGACTTCTTACGTAAGAACCAATAATTTGAAATAATGTGCAATACCGTGTGCTACTATGCAGCAACGCGTATTACTTTACTTTAACCACTGGGTATTTCAACAGTTTTAACGATAACATTCTTGCCGTTATTTTTAGAAAACTTATTATTGTCGTTTTTTTCATCCGACAGTTTTTCGTTATGGGGCCCACAAATGGCTGCGCCGTCGTACGAATATTCCCCGACAACAAGAATATTCCACGATCAAACGAATATTCCCCGATACAATGAATATTTTATGACCACTTGCTTACTTTATAAAATTTCCATATATCACCCTTAACTTTAACCTTTTATCAATTTAACCATTTACTGAATAATAATTATAAGAAAAATTGAATACTTCTATTTCATAAAATTCGGGGTCTTACAACTTGGGTGACTAACGTTGATTAAAAGAAGGAATCAATCTCGGATAATCAAGGAGATCGCGAAGAACAAGGAGTTAAACTTTTACCTGTGGAAGCTTCATTCTACAAGGGTATGAATTCCATAACTTCTTATTTATCATTTTAAATTAATAATTTGCATAAAGGATGATCCGGATAATGGTTTTGTAGAAAATTTTAAACTCTGATATACCATGTTTCCGCTATTTTTTGTAATTTGATTGTGCCATGATTTCGTACAAACCTAACAAGATGAAGACATCTGTATAATCGTATCATGAAACCATCCAGGGGTCAAATCTAAACTCACCTATCTAAGTGCATATCTATGACATAATACATACATAATGATAATGATAATTGACAATAAGATGCAATAGATAGGAAATATCATGCATTTCTAAAACACACTATCTTTTGAAAGCATCATCTCTATCTACTCATAAAATACAAAATAAAAAGTACAGGGAAATGGGGCATAGCCGCCCAATGACTAACAGAGGCCTATCAAAAGATATAACGAGAAATGGGGCACAGCGGCCCAATATCTAACAGAGGCCTATCAAAAGATATAGCGAGAAAGTTATCCAAAAAAATCTATAATATCTGCATCCAGGCGATCAACCTGCTGCAGCTCCTCCTGAGTCACGAAATCTCGGCCAGTGGGAATGTCCGGTCGATACAGAGGAGGATCGACACCTGTATAATTCCCAGAATATGGATCTGCTGAGGGGCCAGCTCCAGAGCTGGAAGGATCAAACGAATTTGCCTATGATGGATCCCTGCCAAGGTGCCTGATGAAAAACTGAGCCCTCTTTAACAGCTGGGTCAATGCTGAAATCTACTCCAAATGAGTAGGCTCTTTGAGGCAAGCTATCCAGTCTGTCATCATAACAGACCCTGTCACCATGTCTGCCATAAACTGGGTAGCATGAGTATGAGCTCCAATAGTGCGAGGACTCCACTAGTGATGAAATGCTTCCTGAGTATGATCAGGACCCTCTGACAGGGTAACGTCATCTATGCCCATCAGGGGAATATCTGTGATTGGCTGAGCCAAGGGACAATGCTGCTAAGTAGGAGGAACAAAAGGAATGCTGATATCTCCCGTGACACTCCGAATAGCATGCTCTCCCAAGTAGAGCTCCCAAACTCCCTCGGTCAAAAAGAGAATCCGACGAGTGGCCAATGTAAACTCCATGTCGGTCGGAAAGCCATCCTCGAACTGACTGTCAGATAGTCCGGGGTGTAAGGAACCCACGTAATAGAGTCGACAGTCAACTGCTCGAGCTACAAGCGGGAATGGGTAAATCCTTCTGCTACAAAGACCTCCGACAAAGTGGAGTGATGCCAACGCCGGCCCCGCAAATAGACAGTGATAATGGAGCCTCTCATATGTCCAAAACTGGCAGTACAAAGATTAAATGACCGCAGTGATAAAATTGTTAAACACAAATGAGGAAAATTAAAAGGTGAAAGAGAAATTACTCACCAACAAGAAGGGATAAAAACCTAGCCAAGCCTCTGTCACGCCCTCAGAGCGTAGGCGCATCCCACGAAGAAAATAGGCAAAGGTATAGGTACCCCAGTCAAAATCCCTGAGGTTCTCCACGTATCGAGTAGCCCTAACCAGAGCGAAAGAGACTGTCGAGGAGTTGTCTGCAATGAAAAAACCCCTGATGATCACCAAGAATAGTCACCGAAGAATACGATCTCTAACCCTCTGATCATCAAGCAGAGGCTTAGTCAAAGCCCCGCTCTGGGCATCAACACTTAAGGGACCAGAACGGACAGTTCGACCCTTAATGGCCGTCACATGAACTCCCAAAAATGATCTCCCGGCAGCAGGTGTAATGTCAGCCACCAAAGGCACTGGCTCCCCTCAAACTCTATCCTCGTGATGAACCGTCAGTCCATCGATGTCATCATCACCTCACAGTCCAACAGATGGAGAGACTGGGTCTGGTGGAACCAGCGCTCGAATATTTCCTGCAGATAACCCAAGGGAAACGACGGGGAGAAATTGAAAAGAAGGCCGTGAAACCCCAAGTGTTGACGATGGCCTGATACTCTGGATGCAGAGTATGATATAAAGATGGATGCTAAACCAGTTCCCTTTGGGCTGCGTAAAGCCAAGAACTTGCATTAAATTACAAATCCAGATAAACCTGTGCCCTAAAATGGCAAAAGAAAGAAAAGTCCAAAATAAAAACTTCAGTCACCTCAATGATGTGAAGGTATATTGATGGATTGCTTCTCAAATCGCCCAAAAGCTTCGGAAGCGGCATAATGATAGCTGTAAGCTCCCTACGTGAAGTATGAGCTGGGATAAAATCCACAAATAGGGCATCCTCATTGTCCACATAATCCGACCTCTCAGCTTGGATTAGACGAATCACAGACTCAGCCAAACAACGAGGCTGTCGGGCTGGACGAGGCTGGGGAACATCAAAAGCTCTCCACCGCCTCACACCTGCAGAGACCCTACTAGCAATGCCTAGTTTAAATGGCTCCATAACCTGGACAAAGTCTCCAAATCACCTTAGAAAGGGTGAGGTAAGCCTTGAACCTACGGCCTATTAAAATTAAATCATGGCTTCATACATATTTTAAGTCCTACAACATGCATTAGTTAACATACATCTCCAGTAGAGTTAAAATTACATGCGTATTAAATACTCAGGTTTTTAAATTTTTTTCCCGGAGTCTCCTTTGTAAAATGGACTGTTTGTATACACATAGGCATGTGTAGGTGGCCATTCAGTAGCACACTGTTGTCCGATTTATGTAACGACAATTAACGCGCAAGTATACGCGGTCAACAAGTAATATAAGAAGTAGGGTGTCGTACCCACGAGGACGAAGTCTTAAATGCAAATCAAATACTCAAGTAAGTACTATACTGTCTTATCTAAACAAATGATTGGTGGTGGAATTATAAACTATGCGATTATAACTAAAGGAAACGGGAGAAATAAAAGATGTAATAGGGAGACAAGCTAGGATTACAATTCCCCTAATGCGTCGCCTAAAATCCTAACTCTCCACATTACAAACAAATCAAGGAATGGCTAGCAGAGAAATGAACTACGCATATGCTTCTGTCGAAGGCCAAATGCACACCCCTAGCTAGATGAATCACAATATGTCTATCGATGAAAATAACTAGACTAGGGTCAATAAGATTAGTCTCAAGACTACACAAGGCAAATAGAGATATGTCTATCCTATTTAGCAGTTTATGCATACATTCCTTTAGACAAGGGCATAACAAGTGTTATTGTATTTTAAAAGCCAGATATTAATGTCCAATCTTCAATATCCATTAATATCACTACCAAAAACTCTGTCAAGCATTTAGTCAATAAGCAAGAAATACAACAACCCATTCCCAAAATGATTCATTAATATAAATAGGAGAGAAAGTTAATTAGGCTAAACACTAGGTTACATTGCAATCCTAAAAAGGTATTAGTTCATAACCATGGTGCTAATACACATTTCTATCACATTCAACATTGCTCAGTAATACACAAATAACTTAGAGATTTGGAATAAGAAAACTCCTGTTGTGGGTTTTCTGTCTCCAAGTCTTCTCTTCTTCGTGGAACTCCTGAGCTGTCTATGATACAATGACTATTCTCCCAAAAAATAATACTTGTTTCTGCTCTAGAATCTCCAGATATCTACTCTGTCTTTTTTTTTCTTTCCTAGCCCTTTGTGTGTCTATCTTTTTTCCTCCCTTTTAGGTCATTAAAAATGAACCAGTCTAGACACCGGAGGCGACGCTGCGGCGCGGAGCGCACAACTACTTGGTGGCGCTGCGACGCCACTCACGCTGCAGCGCGGGCTAAAGGCTAGGCACTGGCGCTGCGGCGCCAGAGTGTAGAAAATGACACATTTGCCCCTTGCAAGCTGGAGATGACTCAAAAAGCCCTGCATCAAACAGGGAGAGCATAATAACAACAAAATATATGCAAAAGCACAATAAATAACAAAAAACAAGCAACGTCTGAAGCTTGAGCGAATCTGATATGTGATATAAATACCACATATCAGATACCCCCAAACTTAAGCTATTGCTTGCCCTCAAGCAAACTATCTATCATCCACACCCACACTACCGGAAGACGCGAATGGAAACTACAACTATAGAGTAATACCACGGCTTCAAAGCGTACTTATAGAGCCTCTCTCAGAATAGGACAATCAATGACATGAAAGGGGCTTTAAATCGAATTTGCAAGCATGAGACTGTACTCGATCCACTCTATGCGTGTGAAGATCAACCATCCTAACTAAACATAGCTCAAAAAAAACTCGCACAGTCGATTGCTAAAAACAATATGCACACTACGCAACTTAAACAATCAACAAGCATTAAGACTAGGATGCAAGCACAGGAAAAGATCAAAAGGCTCTAGCATGAAGACAACAAAAATCTGACTCGGACAGTCCTTAATTACCTTAGGCTAGACAGAGCTACCCATAAATGAGCTTTTGATTAGTGACTCCCAAGCCAGACGGCTTTAGGGCACTAGGCATAGAACACCCCTCTGAATCTAATCACTCGAGCAGCAAAGGCCATGTAATCAACATAAGCCAAATTAGACTTTAAGAAATCTGAAGATTATTTGACGAGTGCATTTTATGCTCCATCTCAACATCGGTCCTGCGTTTATGGGCGAGTGCGTTTTACGCTCCAACTCGACCCACCGCAAGACTTTCGATATTCAATCTCCTTTCAATAAATTTTATTATATTTTATTATACAACATGCCAGAGCCCAAGATCCAAAACTGAAAAGAATACACCCAAGCCCTTTATTACCTTGCAGAAATGAAAGTTTATAAGAATGAACATACTCCCAAAGCAATAAACGCGCGACGTAAAATCTAAAAATAATTGGTTAAAACAGTTGATCGGCTCTTGTTAAGAAGGACGGATCAAAAACAGTCTCGACTTATCGATTCACAACCCCTAACTCATACATGCTTGACACAACTCTAAGAGACAGCCATAACTACATGGCGCTTGTCATTAGCCACGATCAAAAAAATTGACAGCTAAATCACCCTCACCCAGCATAATCACAGTTACAGAACGGGGTTAAAAAGGGGGGAAAACCAACTACAATAGGCATGACCCTGCCCAAATAAGGAGAAACCATAACACATGGCATCAAGTAAACCAAAAATCTGCACACTACCCAAAATATGCACATGGCATATGGCTATAAACAATACAACCAAAAATTTACAAGAAAGCTAAAGCGAAAGCAAAATACTATATACAAAAATAAAACACAAGCAATTAAATATTATAAACCAAACATTCATTAATATACCTAATAAAACCAACGCACCACTGCATCATAACATGCATCCCAAAATAAACCGAAAACATCCACAAACATAGCATAAAAGAAAAATAGATAGTCAGGGGCTAAACCGCCCAAAAGAAACATGACAGCAATTCATTTATAATAAAACTAAAAACAGGAAATCTCCCCCAAACTTGAAATTTGCCAATGACCTCACTGGCCTTCACCCTCTGGAGCACCATCACCTCCGCCATCATCATCGGCTTCAACATTGGCATCCGCTGGCTCCTCCTCCCGATCCTCTCCTGTGGCTGGAAATGGTGGAGGATAAGGCGCAAAGACTGGAGGCTCTGGAAATTGAAAGGGCATGGACTCTGCGTCGTCTCCTCCTTGAGCATAATAGATACTGGACACTGTATTTGCGAACTCCGCATGATAGTGATTGAATTGGCTCTGCCATTGAGCCACTGTATCAACCTTGTTGTGGAGAAAATTAAGACTGCTTAAGATCTCTGCCAAGGCCCCGGGTGGCATAGCCTCAGAAGATGGGGGCTCAGGCACTTGAGCGGAGGTACCAGCTTCCGATGAGGGAGGCGGCAGAGGCCCCGGTAAATATCTTTGACCCTTTGGGTGTGACGGAGGTCCCCCATCCCATACTCCATAACGGGCTATAACGTGATGATCAATGACAGCCATAGGCGGCTGAGTGATGTCGTCTTTCTCCCATACCACACCCGTCCTTTTGCATAGGCGTGTGATCAGAGAAGGATGAGGGAGGCCGGAATTGACGTTGCTCCTAATGGCCTTTTTAATTGAATCCTGGATAAGAACCCCCACATCAACTTTCAGCCCCATGACAATTGCATAAAGCAGTACTGCCCTCTCCCTTGTTACATCGCTCAGGTGGCGTGTTGGCATGATATTGGCACAAAT
Organism: Panax stipuleanatus; assembly: GCA_020205555.1. Lineage (NCBI taxonomy): Eukaryota > Viridiplantae > Streptophyta > Magnoliopsida > Apiales > Araliaceae > Panax > Panax stipuleanatus. The sequence continues at coordinate 37,895,966 of CM035123.1, forward strand.
AAAAGAGTACCACGCCTTACCATAACTGCTCAAGGCTTGATGGGGGAAAGAGGTCTTTTCACCGTGGAATTCATTGGTTTTCCACACGGTACCAGGCTTGCAGAGCTTTGCTATAATCTCATCAGTATTGTAACTCCGCATCCCAGACTCCAGATAATCCTTACCCTCGTAGTTTGGAGTCCCTATACACAGCATTGATTGTTCGACTGTCATATTTGATCAACTTACCCCGAACTGGCACCGAAGCAGGACCATCGGCATTAGCATTTGCATAGAATTCCTTTACTACTGAAATAACTGCAGATTCGGGCGGCTTGGTGAAGTGAACCCATTTCATAGTTATAATCATTGAATTCATATGGCCGTCCATCTTGTCATCTGGCCTTAGTCCTCTCTCTGGCACCAAACTCCTCTTTGAGAAATTTTGGGCATATCGCTTCCATGCTTCCTCACTCGGGAATTTTACAGCATCCCAAAGAGGAGGAGGAGCTCTGGAAGACGGAGGAGGACCTATACTAGTGCGAGGACGCTTGGAACCCATAGCCAACAAAACCAAAGGACAATAGAAAGATAAATCACAAACGAACAAAACAAACTCTGCGAAATCCTTTACCTTGGCTTGCTTATTAATAGAATGAAGGAGAATAACTGCACGACGGTTGAAGGCCCCAAACGCTCAGAAACCGAATTGGGAGTGACGGTTGATTTGCCGCACTCGTTGGGAGAAAGGGAGATGTGTGAGAGAGAAAAGAGGAAAACTGCAAACTGAACCCAAAAGCCTCAATTAAACATAAAAATACGGTGATGGCGCTGCGGCGTGGTGCATGGCGCTGCGGCGCGGGATAGGGTCTTCTTGGCGCTGCGGCGTCATTTTCTGCGCTGCTGCGTTACAGTGAGGCTTCTTGGCGCTGCGGCGTCATTTTCGGCGCTGCGGCGTGAAATATTGACGCTGCGGCGGGACATTCGGACGCTGCGGCGCAACTCTCCAGTAGCTTCCAGCATATGCCGGCGCCGCGGCGCAAAATTTATAAAGGATCTGGCGCTGCGGCGTGGTTATTGGAGCTGCGGCGCGAAACTCAGACTAGCTCCTGGCGCTGCGGCGCGAGCACTGAGTTTTCTTTTCCTGCACTACCCAAAACCTGAATCAATACCCAGATAAACTACTAGACAAAGCAATCATACTAACAATTATACAAACTATTAAACTACATACTAACACACTAAATTAACATCTACAAAAATTCTAAGGAAAAGAAAAACAATTGCATTAATGATAACTAAAGAAAACAACACTAAATAAAACCAAAAGGATAATTTTGATACTGAGATGGGGTTGCCTCCCCATCAAGCGCTTGATTTAGAGTCGTCGGCTTGACTTTCGCCCCACCTTACACCGGGTCTCCCAAGGTGATGGAGGTGTTTTGTCGATCGACCTCGCCGCGCCAATAGTGTTTCAAACGTTGTCCATTGACTTTGAAGGTTTTGTCTGAATGAGGGTCTTCGACCTCAATAGCCCCATGAGGATACACTTTAGCAATGGTGAACGGCCCCGACCATCGGGACTTCAACTTCCCTGGGAATAATTTCAGCCGCGAGTTAAAAAGAAGCACCTTCTGGCCTTGTTCGAAGTTCCTTTCGACAATTTTCTTGTCATGCCACCGCTTTGTCTTTTCCTTATACAACTTAGCGTTTTCATACGCGTGCAGACGAAACTCGTCTGATTCATTGAGTTGTAATAATCTTCGTTCACCTGCTGCATCCATATCGAAATTGAGCTTTTGGATAGCCCAATATGCGTTGTGCTCTAGCTCCACAGGAAGATGACAAGCCTTGCCATAAACAAGCCTATACGGAGACATTCCGATAGGCGTTTTGTAAGCGGTGCGGTATGCCCACAAGGCATCATCAAGCTTCTTTGACCAGTCCTTCCGATTAGGATTAACGATCTTCTCCAAGATACGCTTAACCTCTTGATTAGAGATCTCTGCTTGGCCACTTGTCTGCGGATGATAACCTGTGGCTATTTTATGGGTCACCCCATACTTAGCAAGAAGGGCTTCGAAATATTTGTTGCAAAAATGTGACCCTTCATCACTGATTATTGCCCGAGGAGTGCCGAAGCGAGTGAAAATATTTTTCCTTAAGAAATTAAGCACCACCTTAGCATCATTAGAAGGCAAGGCGACTGCTTCTACCCATTTGGAGACATAATCAACCGCTACAAGAATATAAAGATTGTTGTAGGACGACGGAAATGGTCCCATGAAGTCAATACCCCATACATCAAACAACTCTACTTCAAGGATATTCTGCAGCGGTAATTCATGCCTTTTTGAGATGGTTCCTACCCTTTGGCATCTATCGCAGTGCAACACATATAGGTGTGCATCTTTGAACAGGGTAGGCCAGTAAAACCCAGATTGGAGTACTTTAGCAGCAGTTCTTTGGCCCCCAAAATGTCCTCCATAATTAGAGGAATGACAATGATGGAGCACACCTTCGATTTCCTCCTCTGGCAAACATCTCCGCAGAATCTGATCTGAACACTGTTTGAATAAAAAGGGCTCGTCCCAAAAGTATTGTTTTGCATCATGTAGGAATTTCTTCCGTTGTTGATAGCTCAAGATGGGAGGAAGCACTTGACAAGCGACAAAATTTGCAAAGTCCGCATACCACGGGGTTTTACTTTGGACGCCAAACAGTTGTTCATTCGGGAAGAAATCATTGATGTCTTTGATTGCGTCTCCCGAATGAGGAGGGTTTTCCAACCTTGACAAGTGATCTGCTACCTGGTTTTCTGTCCCCTTCTTGTCGCGAATCTCCAGATCAAACTCCTGTAGAAGAAGGACCCACCTTATCAGCCTAGGCTTTGCATCTTTTTTTTCTATCAGATATTTAATGGCCGAATGGTCTGTGTACACGGTCACTTTTGTTCCAATTAGGTAGGAACGGAATTTGTCGAAAGCATAAACCACTGCCAGCAATTCTTTCTCGGTTGTGGTGTAATTTAACTGAGCATCAGTTAATGTTTTGCTGGCATAGTAGATCGTGTGGAACACTTTGTCCCTTCTCTGCCCCAACACTACCCCAATTGCAAAATCGCTGGCGTCACACATGAGCTCAAAAGGGAAAGTCCAATCAGGAGCTACCACAATAGGAGTCGAAATGAGTTTTTCCTTCAATAGTTCAAATGCTCTGAGGCAGGCTTCATCAAACTGAAAAGGCACATCCTTTTCCAATAGTGAACATAGCGGTTTTGTTATCCTTGAGAAGTCCTTGATAAACTGCCTATAGAAACCTGCATGCCCAAGAAAACTCCTAACCCCTTTCACTGATGTCGGCGGTGGTAGACTATTGATGACATCAATTTTAATCAAAATTCAAGAATGAAGTTCAAAACTTGGATCCAATCAAAGATAAGAACCATAATAGACAACTTAAACAAAGAAAAGAAAATTTAATTTTTCTGTGAATAGTATCGTATTCGTGAATAGTGTCGTATACGTGAATAGTGTCGTATACGTAAATAGTAATCCTAAAAAAAAGGTAAAAATTTTATAATAAAATCCATAACAATATTTCAATGAAATGATATTGAAAGCAATAACATCATTTACGAAAAAAAATAACATCCCTTACCTCAAAAGAATAGTACTTCTGACTAGAATATCGGATATAAGGCTGAAGAAAATTTGCACTGCTTATCAACTCTCAAAGTATCTAAATACTCACAAAAACACGCTCGACATTATAGAGAGAGAAAACTTCTGATTCTGGTGTGATTTTCAAATTCTAATTCTGCATCCTATTTATAGGAAAATGCTTAGAACGCCAAAGCATAAAATTTAATAAAATAATAATATTTTTAAAAAATTTCTTACGCACACCACATCACTCTCATCAGCACACACAAGTGGGTCCCACCCATATTAAAAATGTTTTTTATGAAAAAAATATTTATAACCCCAAAAATTAATTATTTCGGAACTTCAATAATTCATAATAAATAGCCCTTTTATCAAAAAAAATACTAATCTTATATCCATTCCATAGGAAATTTAATTCTCTACAACTTTGTAGAAGAAAGTTTTTCCAAATTCCAAACAAAAAATGTTCGAAATTCATATACGGATGATTTTCCACACCTCTATTCCAACAAAATACTGATAAAATACATCAACACTAATTTCTTCATTAATATCCATATAAAAGAAATATTTCCTTATCATATAAATCAATAATTAATTATTCACAAATAATATTACAGAACTATAATATTGACAACCAGGTCGTTCCTAGGAGAGAGAGGGCCTTCCGATAAGGATTTTTTCTTACTGGCGCGCAATTAAATAACCCCTCCTAGACAGAACTTCCTTAGACATTGCTAATAATGCTATCTAATAATATTATTCAAACAATATGAATTATTGATCTGGTAATGGGAAATACTGTGCAGTGATAATTATTGAATTAACAATAATATAAAATACTGTGCAATATCGTGTGCTACTGTGCAACAACGCGTATTACTTTATTTTATCCACCGGGTATTCCAACAGTTTTAATGGTAACCGTTATGCCGTTATTATTAAAAAAACTCATTCGTGTCGTTTTCTTCATCCGACAGTTTTCCGTTATGGGGCCCCCAAATGGCTGCGCTGTCGTACGAATATTCCCCGACCAAACGAATATTCCCCGACAACAATGAATATTTTACAATCACTTCCTTATTTTGAAATATTTGCGCATTTTATCCATAACTTCCCACATTTATCAAATTATTCCAAAATAATATATAGAGAAAATTCAATTTTATTAATATTAAGTTGGGGTCTTACAACCTCCCCTCCTTATGAAATTTCGTCCTCAAAATTGACTTACGTACCTGGTGTTTCGAAAAGGTGAGGATACCTCGCTTTCATTTTTGATTCTATCTCCCAGGTCATTTCCTCAATAGCATGGTTCCTCCACAAAACCTTGACTTGTGGTTTAACCTTTGTGCGTAGAACATGCTCCTTCCTATCCAAGATCTTGACAGGTACCTCCTCATACGTTAAATCTTCGGCTATCTCGTCTAGTTCTAACTCAATAATATGGTTTGGGTCTTTCACATATTTACGAAGCATGGATATGTGAAAAACGTTATGAACATGAGACATGCTTGGAGGTAAAGCGAGTCTATAGGCCACATTTCCTACTCGGTCAAGGATCTCAAATGGACCAATAAATCGTGGATTGAGCTTTCCTCTCTTCCCAAACCTCATAACTCCTTTCCACGGAGCAACACGTAACAATACATGATCCCCAATATTAAATTTCACGTCCTTTTGATGAAGATCCACATAACTCTTTTGTAGATTATGTGCCATTTGTATACGTTATCGGATCATTTGGATCTTTTTCGTAGTCATACGTACCAACTCTGGTCCTAATAATGTTGCTTCACCCACCTCATCTCAACATACTGGAGAGCGACATTTTCGCCCATACAACGCCTTGAATGGAGCCACACCTATACTTGCCTGATAACTGTTGTTGTAGGAGAATTCCACCAATGGTAAGTACTTATCCCAAATCCTTTTGAAGTCTAGAACACAGAGTCTCAATAGATCTTCAAGAGTTTGAATAGTCCTTTTCAATTGCCCGTCTGTTTGAGGATGATATGCCGAACTAAACCGTAAATCCGTGCCCATAGCTTTCTGCAAGCTAACCTAAAATCGTGAAGTAAATCTTGGGTGGGATACTGGCATTCCATGCAACCTCACAATCTCATTCACGTACATACGAGCAAGACGTTCAAGGGAATATATCTCCCATATCGGTAAGAAATGAACAGACTTGGTTAATCTATCAACAATAACCCAAATCGCATCTATGCCTTGAGAAACCTTGGGAAGACCAGTAACGAAATCCATGGTAACGTGTTCCCACTTCCATTTTAGAATCTCAAGTGGTTGTAATGGACCTTTTGGCACTTGATGCTCCGCCTTTACACGTTGACAAGTTAAACTCCTTGAGATAAACTCCGCGATCTCTCTCTTCATATTGTTCCACCAAAATGTATGTCAAAGATCACGATATATTTTGGTACTTCCAGGATGGATTGCAAACGGTGTGTTGTGTGCCTCCATCATGATTCTATGCTTTAAGTCAGAATCGTTAGGAACGCAAAGTCTGGAGTTGACTCGAAGTATTCCATCTTCATCGATTCTTGCCTCTGGAATAGCACCTTCTTCCTCATCTTCATCAGCTCCGGATCCATAGCTTGAGCAACTTTAACTTTATCAATCAAAGCTGGTTCTACGCGTATACTTGACATCATCGCATGGGACCCCGGAGTCTTGAACTCTATCTTCATCTTTTGTAAGTCACACATAATGGGCCTTTGTGTTGACAGCATTGCATTCGTTCCCGCATATGATCTTCTACTCAACGCGTCAGCTACCACGTTCTCTTTTCCAAGATGGTATTGGATGGTATGGTCATAATCTTTCAACAGCTCAAGCCAATATCGTTGCCGCATGTTGAGTTTCTTTTGAGTGAAGAAATATTTAAGGCTCTTATAATCCGTATAAATCTCCATTTTCTCTCCATACAGGTAGTGTCTCCAGATCTTCAACGCAAAAACGACTACTACCAACTCTAGATCATGAGTAAGATAATTCCTCTTATATTCTTTGAGTTATCGCGAGGCATAGGCTATGACTTTTCCATGTTGCATGAGAACATATCCTAACCCTTTGCCCGAAGCATCGCTGTAGATAACAAATCTATCCGAGCCAGATGGTATTCTCAGAACAGGTGCCAAGATAAGTCTCCTCTTGAGCTCTTGGATGCTATTCTCGCATTCCTCGCTCCATATGAATTTTGTATCTTTCCGAGTCAGCTGAGTTAATGAAGTAGCAATTCAAGAGAAACCCTCAATGAATCTCTGATAATAACCAGCTAAGCCCAGAAAGCTACGTACTTTGGTTATTGACTTTGGTTGCTCCCAACTTTGTATTGCTTCAATCTTCGCCGGGTCAACAGATACTCCATGTTTTGTCACCACGTGCCCAAGGAATGCTACTTCCTCAAGCCAGAACTCGCATTTCTTCAGCTTGGCATATAGCTTGTTTTCACAAAGCCTTTAAAGTACAAGCTTCAAGTGGTGCTCATGATCTTCACGATTTTTGGAATAGATGAGGATGTCATCAATAAAGACAACCACAAACTGGTCCAAATACTCCTTGAATACACGGTTCATCATATCCATAAAAGCAACAGGAGCATTAGTCAATCCAAAAGATATGACTAAGAATTTATAATACCCATACCGAGTTCTGAAGGCAGTCTTCGGAATATCCTCAGTTTTAATCTTCAGCTGATGATATCCAGAACGAAGATCGATCTTTGAAAAGAATTACGCTTCTTGCAACTGGTCGAACAGACCATTATGTCGAGGTAGCGGATACCTATTCTTGATGGTGACATGGTTCAACTCCCGATAGTCAATACAAAGTCGCATACTCCCGTCTTTCTTCTTTACGAATAAATAAAAGCACCCCAAGGAGACGTACTAGGACGTATAAAATCGATGTCTAACAACTCCTGTAGTTGAACCTTTAACTTCTGAAGTTCAATAGGAGCCATTCGATATAAAGTTTTAGAAATGGGTTTTATAACGGGCTCAAGGTCAATAAAGAATTCAACTTCACGTTCTGGGGGTAGACCGGGAAGTTCTTCAGGAAATACATTAGGAAACTCATTAACAACAGAAATATTATTTAAACCTGACGTATTCTTGTTTAGATCAGTGGCATGGGCTAAGAAAGCTTGACATCCATTTTTCAATAAATAAATAGCTTTATGAGTTGAAATGACGTTGATTGATTTTAGTGGTTTGGTGATTTAAATTCGCACAACTGGTTGGTTAGGAATATGAAAACTAACAACCTTACGAAAATAATCAATTTTGGCATGATAAGTGGTTAACTAGTCAATTCCTAAAATCACGTCAAATGAAAGTATTTTCAAAGATATAAGATCAACAGGTAGGGTGAGGGTACCAATCTGAATCAAGCAAGATTTGTAAACTGTAGATGTAACGAAGGTTTCTCCTAACAGAGTTTCAACAGATTAGTCAAAGTCTAATTTCTCAGGTGTCAAGTTCAAATGTTGAGCACAAGTAGGTGATATAAAAAAATGGGCAGCACCGATATCTAATAAGGTGTAAACTTTGCAAGAATTTATGATTAGCTTACCCGTGATCACCTCGTTCAGGTTCCTCGCATTTTGGACAGTCACGACAAACGCTCTTCCAGGAACCACTGACTTCGACTTGTCTGGGACAGCCTTGGGAATCACCACCCCCGCTGGACTTGGATTCGCTACAGGACAATCTCGAGCTATATGACATTCCTTTCCATAATTATAACTTGCCTTGAATTGTTGTGGGCTATTTGGGCTGATGTGTCCCTCTTTCCTGCATTTATAACATACGACCGGTGGTCGTTCTCCTCCCCTAGAAACAGTTGATGCTAGTGCTAACGTCTTCACGTTGTCATTGTTGTACCTTCTTTTTTTGAAATCTCCCCACGACTCACTTTTTCTACTATTATGGCCACGATTACCACCAGAGTGGTTACCCCTTCTGTCATGATACTTTCCTCCCCGCTGGTTGTCATTGCTCCGATGACTGTTGCCACCGGTACGACCCTGGTTGTGGTCCCTCGGTTGAATAGACTCATTATCTCTCTCTAATAATTGAGCCCTGTTCACAACATCTGAATATAGAGAACATTTGTGAGAAATGAGGTATTGACGAATTTCGGGTTTCAAACCTCTTAGAAACAACCGCGTCATACGTTCCTCATTCTCCACCAAATGAGGTGCAAACCTGGATAACTCCGCAAACTTAGCCTCATACTGGGAAACAGTCATGTTGTTCTGTTCCAGTCGATAAACTCTACCTCCTTCATATGGCAAATACTTTCAGGAAAGTACTTGTCATTGAACAGTTTTTGGAATGCTTCCCAAGACATCTTGAGTGCGGCAGGTTGGGTACGCTTCACAGATTTCCACCAGTAATCTGCCTCTCCACGGAACATAAAGGTGGCAAATGGAACCTTCTGTTCCTCTGTACATCCTAAGACATCAAATATCTTGGTAATTTGCTTAACCCACGTTTTTGCCTTGATTGGATCCTGCTTTTCCAAAAACTCTGGTGGTCCCAACTCTTTGAACTGCTTGGCAGTGACAATCCGCGTGTTATTATTATTTCCACATGTATTTTGCACACGAGTCTCCCTCGTCTGGTTTTGCATGAACTACAAAAAGCTTCTAAACATCCCATCGTTCATTGTCTGATCAGTAGTGTTGTTTATAGGAGGAATATTGCCTTCCTGTTGAACGTTCTGCTAGTTGGTGATCAAAGGTGTCTCAACGGTCTCATTCACTTCATTGTTAACATTTTCAACTGTCATTCTCAAATACTACCATAAAACAAGGGTTAATTAAATAAATTAATATATCACATATTAACCCTATGCTCTGACTGACCAATTAAACACCAAATAAGCTTAGGTAGGACATATTAGTGAAGAATTTACTTGTCTCTCTCCTCCTAGTTCTATTCCCCGATCTCCGCCAGAGATCATATCCCTAAGCTCTGATACTAACTGTGACACCCCCAGAATAGGTCCAATCCACCCAATCCATTCTGAGTCGCCAAACACATGGTACAGAATCTAAATACAAAATTTATATCACACGGTCGTGCAAAATACAACCACACAACTGTGAGTGTCAATACAAATATGTAGAAAATATAAACATTTAAACTAAGTCCTCATTGCAATTATTATCACACTATGTTATAAAAATAGTGAGGACTACTACTGCTCTAACTCGGACCATCACTCTGTTCCCTGACTAGTCCCTGCAACATTCTCATTTCCTGAAGAGGACAATAGAATAAAAGGGTAAGCTCAACTAGCCCAATAAAGAATATTATGACTACGATAATAAAGAATAATTTATCGTTACTATTCAACGAATCAGATAAAATATTATGGACAACAAGTTTTAGATCAACAACTGCAGCGAAAGTAACAATGCATCATAAGAGTTAAGTAGGAAATGATGTCTACTATCTTCTATGATTGAAAGTCCATAATCAATATTTTATCCCTGTAACATCAATCAATATATATCTTGAATTAAATATTCATCTTTGCACTATGGGCCAAAGATATTCATTTGTATCACTAGTTGGTCATGTTCATCTCAACACCTGTCCATCTTTGCACTACGGGCCAACCATATTCATCAGGTAATCATTTATCTTTGCACTACAGGCCAAATATATTCATCAAATAATTATTCATCTTTGCATTACAGGCCAAAGATATTCAGTTATATCACCATTTAGGACTGAAGATGATGAAAAATATTTTAAAGAACGAATCTAGTGAGATAAAGGACAAAAATTAGGGATTCGTAGTTTATTTTATCCAAGTTCAAAAATACCCCATAATAATCAATTGTAGAGCAAAATTCAAGAATGGAGTTCAAAACTTGGATCCAATCAAAGATAGGAACCATAATAGACAACTTGGACAAAGAAAAGAAAATTTAATTTTTTTTATGAATAGTACCGTATTCGTGAATAGTGCCGTATACGTGAATAGTATCGTATATATGAATAGTAACCCCGACAGAAAAGGTAAACAATTCATAATAAAATTCATACAAATATTTCGATGAAATAATATTGAAAGCAATAACATCATTTACGAAAAAAATAACATCCCTTACCTCAAAAGAATAGTACTTCTGACTGTAATATCGGATATAAGGCTGAAGAAAATTTGCACTGCTTATCAACTCTCAAAGTATCTAAATACTCACAAAAATACGCTCGATATTATAGAGAGAAAACTTCTGATTCTGGTGTGATTTTCAAATTCTAATTCAGCACCCTATTTATAAGAAAATGCTTAGAACGTCAAAGCATAAAATTTAATAAAATAATAGTATTTTAAAAAACATTTCCTACGCACACCACATCACTCTCATCAGCACTCACAAGTGGGTCCCACCCATATTAAAAACATTTTTTGTTAAAAAATATTTGTAATCCCAAAATATAATTATTCCGGAACTTCAATAATTCATAATAAATAGCCCTTTTATCAGAAAAATACGAATCTTATGTCCATGTTATAGGAAATTTAATTCTCTACAACTTTGTAGAAGAAAGTTTTTCCAAATTTCAAACAGAAAATGTCCGAAATCCACTTACGGGTGATTTTCCACACTTCCATTCTAACAAATTACTGATAAAACACATCAGCACGAATCCTTCATTAATATTCACATAAAATAAATATTTTATTATCATATAAATCAATAATTAATTATTCACAAATAATATTACAGAACTATAATATTGACAACCAGGTCGTTCACAGGAAAGAGGGGGCCTTCCGATAAGGATTTCTCCTTATTGGCACGCAATTAAATAACCCCTCCTAGACAGAACTTCCTTAGACATTGCCAATAGTGCTATCTAATAATATTATTCAAATAATATGAATTATTGATATGATAATGGAAAATATTGTGTTGTGACAATTATTGAATTAACAATAATATAAAATATTGTGTAATACCGTGTGCTACTGTGCAACAACGCGTATTACTTCATTTTACCCACCGGGTATTCTAACAGTTTTAACGGTAATCGTTACGCCGTTATTATTAAAAAACTCATTCGTGTCGTTTTCTTCATCCAATAGTTTTTCGTTATGGGGCCCACAAATGGTTGCGCCGTCGTACCAATATTCCACGACCAAACGAATATTTCCCAACAACAATGAATATTTTATTACCACTTGTTTATTTTGAAATATTTGCGTATTTTACCCATAACTTCCCACATTTATCAAGTTATTCCAAAATAATATATAGAGGAAATTCAATTTTATTCATAATAAGTTGGGGTCTTACAACGTACTTCGAGACAGCGGGCCCCACTCAGGGAGCAGCACTTGAACCCGCGGCTGTCGCGGATAGACCCGCTACCATCTGGTCTATAAATAAGACCCTCCACCTATGCAAAAAAAGAAGAAATAAATAGAAAAAAGCCCGTAGAGCTGTCCATTGTAAGTTTTTTTACTATCAAGAACTATTTACTGCTTTATCGCACATATGTGAACGTACCTATGAAGTTTTAGATTTTAGTTTCGCCCGGATCTCAAATCTGTGGCCTTTCTAGCTTATTTTTTAGTATATATATAAGTTTTTCTTTGTTTGCACAGCCTGGATTGCTAATATGTGACTTTTTACTGCTTTCCTATATATATAAATATATAAATATATATATATATATATATATATATATATATAAATATATACACTATTTTGTTTGGCCGAGATTACTAATTCATGGCCTTTTTAGCTTTATTATATATATAACTGACTACATATATATACTAACATTCAATTTCATCAAGCCTGGATTGTATATCCATGGCATTTATCGCTTTTATATATATAACTATATATATATATATATATATATATATATTCTAACTTATTAGACCTGGATTGCTAATTTGTGGCGTTTTTCTGCTTTAATATATATATACTAACTGTATATATTAATATTTCATTCAGTCGAGCCTGGATTAGAAATTTGTGGCTCTTTACAGCTTATATATATATATATTTACATTTCTCAGTCGAGCCTGGATTGTAAATTCGTGGCTCTTTACAACTTTTATATATATATATATATATATGTGTATATATTTACATTTTCTCTATCAGGCCTGTTGGGTTTGTACGAAATCATGACGCAATCAACTTGCAAAATTTAGCGAAAGCATGGTATATCAGAATTTAAAATTTTCTACAAAACCATTACCCGGATCATCCTTTATGAAAATTATTAATTTAAAATGATAAATAAGAAGTTATTAAAATTTATACCCTTGTAGAACAAAGCTTCCATAGGAACAAGTTCAACTCCATGTTATTCGTGATCTCCTTGAATTTTCGGGTTAGATTCCTTCCTTTGATCAACATTAGCCACCCAAGTGTTTGACCTCTAGAGGTGATCCACCAAGGAAGAGGAATTATCAAGAAAGAGGGTGGTTGGCTAAACCCTAGGTTTCTATCCTCTATAGAAAAAGAGTACTCTCCAACAATTAAAATTTTATCAACTGATATCTAACATAAGACTCCTCTTATATAGATATTGGTCAACTCTTCTAATCCTATTAGACATAGGTTTTCATTTAATTAATTAAACTCCTTTAATTAATTAGGCTTCCCAATCATATTGGGATTAATTAATTAAACTCTTTTAATTAATTTGCCTCCTAATCTTATTAGGAATAAATGAGAGTACTAATATTAAATTAATTTCTAAACTCCTTTAGAAATTAAAATAATAATAATTGTAATAATAATATTAATAAGAATCCTCTTATTAATTTATATTTAATATTTCAAAAATATTAAAAAATAAACATTAAGCTATTTAACTTATTCTATCACCATAGATTAAATTAATTATACTTAATGCATTATTATGATGACATTACCTTCTTAAATAATTATTCTTCTTTTTATGATGTGACCCTTTAAGTTCTCCATATTAAACCGGTTGTGAATAAATCAATTAGAACAATTCTAATCTTATTTAAATAAATAAATTAAACTAATAATCTATTTAAATAAATAATATTTATTCTACAATAGGGATAAGCCTCCCTAGCGATCAACGACTTTCCAGATAATATAGATTTCAACATTAATCATATAAGAACCTTTGAGTAAATAGTTACCGTACAATTCAATCCTTCCACCATACAATGTCCCAATTAAATATAAGACATGAAATTACTGTCAAGTCTTATTTTATTTAATTATATGTATTTCGATTAGAAAATACACAACTCCAAATAATACAAATTAGAAACTCTTTTCTAATTTTATTTTGCCTTGGTCAAGGACTACTGTGTTGTCATTTAACGAATCACATATGACATATCTCTTCTTTTACTAGAAGTGGTAGATTCTTTATTGACCATTCATTATCTCCATATGTAACTTATTACAGCCAAGCATACCCTTTGATATACCCTAAGGGTCTTAATGATTAAGTCAAAGTAAAATTCATTACACACAAGATACTATGATGATCTCAAGTCCAAGGATCACTTGTACTACTACTATCACATTAGGAATTTTTATTGGCAGGCAAGTAAAACTTCATTAGGTATTCTATAGCAGGTCACGTTCAGTGAACTTATTCTCCAATAAGCATCTACATACTTGCTTTACTGTCTCCACACAAATGATCATGAGATCAATCATCCTTATTCAATGAGCAAGCAACATATGTACCAATCTATCCGAATTTACTAATCCCCTTTTTAGTAATCCAACGATTGGGAACTATTTTAGTTTTAAGCTTTCTAAGAATTTAGATCTCATTAGCATGATCAACATTATTATTCTAAAAGCATTTCTTAAAACTATGGGTTATTTACATATTATAAAAACAGCATCATGTAGATAATTAAATGTCTTTAATAAATGAATACTTTTATTAATAAATAAATAAGATCGTCTCCAAAGTATGTAATACCCGAGAATTTCTGAATATTATTAAATGGATATATTAATAGAAATGAATATTTATTTGAATATAAATGATTATGTGTTATGAGATGAGTTAACTCAATTACTTTAAATTGAATTTATAATAATTGAGAAGAAAATGTGGAGTTTATGATAAGCTCAATGAATGCCTTGTGTGGCACAGTGATGAGAAATATTAATGATTTAGTTAATAAAAGAAGGAATTAATAAGTGGATGATTAATTAATAATATATTATTAATTAATGGTTATTATGAGTAATAACATATTAATGAATAAATGGTTAATTAATATTTGGGATTTATGGTTGTTCAATTAATTACTTAGTGTAAAGTTATATAATCGCATATTGTATAGTATCTACAACTATATAATATAATGTATATTGTGACAATACAGGAGACTATGTGATATATATAAACTATATAATAAGATTAATGAGTTGTATGAGTTACATAAATGAGGCTTATGTGACCATGTGATAGGTATAGTACATTAATGTATACTATATGGAATAATAAGTTAAAGTATGTAAATAATTGATGTTCCTAATTATTTCCATGAGTAACATAATTGAAATAATAATAATGAGGTTTGTGATAATGTAGTATGTCACTATTCAATTAAATTATAAATTGACATTATTAAAATGTACATGGATTATATATTGATGTGTATACATGTACCCCAAATTGCTACCATGTATTATTGTAATGTCCTTTAAAGTCCATGTATACCCCTAAGTGAATTTAAAACCTAAGTATACATATATGTGTATTTAACCTAAAGTGTATATATGTGTATGTGTATAATAAACATTAGCATTAGTGTTATTTCATTTTGCTACATTGTTTAAGTTAATGAGTTTGGAGTTGTCTGATAAGTGGCTTTTACGCCCACTTATTCGGATAGTAACCAACTCATTGTGTCGCTTAAACTCAAGTATCGTTGTGCGTTTTATGTGTTTTTGCTTTATTTTGTGATTTTCAGGTTTAGAAACTCTCCGGGTGCAAATTGAGCTTAAAAGGGCAAAAGAACGCTTAAATAGGGCAAAGCACTGAAATGGGCTTAAAGCATGAAGATAGCATGGTTGAGAAAGCAGTGAAGGTGATGCCGCGAGTCTAGAGGCCAAAAGGAGCAAGAATGACATTTGAAGCAAAAATGGGAAGGAAATGCAATCCGGACATCGTTTGGGGGGTTTATGTTAATTTCATGTTCTTGGATTGGAGCTTGGGTCATATTGTAAAGCATCTTATAAGCTTTCCAGAACATCTTGAATCATCCCAATCGGAGTTCGGAGGCGAGAGTTATGCCCCGTATACCAACGAACGTTAAACTTCACGGTTTTGAGTTTTCATGCACAGCTGTCACTTGGAGCACAATTTCAGCCTTCATCCATCCATTATTTCTCAATCCTCAAAGAATGAAAGTTCTAGAGCTCTTCGATAGCTTCGATTTGACAGATGGCAAGCCTCGTAAGTCCTCTCGGATCAAAAGTTATGACCGTTTTACCAGAGGACTCTGCAGCAGAAAATCCTTGGCGCGGACGCGCGGATTTTAGGCCATTTTCGGGCGCGGCCGCGCCAGTCTCCAGCTATGTCAGACTTGACTTTTCAATTGAATGGGACTTGGCTTTTGATTGGGATATAAGGGGGCTCGTTTGTGGCAAGAAAGAGCATCAGATATTGGCCTTAAGCCCTAGCCCTAGCTTATTCTTCCATTTCCTTTACATTTCTTGTATAGATTAGGAGTAGATTAAGTCTAGATTAGGGTTTAGTTTAGTTAGTTAGTTTTTAGGGTTAGATTAGGTTTGAAGATTGAAGCAAGTGGATTCCATTGGAGATTCAACAAGAAGCTTGAGCACTCAGATTTGTTATTTTCTATCTTTTGAATCTCTTTGCTTCCTATTTGCAATCTTATGATGTATATTCAACTTGTGGATGATATGTTTGAGTTATTTATGACTTAGACCTTATTTTGAAGTTCCAATGGAATCTAATGAGTAGTCTATGCTGATTTCTCTTCCATGTTAGTTCTTATTGATTGCTATGTGGTTGTCTATTGCGATTTATGCTTTCATTGCTTAATTGAGTCATGACCAATTACTGTGATAACCTATGTGGACTTGAAAGACGAAGTGTAAGTTTAGATCTAATCGTAGTGGCGGGAGATTGTACGTTTACATGACGTTGGACGTATGATTTGTGCTTAGGATAGACATATACCGAAGCGCCGCTCGCAGTCAATAGAGAACTTGACCTTAAACCCTAATTATTTGTAAATCACATAGACATATAGTGTTTTAGGTAATATGGATGTTCACGTGCGTTCTATCATCTGTAGATTGCACATGATATGGATTAGGTGCATCGAAAGATGGCCTCCTCTCACTTTCGTGTTCTCGGCTTACAACCTGTAATGATTAATTTGACCTAATTGGAAGTATGTCGACTTAGACGAATCATTAAAGAAAATTGGGATCTCTTATCTTCATTATCTGATTCTACCTTAGGATTATTTATTGCATGTTTTAATTCCTTGCCTAGTTAACTTAGTTTTAATTCCAACTCTTTATCGCTCGTTTAAATAAGACTAAGGCGATTATGTGCTAGTGGTTTGGCGACCTTTTATCTGTTAATTCTCCGTGGCAACGATCTTTACTTACTCTTTATTACTCGGGCCGCGTATACTTGCGCGAATATATTGACCGATAAATCGGCCAACAAGTTTTTGGCTCCGTTGCCGGGGACTTAATTGGATAACTGTTTGCCAACATTAGTTTCAATAAAATTAGTCTTAATTTAAACATTTTTTTTTATTTTTGTTTAATTCTCTTCCTATATTCTCTTCTAAGGTACAATGGACTTGAATTTCTATCCATGGAGTGGTACAAGGCAAGAGCAACCAAGGGAAGTATACAATAATGGCGTCGACCCAATTGCTTCACTTTCAGCACATTTGGAGGTTCTCTCGAGGAAGCTGGATACTGTTTCAGCCCAACAGAGTCGAGAGAAGGCAGTGACATATGACAATGGTGCTGGGAGCCGCACGAGCCATCAGGAGCCTATCAGTTA
This sequence comes from Panax stipuleanatus, assembly GCA_020205555.1. Lineage (NCBI taxonomy): Eukaryota > Viridiplantae > Streptophyta > Magnoliopsida > Apiales > Araliaceae > Panax > Panax stipuleanatus. The sequence continues at coordinate 37,913,694 of CM035123.1, forward strand.
TGGACAAGAGCAATATGGGGGTGGTTATTCCTACACCGAACCTTATCCCACTTATCAACAAGATTGGGGGTATCACCCAAACCCTTCATTAGACTACTATCAAGACCAACACTGGGATCCAAATCCCGCATACGCCCCAGAATGCACCTTCCGGACTCCAGTTTACGAGCCTCAACATAATTTTGAGGGTAACACAGAAAATGAAAGCTTGGAGGAAGGAAGTGGCATAGAATCACTAAAGGACATCTTTAATGAGCAACAAAAGTCATTCAAGAGTATTCAGAACTGGGCAGAGCAGATTAGCAAGGCCTTGATGATAGAGGATGAAAAAGGGATGCAAAACCATACTGTGAGCTATCAAGAACAATATGAGCCAAGTCTAACTTATACACCAGAACCCCCATATCAATCCCTATGTTTACAAGGAGAACAGTCTACCATGGACATCTTGGATAGAGCCTTAGTGAAGCAAGAGGAGATGATTAGGAGCCAAGAAGAATCGAACCAAAACTTTCTAAACCAGATGGCCCTAATCAACAATCCTTCAATAAATGAGCCTCAGTACATGGATCCTGAGACTGAGACTGAAACTGAAAAGGAAGGATTGGACAATTTGTGGGGAAATTCTATAGCATCAACACAGGAGACCTCAGTTGAGCAAGAGCAGTCAAGCGAGAATCTCTAGAATTGGGCAAATCAGAATAACATGGCCTTGATGAAAGAGGAGTTGATTGAGCAAGGGATACAGACTCAAAATCTTCAGAATCAGCTCTCTCAAGTAGTAGAAGCCGTGAGCAAAGGACCTCAGAACTCCAGTGAGTTTCAGTACATGGATTCTGAGGATGAAGCAGAAGAGGAGATCTTGATTGAGCAAGGGTATTCAAATGAGGATCTTCAGATTTGGGTGGAGCAGATTAGCACGACATTAAATAAGGACGAGGTATATGAACAAGAGACAACAATGCAAGATCCTGTACCTATAATGAATGATGTCATGAGTTACGACCCTCAGAAAGATCGGTGATATAACATGGGTGCAGAAATTGATAGAGAATCTGAAGTGCAATTGCAACTGGACGAGCCGAAAATAATGGATATCGAGGAGACGATTGGGGATGTGGAAAATAAAAGTGAACCGACAGTGAAAATTCCCCAAGAGCCTTCTTCGCTGAAGTTTGAAACACCAGTCCAGTTTGCACACCCTTGCCCCCTTAGAAGCCACATTACAGATACGGATCTCTATGACATGAGAGAGTCTGTGAGCTTCAAACCATGGTGGTCAGAAGAGAAGAGAATAGAACAAGAGTCCGTTGTGTGGTCTATACCTCCATGCCCTAATCATTTCACCTACACAATGGAACCCTTGCCTAGCTCCCCAACCTTCGGGACGACTTATCCAATGCTAGGTAGTTTAAATCTGCATTTGCTCCTACTGGGAAGCCGCCAAAGTCACACAGCTATTCTGATGGATGGAGGGGTTCTCCAGTATCGTCGGGGAGTTGGGTAGCAGTGGGCAGACACAGTCGAGCTAGAGGACTATAAATCAAGCGCTATATGGGAGGCACCCATCATTTCTCTCTCTCTCTGTTTAATTCTCCATTACCTACTTCCCATCATCCCTCTCTCTATCTCTTTGTTTAATTCTCCATTTACATGCTTTCTATCACATTTCCCTCCCCCTCATTTAATTCTTATTAGTTAATATTTAGTTTAAATTTTTGCATACTGTAGGAATTAGGAGTTCATTGCCTACATTTTTGAACTTAGGCATTAGTGCATATCTTTTTGGGACCATGAAGCTTATAGCATACTTTTGATACACTTGCACATTGCGTATATGCACTAAGAGAATTTTTTTGGGAATTTGAATGCATATATCTTTCCATGTTTAATTCTCTTGATGTAAATAGTTAATATACTTTTGTTAGTATAAGAGGGCTTAATAAAGATGTCATACTTTCTCTCAGGTCAAAGTTGCTGGATAGAATGCAAGCTCAAAGCCAACCTCATTGCCTAACAAAAATCAGCAGCAGAAAAATCTGATGGCCCGCGCGGTAGCGCCTAGTTCAAGGCATTACCACGCGCGGCCGCGCTACATGCAGACTGGGCCTGACTTGCTGATTTTGGGGGGCACCAATTCATATCAATTATCAGCAGCACCCAAGCCTCAGTCCCTCTTATCCCAAACCCGTAAGTCCTTAATGCAATTCCCCCATCTCTCCTATCTCATGCAATCCCCCCCCACTGCAAGCCTTAGTTTTGAAAACCTCCTACCTCTTCAGTCCAAAGTACCAATTCTCATCCACCTCATCCTTTCAACCTGATCAATTGAGATATTGAGTGTGGGATCTCTAGCAGAGCAAGATTGATATGGAGTTGGGTTTGTTCATTAAGTATAGTGTTGAGCGGGGTTTATTTTACCAAGAGCAGAGAGAGACGGGGAAACTTCTGAGAGGATGCCACTTCATTTCATGCAACATCAGAAGCTGAGTAGGGGAGTTTCTTTCTTTTTACCTTTACCTTCAATGAGGACATTGAATAGTTTAAGTTTGGGGGTATTGACTTTATTTTACATATAGGGTAGTTGCATTCATATTGCATATTGTGTTTGTCTATTTAGTGCATGTAGGTTGTAAATAGTTAAAATTTGTGAAAATTTTAAAATTTTTCTTTTGTTTTTGCATTTTGTGTTAGAGCATACTGCATGAATCCAGTTTTCAGTTGGTTAGTTATGTATGTTGCATGTGAGGAAACTGAATTCATTTGATTTTTGAACTGATTTGAGACTTAAGCTTGATAGTATTGTCATATATGTAAATCCTTATCTGTCAGATACTGTGTAGCCAGTTAGCACGTTAGAGTAACCATCATGACATGCTAAGTTTAAATTTTCACATACTTATCTTCTGGTGAGAAATCTGTGTTTTATTGAAAGAATTTCAGTTCTCATATGATAATAACTAGGCTGTAAAAAGCTTAAGTTTGGGGGGAAACAGGGGGTATGCATGATTTATGCGGGGAGATGGAGCGTAAGACGCACTCCCTTGCAGGAAAAGAAAAAGAAAACAAAAGAAAATGCATTGAAAAAGAAAAAAATAGAATAAACACTTCGGCTACGTCGAGTTCTGTGGCCTTTGATATTCGAGCAAGTAAGCCCTAAGGGTGTCTCTACACCCAGCGCCCTAAGGCCGTATGGTCTGGGAGTCGTTGGTCGAAAGCTCGCTACATGGATATCATTGAAAAGCCTAAGAGAACTAGGCATTGCATAGTCGAATGTGTACACGAGAAAGTGCGAATACGCCCTCGTGAGTAATAAAAACTTAATGAAAACCCCCTGTTGACTCTTAACTCTAGTAATGCATGGTCTTAGTTAGAACTTATATGATTTACTATTTTTTCTTAAGTTAAAGCTTGTTTTTCCCCTAAGAAGCATAGTAGGTGAGTTATTTATATGAATGCATATCTAATGGTTGCTAAGCACACAACGCACAATACATCAGTGCTGACATTTTTGGATTTGCAGAATATGCCTTATGGTCTTGTTTTGGGTAGCTTATCTATTCGACTATCTCGTGGTTTTCTGAGGCATTGCTTTGAAAGTTCAATACTGGCTGGGAACTTGGATTCGCATTCATGATAGCGTAGGTTGCATACATTGTAGATACGGCATTGCATCTTTTGTTTAGTTTTGTTTTGGTTGCTTGAAGGCAAGCAACGTTTAAGTTTGGGGGTATTTGGTAAGTGGCTTTCATGACCACTTATTCGGATTGTAACCAACTCATTGTGTTGCTTAAACTCAAGTATCGTTGTGCGTTTTATGTGTTTTTGCGTTGTTTTGTGATTTTCAGGTTTATAAACTTTTCGGGTGCAAATTGAGCTTAAAAGGGCAAAAGAACGCTTAAATGGGGCAAAGCACTGAAATGGGCTTAAAGCATGAAGATAGCATGGGTGAGGAAGCAATGAAGGTGATGCCGCGAGTCTAGAGGCCAAAAGGAGCAAGAATGGCATTTAAAGCAAAAATGGGAAGGATATGCAATCCAGACATCGTTTGGGGGGTTTATGTTCACTTCATGTTCTTGTATTGGAGCTTGGGTCATATTGTAGAGCATCTTATAAACTTTCCAGAACATCTTGAATCATCCCAATCGGAGTTCGGAGGCGAGAGTTATGCCCCGTATACCAACGAACGTTAAACTTCACGATTTTGAGTTTTCATGCACAACTGTCACTTGGAGCTCAATTTCAGCCTTCATCCGTCCATTATTTCTCAATGCTCAAAGAATGAAAGTTCTAGAGCTCTTCGATAGCTTCGATTTGACAGGTGGCAGGCCTTGTAACTCCTCCCGGATCAAATGTTATAGCCGTTTTACCAGAGGACTCTGCAGCAGAAAATCCTTGGCGCGGGCGCGCGGATTTTAGGCCATTTTTGGGCTCGGCCGCGCCAGTCCCCAGCTATGCCAGACTTGACTTTTCAATTGAACGGGACTTGGCTTTTGATTGGGATATAAGGGGGCTCGTTTGTGGCAAGAAAGAGTATCAGATATAGGCCTTAAGCCCTAGCCCTAGCTTATTCTTCCATTTCCTTTACATTTCTTGTATAGATTAGGAGTAGATTAAGTCTAGATTAGGGTTTAGTTTAGTTAGTTAGTTTCTAGGGTTAGATTAGGTTTGAAGATTGAAGCAAGTGGATTCCATTGGAGATTCAACAAGAAGCTTGAGCACTCAGATTTGCTATTTTCTATCTTTTGAATATCTTTGCTTCCTATTTGCAATCTTATGATATATATTCAACTTGTGGATGATATGTTTGAGTCATTTATGACTTAGACCTTATTTTGAGGTTCCAATGGAATCTAATGAGTAGTCTATGCTGATTTCTCTTCCATGTTGGTTCATATTGATTGCTATGTGATTGTCTACTGCGATTTATGCTTTCATTGCTTAATTAAGTCATGACCAATTGCTGTGATAACCTATGTGGACTTGAAAGATGAAGTGTAGGTTTAGATCTAATTGTAGTGGCGGGCGATTGTACGTTTACATGACGTTGGACGTATAATTTGTGCTGAACCAGTTGATGGTTTGTTGTGGTTTCTGAGATGATGAACATACTAATTGAACTTAAATAAGACTATACAAGTCTCTGAAATGCTACATTATATTACCTTTCATATAGTCACGTACCATAGCTCGATTTTTAGGATTTTCTATGTGAAACTTAAGTTTTCAAAAACAAACTTGACGAACTAAGAACACCTTGAGTTTTGAAGATTGCGAGCATGCTTATGTGGTCTAGTATGTGTGTACCTAAGCATAATATATACAATGTGGACTTACCTTGCTTGCTTGAATAGTTTTGATGACCTACTAATGGAAACTTAGAGTTTTAAATACGAACTTGATAAACTATATACACTTGAGTCATGAACTTGTGAGCATGCCTATGTGATCTATTTATGTATATGAAAGCATAACATATGATATGTAAAGCTACATTGTATGTGGAATGGTTTAACATAAGATTATCAAAATAAATCTTAATAGTTTGGAAACTAGTTTTGTTGATAAATACATTACAAGTATTCCGAAAATTATAGCCGATATGATAGGATATCATATGCCTCTAGGCATGATCAAAATGTATGCCTAGCTAGCCTTATGCATGGTAAACTAGTTGAGCATGAATTAAGACGAGTGTTAGAGAAGGTGGAACCTCCTAACTTGAAATACATGACTAAACTAACATGAGCATGTATAGTTGAGACATAGAGACCTCATAACATAAGTATAAAGATTAAACGTGAGAAACTTCGTTACTTGATCACTTAACGCCTTGATTGAACGAGAATGGATAGCAAACTATATTAAAGACAATGTGGGGTCAAACCTAGTTATAGACGTCCTGACATGTGTGTTTGGCATGATTCTTCATATTTGTGCAAAGCGTATTGAATTGGGATTCTGCAGGAGCAGCCATGTCTTGGTTTGCACCAAGGGCAGCGCGGCCGCGCCACTTCTTAGTGTAAACCAAGCGCGACCGCTCCAGTATACAGAAATTCCAGAGCCTGTTTAATTAGAATTTGAACTTAGTGCATATTTGTGTTGTTACCTTAATCGGTAATGCATGTCCAGTACATTGTTTAAGTAACAATGAGCATGTTATGATGAAACCATATTGAATTGATAAAATATTTATAAACTTTCAAGTGTAAAGATAACGATTACGAACCATGTTATGTGATTTCATGGTGTCTTACTAACGAATGTGGTACTATGTGTGCGTAAAGTACGTAATGACGTACGTATAGGATTATATGATTGAGTTAGAATCATATATGTATATTTAACTTACATGTTGAGTTGGTGTATCGAATGTACCGAGCTGATGAATATCCTATATACGTAAATATGTTATAATAGGATTCAAAAAGTGTTGATAAGATATACTTTGGTAAACTACGCTCAAGGTAAGTTCCTAACCCTACCCTTTATTGAGCGTTCATTAAGCTTGTGCTATTTTTGTCATACAAGTAAACTTTTGGAATTGTGATTCATGTATTATAACTACATATTTCATGGATAAGATAAAAGTCGATTTATATTCTTCAAACTTTAAATCTTGAGTTTAAACTTATGATTATTCTTATATAGCTTGAAAGAGTGGTCTATGCCATTTGATTCGGCTAGACTTAAGTCATGATTAGAAAGCTATCCAAACCAGTTGAATGGTGCGGAATTCTTATATTGACTGAGATGAACAACCTTCTTTGAAGGAAAAATATATTGTCGGGAGACCGACGTGCGCACTTGAGTACGATTAATTGTTATGCATAATATAGGGTACTTTAGGCTGATCACCTGTTGTACTTGTTTTATTAGATTATCAGTATATTTCTGTTAATTCTAGTAGAAGTTCATAGTCCTTAGTGACTGCTCAGTATTCAATTATCTTGAAATCTTAAATTAATTTAGCGTTGAATTATATTGATATTATTCTGTCCTTAGCGACTGTTATTGAGAACTGTTGATATTTCTTGTTGTCTTGAACTATCACACCTTGCTATACCCTTTTGGGATTCGAAAACTATAATACTCACCTTTATTGTCATTTTACTTGTTGAGCAAACTTGTTGCTCATTCTTTCTTTTCCCTAAAACATTTCAGTTAAGGCAGAGCAATGTGGACCTTCGGGCACCGATAAGGGCAAGGGCAAGGCTACAGAGTAGCTTAATATTATGTAGAACCTTATGATTGTAATAAGAACTTATGTTGTAATGTATTAGTTAGGTTTATATATGCTTAAGGTATGTTTAAGCTATGTAATCGATGTTTAAGTTACGAGACCTTGGGACATGAATAAATTATATTAATTTAATGTAATCTATTCGGTAGTAGTATTTCGTGTTATTCCGCTGTGCAATGCAACATTTAGTGGTATTATTATTATTATGGTGTTAGATTGTAGTACGTGACAAACCGAATTTGAGAGACTAGTGGCGGTTCAAATTTGGGGGCGTCACAGGTTGGTATCAAAGCTATAGTTATAAACCTTAGGAGCGAGTGTCCTTAGATTATAACTTAGGAGAACTTAGAAGTTAGAAAGGGATAAAAATCATGTAGAGTTTTCTTAGAGAGAGACTTAGTGTGTTATGAAACCTAACTTCATTCTATACAATGAACTTACTTATTTTATTTAACTTTCTACTGTTTGTTTATCTTGTGTTTGTGATTGTAGGATGACAGACACAGGAGTACCTTGTAGAGTGGCCGAGGAGGAGCCCAGAGATAAACACGTAGTATACGAGGCACCTTTAGAGGTTGTACTGTGCAGGCAGTTGCACCATCCGAGTCTGACGATGAGGATGAGATCGAGGTGAAGTTTGATCCAGAGGAGGACGATCCTATTGAGGACGAGCCTACAGAGGAGGAGCCCATGGAGGACTCTTACGAGCCTAACTTGGAGGAACATATGCTGGGAGAGTATGAGGAGCGTATTCTAGAGTTGGACTGCAGAGTGTAGGAGCTGGAGGCTGAGGCCCAGGAGAGAGAGTCTGAGTTCCAGAAGCTGAGGGACGAGGACCATCAGAGGAAGCTAGAGATGCAAGAACTAGAGGTAGAGATTGCTTACTGCAAGGAAGCAGGGATCCTGATGGGAACCTTATTCCACATGTCGATATCCAGAAATGTAGACTTGGCAGGAAAGTTAGAAGAGGTCGAGCAGAGAGAGTTAAGTGAAAAGATAGAGAAAGAAGCACTCCGTACTCAGCTAGAGTTGGAGGTTATGGATAGGATCCACTTCGAGGAGAAGTGGGAAGCGGCTAACGAGAGGGCTGACGACCTAGAGGATGAGGTCAGGTGCAAGAAGAGGAAGATGAATAAGATGGGGTATGTATTCCATTCAGCTTTCGAGAGGGTGATCGATGGTGTATACCACTACCCAGCAGAGCAGGGATAGGCCCTACATACCATGAGCCGAGAGTTGGTTGCGCACATAGTACAGATGGAGTACAAGAGCGCAGTGGAGCGTGGGATGATGGGATGAGACACTTAGTCAGTCTAGCCGTAGAATTAGTAATATTTACCTTATATGATGTATATACTATGTTGTAATCCCAACTTTTTGTGTAAAGTGTGGGATAGTTATGAAAACCCCCAGTAAGCTTTTGTTAGAGGGGTAGTATGTTAGCGTTCCCTGTCTTTTGTGATATTAGGGGATATGTGATAACATTTATAGAAATATGCTAGGGATGATCATGTAATGAAATTATTTGGCATATGAATATAAATGAAGCTTATTCCAGAAACGGGTTATGAATTTTATTCTTTTAGTGTTAAAGAAATACTTAAGTAATATAATTGAGTAATAATAAGATGAAAAATTTGTGATGCAGATAATGGCACCAAGACGTAGATTGACTGCACCCGAGGAATCAGTTAATAAAGAGAGGGAACAAGTAGACCCGATCCAGAATTTAGTAGACTTGTTAGGAGAAGCTCTAAGGGGAAGGAACAACGAACCCGTTCGCCCCAACCCTCAAGCAGTACCAGTCATAAGTTTTAAGGACTTTAGGAGTGTAGGACCCCCGAAGTTCGAGGGTACCGACCCGATCATTGCACAGACATGGATCAAGGAGATAGAGAAAGCTTTCACCATCGCTCGAGTGGGAGAAGACCAGAAGATGGTGTTTACTATGTACATGATGAGAGGAGAAGCGAACTACTGGTGGGAGGCAAATCAGTAGAGAGTTGGAAAAGGAACTATAACTTGGGCGAGATTCAAGACTCTATTTTTCGAGAACTACTTCCCGAAAAGCATGAAGAATAGGATGGAGGTGAAGTTTTTAGAACTTAAACAAGGTGACATGACTGTAGCGCAGTACGCAGATAAGTTTAATGAACTAGCGTGATTTACGGAACACCAAGTTGGAGACGAAGAAAGGAAGGCGAGACGATTCGAACAAGGGCTGAAGCCGTGGCTGTTTAACAAGGTATCAGTTCTTCAAATTGATTCCTTTGTAACATTGCTGAAGAAGGAGATCATTGCGGAAGGTGGCAGTGAGGCCTTAAGTCTATACAATAAAGAGAAGAAAGGAAATAATACCAGAGGAGAAAATCGTACTGGAGGAAACAGCAGTGGAGGAAGCAACTTGGGTAAAAGGAAGTGGGAGAACAACAACAACAACAACAAAAACAACAACAACTAGTCGGGAAATTTTTGTGGAGGTTTCAAGAAGAGGGTTGAGGGATGCCCAAAATGTGGAAAGAATCACCAAGGTGAGTGTTGGAAGGGATGCGGCACTTGCTACAACTGCGGACAGGAGGGACACATTTTGCCCAACTACCCGAAATTAAAAAAGATACAAGGATGCTTTGCATGTGGCTCAACTGAGCACCGGATTAAGGACTGCCCAAAGAAGGGAAGTAGCGGAGGTAGCCAACAAGGGGGAAACAAACTGATGATCGGCGGACAGGCACAATCCAACCTCGCAACCGCCAGAACCTTTAACATGACCGTCGAGGACGCAGTGGATGCGAAGGACGTGGTGTCAGGTATAATCCCAATCAATGATATAAATGCTTAGGTATTATTTGATTCGGGTGCCACCTGTTCTCTTGTATTTGAAGAATTTACTAGTAGACTTAATACACCCCAAGAACGATTAGAAGATCCCTTAAACATAGAAGTTGCAAATAAGTAATCCCTGTAGAATTCGTTTATCGAAATTATTGTGCAAACATTAGAGATCATAAACTGAGCGTAGACTTGATCCCTATTAGATTGGGAGAATTTGACATAATATTGGGAATTAATTGGTTGTATAACCATGCAGCGATAATTGACTGTCAGAATAAATGTGTGAACCTTTAGACTCCGAGTAAGTCTAAGGTAGTGTTTTATGGTAGCTCATCGCTTAAGAAATCAGTGTTGTCTTACGATGATGCAGGCCAATAAATTGTTAAGGAAAGGATGTGTAGGTTACTTAGCTTACATTGTAGATACTCAGAAAATGGAGTAAAAATTAAGGATATATCCGTAGTAAATGAATTTCAAGATGTATTTCTGGACGATCTTCTTGGTCTTCCGCCAGATAGAGAAATCAAATTCGTTATAGACTTAGCACAGAGAACTGTACCAATTTTGAAAGCCCCATATCGTATGGCACCGGAAGAAATGAAGGAGTTGATGATACAACTGCAAGAGTTATTAGATAAGGGTTACATACGACCGAGCGTGTCTCCATGGGGAGCACCAGTGTTGTTTGTTAAGAAAAAGGATGGATTGATGAGGCTCTGTATCGATTATCGAGAATTGAATAGAGTAACGATCAAGAATAGATATCTGCTACCAAGGATAGACGACCTTTTTGATCAACTGATTTCTCAAAGATAGACCTACAGACAGGTTATCACCAATTAAAAGTACGGGAAGAAAACATACCAAAGACTGCGTTTCGAACCCGTTATGGACATTACGAGTTTTTGGTAATGTCATTCGGATTGACTAATGCTCCGGCAGCATTCATGAACTTGATGAACCGAGTCTTCAAGCCATACTTGGATAAGTTTGTGGTAGTTTTCATCGACGACATCTTGATCTACTCGAAGACAGAAGGAGAGCACGCCGAACATCTGAAAATTATTGTAGAAGCACTAAAAAGAGAGAAGATGTATGCAAAATTTTCTAAGTGTGAATTTTGAATGGAGAAGGTTCAATTCTTAGGTCACATAGTGGATAAGAATGGAATCTCAGTAGACCCTGGAAAGGTCGAAGCAGTGAGTAATTTAGAGCAGCCGAGAACACCAACGGAGGTAAGAAGTTTCTTAGGGTTAGCTGGGTACTATCGAAGATTTATCCAAGATTTTTCTAAGATAGCAACCCCGTTGACCAATCTGATGAGGAAGACGGTGAAATTCGTATGGACGGACAAATGCGAAGGGAGTTTTCAAGAGTTGAAGAAGAGATTATGCGAAGCACCTGTATTGTCACTACCTAGATGATGCGGGAAATTTCGTGGTATATAGTGACGTATAGCACAAGGGACTTGGTTATGTGCTAATGAAGCACGACAAGGTCATTGCGTATGCATCACGATAATTAAAGGACTATGAAAAACGATACCCTACTCACGACCTAGAGTTAGCGGCAGTAGTTTTTACGTTGAAGATTTGGAGACATTATTTGTACGAAGAGAAATGTGAGATATATACGGACCACAAATGTCTGAAATATATCTTCACACAGAAGGAGTTGAATATGCGTCAGAGAAGGTGGTTAGAATTAATCAAGGATTATGACTGCGATATTCTTTATCACCCGGGTAAGGCAAACGTGGTTGCCAACGCTCTGAGTAGAAAAGGAAGAGAGAAATTATTTCATTTGACGACTCAAGACGAGTTTATAAGGGAGATGGAAAAATTAGAGATAGAGGTAAAAGGACCAGAGAAGTCTGAAGAAAAGTTATTCGTAATGGAAGCTCGTCCAACCTTGTTGGATAGAGTAAAGGAATCACAAGAGAATGATGAAGAGTGCAAGAAAATCAGAAAGAAGATCGCAAAAAATGGAGAAGAAAGATTCTGAATGGATAAAGACGGTATTTTGAGATTCGAAGGAAGAGTGTGGGTACCAGCAGTAACCGAGTTGAGAGAAGAGATTTTCCATGAGGCACATAATACAACGTATTTCATTCATCCGGGAGGCACGAAAATGTACCGAGATTTGAGGCAACACTTTTGGTGGCCAATATGAAACGGGAAGTCACGGAGTGCGTTAGTAGATGTCTGACTTGCCAACCCGTCAAAGCAGAGCACCAGAGACCAAGTGGTTTACTTCAACCGTTGGAAATACCAGAGTGGAAATGGGAGCACATTACGATGGACTTCATGGTGGGACTTCCAATCACGCAGAAAGGATATGATGTCATTTGGGTTATCGTGGATCGACTAATAAAGACAACACATTTTCTACCAATTAAGATCCGCTATAGTTTGAATCAGTTAGCGAGTCTGTACGTAAAGGAGATTGTTTCACGACATGGGGTGCCGATGTCAATTGTCTCTGATTGAGATCCGCGCTTCACGTCAAATTTTTGGAAAAGCTTGTAAGAAAGAATTGGAACACAATTGAGGTTGAGTACCGCTTATCATCCTCAGATAGATGGGCAGAGTGAGCGAACAATACAAACGCTGGAAGACATGTAACGATTGAGATTTTATATAATAGTTTTAAATATTTATTGAGTTAAATAAATATTGTATGTGATTTATTTATTGAGCTAAATAAATAAATTATGTAATTTTATGGACTGATTTAATTAAGAGTAATATTTAATTAAATTGATGTGTTATAATGGTGTAGTATAATTCTAATTTAATTAAGAATAGTTAAATTAGATTTAATGTTATGTGCTAAGTGTTGATAATAATTTGTTACATGAATTATGTTTAATAAAAGAATTACAATGGTGTAACAATTTGGTATTATGCATTTTATTAAGTTATGAATGTTAGTTTTTATTTAATTGAATTAGGATGTTGTAATTTAATTAAATAAGTGTAGCAACTAACTTATGGGTGAAAGATTTATTTAAAGAATGGAAAAGGGTTTTTAAGTGATTCTAACAAACAAGGCCTTACTTTTCTTTTAAATTTATTTTACCAAACAAGACTTTAGCTAATAAAAGAGTTATTTTGTTTAAGAGTTGCCAAACATGGCCTAACCTTTCAAATGATTGTAACCTATGTAATTAGGAGCAATTATTATGTAATTAGTATTTTACTTAGTACTTATAATAATAATATAGGTTACATATATATTATATATGTATATGTATAATATACAATATACGTTAGATAGTAAGTACGTTAGTTTTTACAAACAAATAGAGAAAGCAATGAAAGGGTTAGAGAGAGTTCTCAGAGGAAGAAGAAGAAGAAGAGAGACTTTGTGGAAACAAGAGGAGAGCTCTATATCATCATCTCCATCTCTTCTCTTAATTCAAACTAGTAAGGTTATAATCTTTACCCTTATAACCATAGAATCAATTCATATGTGTTGTATTTCTTCTTTGTCAAATTAGGTTTTCATGAAATTGTATAATCATGAATTTTATATGTATATATGGTATTCATATGTTTTTCATATGTAATTGTATGCCATGGAAGGATTTTGAGAATTCAATTGTCATAAAAAATAAATCTTTAAATCATGTTCTTCTATATTTTCATAGTTTTAGAATTCTCTGTAAAAGTCTTTTTGTGAAAATTCTTGAGTTTTATATGTATATGGGATGTGTACATATATATATATATATATATATATATATATTTACATGTGATTTTTATAGTTGTTTAAGTGTTTCAATTCACAAAGATATGATGAACAATATGAAATCATGTTCATAGTACTCTATTATGAAGTTATTTTGGAAATAGTTTCTAAATTATCAAATAAATTGATGTAAACATGAAGTTAAGTGTAATATATGTTATAGCATGATATGATATGAGTTATATAGTTGTTTTAACAATTCAATCCATGTATTTTTGATGAACAAGAAGAATTATGTTCATAATAATTTTCTGTGAATTAATTCTTGAAAATGGCTTTCGAAACTATCAAATTGATGATTGATTATGGGTTATTGTTTAAATTGATCATGTATTATATTAGTATGATAAGAATAGGAGTTATTACAATTAGAATTTCATGAATTGATTAAAAAACGAATTCGTAATAACAATTTTCGTCAAGAACGCTTGCTTTTGTGTTTTCTTCAAAATCATGAAAAACCTTGGTTTTGATTATGTGTTATAAGAATTATATATGTTATAATCATGTTAATGAATCCAAAATATAGTTGTTAACAAGTTTCATGTTAATCATGTTGGGAAAAATCGAATTCGGTGTGAAGAAATAAGCCAAATTGGCTTATTTCTCTTCCAATTCGCGAACTGGGGTTTCCACCAGGGGATGACCCGCCCAAACGGGTGTTTTGTGCCTATGGAACCCGCCCCAGCGGGTACCCTTGCTGTCCAAAAAAGTTGGTTTTTGCTTGTTAAGTTTTCATGCCCGTTTGTTTAGCTAACTTACTTCTATGACTTGATAAGTGTAATAGGTAATAAGATAACATGTTTTTGATGTGTTTAAGATAGATTGAAGTGTTATGTGAATGTGCTACATGTGTATGGGTGTATTACGTTCATAAGGTACACAACATGATTTAGTGCGTTAGAAGTTTATGAAATGTATGTCGTGAGTCTAAACGTTGTAGTTGAGTACTAATAGATGTTTTGAACGTAATGTGAATGTGTAGGATAATTGTGGAAGTGATTATAGTTATTAAAGTGTAGCTTGCGCTTGAGGCAAGTTTTCTATCTCTAAACTTGTTATTTATATTGTACAAGTTCTCTTATCCTTATTCTCTTACGTTAAGCAAGTTTTCATTTCGAACTTGTTATTTACTTTATACAAGCTTTGTTGTATTCTAATATTCTTATTGTACAAGTATTGAGGTATTATTGAAGCATTGTGATCTTGACTTAATTGTTCAAGCAAGATCTACATATTCTTTCAGTTGCTTTAAGGTATCTTTAAAGCATGCCTACTTATTATGTAGTTTATTGTCATATCTTATAATTGGTTCATTATTCTTATGTTATTGAACTATTAAAGTACTGTGAGTCGATTCAACTACTCCTAGTTGATGATAGTTGAAACTTCAAAGTTCCTTTACTTATCCAAACCAATTTTTTTTTGGTGCGGACTTGTATTCAATTACTGAGAATGAACAACCCTATTTATTAGGGGATATTTATGCGAAAGCGTTAAATGTTTATGCACAATACATGGTACAAAGGGCTGATCCCCCTGAGTACGAGTTGAAGGTCCATAGTCTTAACGACTGTTAAAGGTTTAAATAAAAATATTTATAACCTAGGACATGGTTCAAGGTCGTATGACCCTCAGATAAATTCTATATTCGAACTTTAAAGATGATAAAAGAATTACTGTTCAATTCTTTATTTTAATGAAAGTAAAGTTATTCAAACTCTTTTGAAACTATTCACTTATGTCATATCACCGTTGCATTTCAAGTGAGTTTTTGTTTGCTCACTCTTGCATGTTTTACCACCCCTTGCAGTTGAGACCAAGAATGTTGACATACCGTCAACAAGTAAAGGAAAAGAAAATATGAGCAAGTGAAGGCTTGTGGTTTCAAGTTTCTTTTGTAATAAGTCTTAGTTGACAATGTTTTATTTTCCGCATTTGTTTATTTGATGTTAAGGTTTAGATTACCCTGGGATTTTATATTGGACAAGTTGTAAGTTTTTCCAAGGAAGATTTTATTTAAGTTTTATGAAGGTTGTAATTTACTTTTTAATTCTTTATTATTGGGTAGATGTATGTTTTAATTAGAAAGTGAACACCAAATCATGTGGAAATGAAGTACCCTGATTTGGGAGTGTCACAGGTTGGTATCAGAGCCATAGGTTATGAACCTTAGGTGGGGGAAAAACCTTAGGTAGTAGCCTTATAGTAAGATAGAAAAGATAGTGGTGATAGGTAAAGATAATAAACTACGTTATGTGCTATGTGTTTACGTTTAGGTATTCGAAGAGTGACGACTCGATATCACATAATAATAAACTTTAAATTTTTTTTGTTAGGATGACGAACATTGGAGAATCCAGTCAGGCTAGAGAGGATATACCTCAGGTGCCTAGAAAGGAAGAGCCCCGAGATATCCATGTTGTCTGGGAGCAGCTGGTTAGGAGAGAGCCATCTCCAGTGATCACCATAGCTGATCGGGAGCGTGAGCTGACACCTATTCCAGAGGAAGAGAACGAAGTCGAGTCTGAAGAGGAGGAAGAGGATCCCGAAGAGGAATTCTCACCTCACTCTGTTAGTACTGAGATGTACGAGGCAGTTTAAGATAGTAACGTGGAGCTTCATGGTCGAGTCGGAGAGCTCGAGGAAACCATCCAACAGCGAGACGAGACTATCGAGGATATGGCTAGTGACCTAGGAGAAGCACAGTGGAACCTAATACACGTGGAGAATGATCGAGATGAAGCTCGAGTCGAGATAGCAAAGCTGAAGCAAGATATCCAAGAGGAGTCGACAAAGCATGCCAGAGTTGAGGAAATAAGCTTGAGGGCTACTTAACGAGCTGATCCAGCTGAGAACGAGGCAGAAACCAAGAGAGCCAAGCTAAGGGAAACAGAATACGCTTTCCATACAGCCATAGATAGGGCCCAGGACCGTATCTTTTATTACCCAGCTCAGTTCTAAGGTTTACCATGGTATGTGGTGGACCGAAGGACGGCGTTTCGGGTGATGGAGGAAGAACGAAGAGAGGCTGTGCGATGTCTTAATATGCCTAGACATTAGAGCTTTTAAATTATGTGTTTCTTTTTGTAATAAATAAATGTAAATCCCATAGTTTGAGATAATAATGGGATAAAGTGACAATGTAGTCCTGTAACTTGTACCAGTTCAGGAAAGATGATGTAAATAGCAGGAATGCTATCTATCCTATGTTTTTAAAACTACGAGTAATGAATAAAAGAAGTTTATTGATGTGCTATGTGTTCATATATGAACTAAGTTATTTAAATGTTTAAAGTTAAACTCAAATACTTAAGAATTGAATAAAGGAGCTAATAATAATTTTCTTAACAGAAAATGCCTCCTAGAAGAAGACCTACTCATCAAAACCCCGAGGGTTCGATGAACAACAATAACAATAACGATGGAACAAACCCTAACTCGGTTCAGCAGTTAGTGAACCTGCTGACAGGAGCGAAGGAAAATCAGCCGCAAGTGCAGGCCACGACGTTCAAAGAGTTTAAGGCAGTAGGACCGCTTGAATTCAAGGGATCGACAAACCTGATAGATGCACAGACGTGGGTTATGGAAATGGAGAAGGTCTTTGACGTGGCTAAAGTCGATGAAGACCAGAAAATGGCATTCACGACTTTCATATTGAAGTCAGATGGTAGCTTCTGGTGGCAGGCAAATAAGACCAGAGAAGGTGAAAGAGTCATAACGTGGGGACGTTTCAAAGAGATGTTCTTTGAAATGTACTTCCCTGTGAGTTCGCAGGACCAGATGGAAGTTCAATTCCTAGAGCTGAAGCAAGGAGGGATGACAGTGTCAGAATACGCTGCAAAGTTCAACGAGTTGGCCAGGTTCGCTACATATCAGGTCAGCACGGACGCTAGGAAGGCGAGAGGTTTAAGCGGGGACAGAAACCCTGGCTCTATAGCAAGGTCTCTATGTTCCAGCTGAACACGTTTGCAGCTGTGCTGGAAAGGCCATTCTAGCTGAAGGAGGGAGCAAAGCCGTGACTAAATTCAACCAAGATAAGAAGAAGAAGATTGAGACGAAAAATAAGGTTGGTGGTAGAGGGGCTATCCATCAAAAAAGGAAGTGGAATGACAACACCTCTGCTAGGAGTGAGTAGGGAGGACAACAGAAGAGGAAGCTCGAAGCATGTGCTACATACGGGAAGACTTACACTGGAGTGTGCATAAAAGGGAAACGTGTGTGCTACAACTGTGGTCAGGAAGGCCACATCGCGCCAAGTTGCCCAAACCCGAAGAAGGGAACTTGCTATACATATGGATCTAAGGATCACATGGCTCGTAACTGCCCTAAGAAGCCAGCGGCAGGGTTAACAGGGAATGGAGGAAATGGCAGAGGCAACACTCTGATTATTGCTAGATCGTTGCCACTGCAAGTCGTTCGACACACTGTCCGCACATTCAATATGACGGTGTAGGACGCCGTGCAATTAAAGGATGTGGTGGCAGGTATTATTCTGATCAATAGTATAAATGCATATGTATTATTTAATTTAGGTGCTACTTGTTCATTCATATCTGATGATTGTGCTAAAACCCTAGACTTATCCATAGAAGAGTTAGCCTACTCCTTGAACATAGAACTTGCAAATAGGGAAGTCATTCCTGTTAGGTTAGTATACAAGAACTGTACATTGGACATTAAGGGTCAGGAGCTGAGGGTAGATTTGATTCCGATAAAACTTGGGGAATTCGATGTCATATTGGGGATGGACTGGTTGTTCAACCATGGGGCAGTAATCGACTGTCAAAAGAAGTAGGTAAACCTTATGACTCCGTCGAAAGTAGTGTTCTATGGTAGTGAATTTCCTAGACAAGCGAGTTATCTGACGATGATGCGAGCTCAGAAACTTTTGATGCAAGGCTGTGTAGGATATCTAGCTTACATAGTAGATACGCGTAAGGAAAGCCCGAAGGTGGAGGAGATATCAGTGGTTAAGGAGTTTGTGGATGTTTTTCTGATCGATTTACCAGGACTTCCTTCAGATAGGGAGATAGAGTTCGTGATCGACTTAGCGCCGGGAACTGCTCTAATTTTGAAGGCTCCGTACCGAATGGCTCCAGTTGAGATGAAGGAACTGATGGTTCAATTACAAGAATTGTTAGATAATAAGTATATTCAGTCGAGCATTTCGCCGTGGGGAGTGCCAGTGTTATTCGTGAAGAAGAAGGATAGATCAATGCGTCTTTGCATTGATTATAGGGAGTTGAACAAATTTACGATCAAGAATAGGTATCCCTTACCTAGGATCGATGACTTGTTTGACCAACTGAAGGGTGCTAAATACTTCTTGAAAATTGATTTGAGAAGCGGGTATCATCAATTGAAGGTGACAAAGGAAGATATACCGAAAACGGCTTTTAGGACTTGGTATGGTCATTACAAGTTCTTGGTGATGTCATTTGGTTTAATGAATGCCCCAGCTACATTTATGGACCTAATGAACAGGGTGTTTAAGTCATTCCTAGATAAGTTTGTAGTGGTGTTCATAGATGATATCCTGGTTTATTCTAAGACCGAGGAGAAACACGCTGAACATTGCTAACCTTAGAATCACTAAGACGAGAGAAGCTTTATGCAAAATTCTCAAAGTGCAAATTCTAATTGGAACGTGTGCAATTTCTTGGCCATGTGATCGACAAGGATGGTATTTCGGTAGATCCGTCGAAGGTTGAAGCGGTAATGAATTGGGATCAATCGAAAACGCCGTCTGAGGTGAGGAGTTTCTTGGGATTGGCAGGTTATTATTCAAGATTTTTTCAAGATCGCAACTCTGTTGACGAATTTGACTCGTAAAACAGTTAAGTTTGTTTGGACAAAAAAGTGTGAGGAAAGTTTTCAGGAGTTGAAGAAGAAGTTGAGTACTGCACCGGTGTTGTCTTTACCGGATAGTTCGGGGAATTTCGTGGTATATAGTGATGCCTCACATAAGGGTTTAGGCTGTGTGTTGATGCACAGCGGTAAGGTCATTGCCTATGCGTCACGTCAGCTGAAGGATTACGAGAAGGGGTATCCGACTCATGACTTAGAATTGGCGGCAGTAGTGTTTGCTCTAAAGATTTGGAGACACTAGTTATATGGAGAGAAGTGTGAAATATACACAGATCACAAGAGTCTGAAGTATATCTTTACCCAAAAGGATTTGAACATGAGCCAAAGGAGATGGTTAGAACTGATCAAAGACTACGACTGCGACATACTTTACCATCCGGGTAAAGCTAACGTTGTAGCCGACGCTTTGAGCAGGAAAGGTCGGGAGAGGCTGAATATGTTAACTGATCAGGACCAGTTGATAGAACAGATGGCTAGATTAGAGCTGGAAGTGAAGTTTCCAAAGGAATCAGATGAGAAGTTATTTCAAGTAACTACTGGTTCTACTCTGGTAGACAAGGTGAAAGAAGCCTAACTTCACGACGAAGAATGCGAGAGGATTCGAAAGAGATTAGCCGATGGCGAAGAGTCTAAATTCAGAATCAACAGTGAGGGACTGCTATAATTTGAAGGTAGAATCTGGGTACCGCCAGTGCCAGAAGTTAAGGAGGAGATTTTGAGTGAAGCTCACAGTTCGAAATATTCAATTCACCCTGGGAGTACGAAGATGTACCAGGATCTCAAGCACCATTTCTGGTGGCCGAATATGAAAGGGATGTTGCTGAATGTGTTGCGAAATGTCTAACTTGCCAGAAAGTCAAGGCAAAACACCAGAGACCTAGTGGATTGGTACAACCATTGGAAATTCCAGAATGGAAGTGGGAGCATATCACGATGGATTTCGTGGTTGGTCTTCCAGTGACTCATAAGGGTTTCGATGCCATATGGGTCATTGTGGATCGACTGACGAAGTCAGCCCACTTTCTACCAATCAGGGTTAAGTACAACTTAGAATAATTAGCGAAGCTATATGTTAAGGAAATTATTTCTTGGCACGGTGTTCCAGTGTCGATTGTGTCCGACAGAGATTCGCGATTTACGTCAAATTTCTGGAAGCGTTTGCAAGAGTGTCTGGGAACGCAATTGCGAATGAGTACAACATATCACCCTTAGATCGATTGCCAGAGCGAGAGAACAATTCAGACGCTCGAAGATATGCTAAGAGCTTGTGTGATAGATTTCAAGGGAAGTTGGGATGATCACCTACCATTGGTAGAGTTTGCCTACAATAATAGTTACCACGCGAGTATCGGCATGCCGCCTTACGAAGCATTATACGGTAGGAAATGTAAAACTCCCTTGTGCTGGAATGATGTCGGAGAACGTCAATTGTTGGGACCGAAATTGGTGCAATAAACTGCTAAAATCGTGAAATTGATCAGAACAAGATTGGTTGCTGCTCAAGACAGATAAAAGAAATATGCCAATCAACATCGACAGAATCGAGAATTCTTACCAGGGAGCTTCATTTTCCTGAAAGTATCTCCCTGGAAGGGGAAGATTCGATTCGGCAAGAAGGGGAAGCTAAGTCCCCGATTTATTAGACCTTTCGAGGTACTACGAAAGGCGGGCGAGGTTGCGTACGAGGTAGCATTACCTTCGGAGCTCGAGAATATACATAACGTCTTTCACATTTCCATGTTACAACCTTACAAACACAACTATAAACATGTAATAGAATACGAGCCTTTGCAATTTGATAAAGACTTAACTTATGAAGAGGTTCCTGTTCAAATAGTTGATAGGAAGGAACAAGTACTTAGGAATAAAGTAATACCTTTTGTTAAGGTAATTTGGAGGAACCACAGTGCTGAAGAAGCCACGTGGGAACTCGAGGATGTAATGAGGAAATCGTATCCCAATTATTTGCTTAATTGATTTGTGTAACCCCTTATATATCGATTCGGGGGACAGAATCCTTTTAAGGGGGAAGAATGTAACAGATGAGAAATGAGAATTTTATGAGAATTTTTTTATGAGAATTTTTTTTTATGTTGTGATTCTGGAGACAGAATTCTTTTAAGGAGGGAAGATTGTAACGTTTGAGATTTTATATAATAGTTTTAAATATTTATTGAGTTAAATAAATATTGTATGTGATTTATTTATTAAGCTAAATAAATAAATTATGTGATTTTGTGGACTGATTTAATTAAGAGTAATATTTAATTAAATTGATGTGTTATAATGGTGTAGTATAATTCTAATTTAATTAAGAATAGTTAAATTAGATTTAATGTTATGTGCTAAGTGTTGATAATAATTTGTTACATGAATTATGTTTAATAAATGAATTACAATGGTGTAACAATTTGGTATTATGTGTTTTATTAAGTTATGAATGTTAGTTTTTATTTAATTGAATTAGGATGTTGTAATTTAATTAAATAAGTGTAGTAACTAACTTATGGGTGAAAGATTTATTAAAAGAATGGAAAAGGGTTTTTAAGTGATTCTATCAAACAAGGCCTTACTTTTCTTTTAAATTTATTTTACCAAACATGACTTTAGCAAATAAAAGAGTTGTTTTGTTTAAGAGTTGCCAAACATGGCCTAACCTTTCAAATGATTGTAACTTATGTAATTAGTAGCAATTATTATGGTAATTAGTATTTTACTTATTACTTATAATAATAATATAGGTTACATATATATTATATATGTATATGTATAATATGCAATATACGTTAGATAGTAAGTACCTTAGTTTTTACAAACAAAGAGAGAAAGCAATGAAAGGGTTAGAGAGAGTTATCAGAGGAAGAAGAAGAAGAAGAAGAGAGACTTTGTGGAAACAAGAGGAGAGCTCTATATCATCATCTCCATCTCTTCTCTTAATTCAAACTAGTAAGGTTATAATCTTTACCCTTATAATCATAGGTGTTGTATTTTTTCTTTGTCAAATTAGATTTTCATGAAATTATATAATTATGAATTTTATATATATATATGGTATTCATATATTTTTCATATGTAATTGTATGCCATGGAAGGATTTTCAGAATTCAATTGTCATAAAAAAAACAAGTCTTTAAATCATGTTCTTCTATATTTTCATAGTTTTAGAATTCTCTGTAAAAGTCTTTTTGTGAAAATTTTTGAGTTTGATATGTGTATGGGATGTGTACATATATATATATATATATATTTACATGTGATTTTTATAGTTGTTTAAGTGTTTCAATTCACAAAGATATGATGAACACTATGAAATTATGTTCATAGTACTCTATTATGAAGTTATTTTGGAAATAGTTCCTAAATTATCAAATAAATTGATGTAAGCATGGAGTTAAGTGTAATATATGTTATATCATGATATGATTTGATTTATATAGTTGTTTTAACAATTCAATCCATGTATTTTTGATGAACAAGAAGAATTGTGTTCATAATGATTTTCTGTGAATTAATTCTTGAAAATGGCTTTTGAAACTATCAAATTGATGATTGATTATGGGTTATTGTTTAAATTAATTATGTATTATGTTAGTATGATAAGAATAGGAGTTATTACAATTGGAATTTCATGAATTGGTTTAAAAACGAATTCGTAGTAACAATTTTCGTCATGAACGCTTGATTTTGTGTTTTCTTCAAAATCATGAAAATCTTGGTTTTGATTATGTGTTATAAGAATTATATATGTTATAATCATGTTAATAAGTCCAAAATATAGTTGTTAACAAGTTTCATGTTAATCATGTTGGAAAAAATCGAATTCGGTGTGAAGAAATAAGCCAAATTAGCTTATTTTTCTGCCAATTCGCGAACTGGGGTTTCCACCAGGAGGTGACCCGCCCCAGCGGGTGTTTTGTGCCTATGGGACCCGCCCCAGCGGGTACCCTTGCTGTCCAGAAAAGTTGGTTTTTGCTTGTTGAGTTTTCATACCCATTTGTTTAATTAACTTACTTCTATGACTTGATAGGTGTAATAGGTAATAAGATAACATATTTTTGATGTGTTTAAGATAGATTGAAGTGTTATGTGAATGTGCTACATGTGTATGGGTGTATTACTTTCATAAGGTACACAACATGATTTAGTGCGTTAAAATTTTATGAAATATATGTCGTGAGTATAGACTCACGTATATGGCTAGTTAGAAACCTATGTTGTAAACAACGTTGTGAGTTGGACTTAAGTAAGAAGTTCAACGGTTTAAACATTGTAGTTGAGTACTAATAGATGTTTTGAACGTAATGTGAATGTGTAGGGTAATTGTGGAAGTGATTATAGTTATTAAAGTGTAGCTTGCGCATGAGGCAAGTTTTCTATCTCTAAACTTGTTATTTATATTGTGCAAGTTCTCTTATCCTTATTCTCTTACGTTAAGCAAGTTTCCATTTCGAACTTGTTATTTACTTTATACAAGCTTTGTTGTATTCTAATATTCTTATTGCACAAGTATTGAAGTATTATTGAAGCATTGTGATCTTGACTTAATTGTTCAAGCAAGATCTATGTATTCTTTCAGTTGCTTTAAGTTATCTCTAATGCATGCCTACTTATTATGTAGTTTATTGTCATATCTTACAATTGGTATATGATTCTTATGTTATTGAACTATTAAAGTACTGTGAGTCGATTCAACTACTCCTAGTTGATGATAGTTGAAACTTCAAAGCTCCTTTACCTATCCAAACCAAACTTTCTTTGGTGCGGACTTGTATTCAATTAATGAGAATAAACAACCCTATTTATTAGGGGATTTTTATGCGTAAGCGTTAAATGTTTGTGCACAATACATGATACAAAGGGCTGATCCCCCTGAGTACGAGTTGAAGGTCCATAGTCTTAACGACTGTTAAAGGTTTAAATAGAAATATTTATAAACTAGGACATGGTTCAAGGTCGTATGACCCACAGATAAATTCTATATTCAAACTTTAAAGATGATAAAAGAATTACTGTTCAATTCTTTACTTTAATCAAAGTAAAGTTATTCAAACTCTTTTGAAACTGTTCACTTATGTCATATCACCGTTGCATTTCAAGTGAGTTTTTGTTTGCTCACTCTTGCATGTTTTACCAACCCTTGCAGTTGATGTGACGCCCCTAAATCCGGGACGGCCACTTGGTCTCTCGAATTCAGTTTGCCACGTGCTCATGGTAATACAATAATAACTAAAATCACACATTCATAGCGGAATATCTAATTTAGAATAATATACAATGATTTATTATAATTATTCCCCCAAGTCTCGCAACCTACAGTACTTAATAGATTACATAATAATATCAATTAACGACTTATTACATAGTCTAACTTAAGCTTAAATATAATCAAATCTAGTCTTACTACATCATCTTAATACAACATTAAATTATTTAAAAACATAAAAGACACAAGCTAGTTGGTAGCCTTGCCTTTGCCCTTATCAATGCCTGAAGGTTCACCATGCTCTGCCTTAACTGAAATGTTTTAGGGAAAGCAAGAATGAGCACAAATTGCCTAGCAAGTAATATACAATAAGGGTGAGTAATAAAATTCTCAATTCTCGAAAGGGTATAGCAAGGTTTGATAGTTCAAGGATAACAAGAATATCAACAGTTTTCAAATACAGTCGCTAAGGACATAATAATATCAATGTCATTTAATAATAAATCAATTTAAGATTTCAAGATAACTGAATACTGAGCAGTCACTAAGGACTATGAACTTCCACAGGAATTGACAGTAATAAACTGAAAATCCAACAAAAACAAGGTACAACAGGTGATCAGCCCAAAATACCATCGTTATGTATAACAATCAATCATACTCAAGTGCGCGTGTCGGTTCTCCGACAGTTATATTTTGTTCTTCTCAGTCAAATACAAGATCCCGCACTAATTAATTGGTTTGGGTCGCTTTTCAACAATATAAGTCTAGCCGAATCAAATGGCATAGACACTTTCACAATATTCAAGAACAATACTAAGTTCATCATGAATAATAGCTTTAATGAAATAAGAGTTCAAGTATGCTAATTCAATTCAAACGAGTAAGTAAAGAAACTAGCTCGCAATATACAAGGATAGAATACTTGCACCGAAAAAAAAAATATAAGTTAGGAAACTTGCATCCAAAGAGATAAGGTTTAGATACTTGCCTTAAGCGTAGTCTATCCACGTAAAGTTAGCCAACACTTTCAAATTCCTATCGTAATATAGTTACGTATATATATGATATTCATTAGTCATATAATTAAACTTCATATTTTATCTTCGAATATACGATTAACACATAAGCTAAGTTTTAACCTAGCTACACAATTATATAGAATATAATTTCTATCCTTAACTTCCTCTTTTCTCAAGTTGATCATATTCATACATCATTACTATCATGTGAGACTACCACAATTAGCAAACATACTCGCATATTATTAATATCACATAAGACTACAATCAATACTAAATATATTTCATTTTAGCAAGTTATGGCATTCCCACAAGTTAACCGTCAAAATCGGATTCACATATATCACATAGTATATATATACATGTTAAAGAGTCTTTTTATATTCATATAACCTTCCCTTGTTCCAAACATATATGATATAGATTCTAAGTCTACACTTACGGTCATTCAAGGTCATGAAATTTACAAAGCCTATCATGCTTGCTTTCAAAACACTTAAGATAATCATATAACTCGTTTTTAGGCATGCTTATGAGTATTCATATTTCATACATGTAACTATCATAGTTATTAGTTTGAAGACATGCTTCACTTAGGCCTATCTTGATTTCACGATATCTAGCATGGTAGGCATATATGTATGATACATTAGTGAGTCTAAGATTACCATCAAACACGTTTAAAATTATCAGATTCTAACTTTCAATATAACATATCAAAGTTCATGTTCAAAGCTCATATTTTTATTAGTAAAGCTTGCTAATAAGGCCTAACATGTTCATGCTATCTACATACATATGTTATTATGTCCGACATGCATTTCACGGCCATATAAACATGCTTATAAGATCAGAATATCAACATGGTCATAGCATGTCAAAGTTTCTTTTCAAAACTTATATTTTTGTTAGGAATGTGCATTAGTAAGGTTCACATGTTCACATTTTATTATGGAACCTATATACGCGAGTTAGCATGCTTTTCATACATCCTTAAATCATACTAATATGCTTGCAAGGTCAGAATGTTAACATGGCAAGTATACATATCGAGTTTGTTTTCAAATTTGAAGTTTGTTTATAAAACGCTAAGTTTATCTCAAGCTATAAGTATGCGTGTAACTCTTAGTAAAACATGCTTACATTGCCTTAGTATACCCATATATATGTACCACTTATGCTAGCATGCTTGTTCTAATTTATCTCAACAATTTACACTTAGCAGAATCAAGCAGGAAATCAAAAACTGCAAACAGTGTCCTGCGCAGCTGCGCAACATGCCAAGGTCAAACCGGCGCAGTTGCGCCACCACTGGTTCTGGCCGGACTGCAGTCTGCTTCGGCAGTTATCAGCCCAATTCACAAAATTACTTCACCGATTCGATTTTTAAACATGCTACATTATATACTAACATGTTACTAGGTCTATATAACAACTAATAGCCATTCTATAATTCAATTAACATTCCTTGCAACCAAAATCAAGAAATGGAATTTTGACAGAAACTGAAAATGAAGAACATGAAGCAATCTTATACCTTTTCTATATAAAATGAACTTGCTGAAATTGAAATTTCTCCCTCTGTGACTATCTTGTTAACAAACTCACAACACTCTCAATCCAACACTTAGCAAAATTCTCAGCAAATCAAATTGAAGAAACATGGCTACTATTTATAGAACTTCAAATATACAGACAATGTGATTTTCCTTCAATTTAAACCAATGAGAATGTTAGATTACATGGTGGTTAAGAGGGAGTTGGTAAATGGTTGGTAAATCTCATCATCAAAACCACTCCCCATTGATCATTGTTAGCTAAGCTTGGGAGAAGAATGGGGAGAATAGGCCTTAGCCTTTTTGCCATACGCGTGAAGGAGAAGGAGAGTGACTATTATATTGGGACAAGGAATTATCAGCATTTGCAACACTGATATATATATACAATACTTGTTTTACTATGCATATTTCATATATATATATATATGTATATGAATATATATATATATATATATATATATATCCAAGTTATATTTTTATAATACATTCTTAAGTTGTAATTAAAATGTCACAATGTAATTCACATTTTGTAATAAGTGTAATTTCACACATATGATCCATGTACATTATATTACACCGGTATAATTTAATCGGATACTATCACATTATTAAATTCTACAATCAACAATTGATTACAATATATTCATATTATGTTAATGTATACTTACATACATATTTTCATATACACGTAATTCATGTAGCTCACATAGTTTAGTTGATCATAACATATAGTTTATGTATACTTGCATGGTCACACTTAAGTGTTTCTCTACACTATATAATATAGTTATATTCCATATACCTTATATATTCAAGTATTGCACATTTGCACATATCAATTAATATAATCTTATTATATTAATAACTTACTTATTTGTCAAATAAATAAATTATTTATCTCATTGATTAATTAATGATAATATTAATTAATCCATTCCTCATTGATTATTAATTTCCATAATAATCGATTAACACTTATACGATTAATTATCACATTAACAACTATAAATCTCAGCACAGTTATAAACAAGTGGTTTATTATTATTATATTTCTTGCAATAATAATAATCACATATTATTAATTAGTCACAGTTAATATTCTATAACCATTAATTAATATTCTACAATAGCAATTAACAACTAATATAGATTAATTGTTTACTTAATAATTCATTCGTTAATTAATATAATCATTAATAATCCTCATCACTGTACCACACAAGGCTATCAACGAGTTTATCGCAAACTCCATAAATTTCTCAATTATTATAATTATTCAATTTTTATATAATTGAATTAATTCATCTCATAACACAAAATCATTTATATATGAATAAATATTCACTTCCATTAATATATTCATTTAATAATATATGAAAATTCTCGGATATTACAGTTGAGATCAAGAATGTTGACATACCGTCAACAAGTAAAGAAAAAGGAAAGATGAGCAAGTGAAGGCTTGTGGTTTCAAGTTTCTTTTGTAATAAGTCTTAGTTGACAATGTTTTATTTTCCGCATTTGTTGTTTGATGTTAAGGTTTAGATAACCCTGGGATTTTATATTGGACAAGTTTTAAGTTTTTCCAAGGAAGATTTTATTTAAGTTTTATGAAGGTTGTAATTTACTTTTCAATTCTTTATTATTGGATAGATGTATGTTTTAATTAGAAAGTGAACACCAAATCATGTGGAAATGAAGTACCCGGATTTGGGGGTGTCACAAGACATGCTTCGGACTTGCGTGATGGACTTCAAGGGAAATTGGAACGACCACCTACCCTTAGTTGAATTTGCATATAACAATAGTTACCATGCGAGTATCGGCATGCCGCCGTACGAAGCTCTTTACGGGAGAAATTGCAGAATGCCATTATGTTAGGACGAAGTCGGAGAGCAACAAATACTCGAACCAGAGTTAGTACAACAAACCGCAAACGTGGTGACAGTGATAAGAGCCAAACTAGTAGCAGCTCAAGATCTTCCAGAAAAAGTACGCAGACTTGCATCGATAAGACCGGGACTTTAAAGTCGGCAGTTTCGTATTTTTGAAGGTATCTCCATGGAAGGGAAAAATCCGTTTCAGCAAGAAAGGAAAATTGTGTCCAAGATTCAGAGGACCGTTCGAGATACTTAAGCGAGTGGGCGAAGTGGCATACAAAGTTGCATTATCACCTGAGTTGGAGCACATCCACAACGTGTTCCACATCTCCGTGTTGCGACCGTACAAGGCCGACTACAAGCACATGATTTCTTACGAGCCCATTCAAGTGGAGAAGAACTTGGCGTATGGAGAAATTCCTGTCCAAATATTAGATAAGAAAGAGCAAACCTTAAGAAATAAAGTTATTTCATCTGTAAAAGTACTTTGGCGTAATCACGATGTCAAGGAGACTACGTGAGAATTAGAAGATAGAATGATGAGGGATTATCCCCATCTATTTGTGTAACCTTATAGCAATTCCGAGGACGGAATTTTTATAAGAGGGGAGGATGTAATACCCGAGAATTTCCTAATATTATTAAATGAATATATTAATGGAAATGAATATTTATTTGAATATAAATGATTATGTGTAATGAGATGAGTTAACTCAATTACTTCAAATTGAATTTATAATAATTGAGAAGAAAATATGGAGTTTATGATAATCTCAATGAATGCCTTGTGTGGCACAGTGATGAGAAATATTAATGATTTAGTTAATAAAAGAAGGAATTAATAAGTGGATGATTAACTAATAATATATTATTAATTAATGGTTATTATGAGTAATACCATATTAATGAATAAATGGTTAATTAATATTTGTGATTTATGGTTGTTCAATTAATTGCTTAATATAAAGTTATGTAATCGCATATTGTATAGTATCTACAACTATATAATATAATGTGTATTGTGATAATACAGGAGACTATGTGATATATATAAACTATATAATAAGATTAATGAGTTATATGAGTTACATAAATGAGGCTTATGTGACCATGTGATAGGTATAGTACATTAATGTATACTATATGGAATATTAAGCTAAAGTATGTAAATAATTGATATTCCTAATTATTTCCATGAGTAACATAATTGAAATAATAATAATGAGGTTTGTGATAATGTAGTATGTCACTATTCAATTAAATTATAAATTGACATTATTAAAATGTACATGGATTATATATTGATGTGTATACATGTACCCCAAATTGCTACCATGTATTATTGTAATGTCCTTTAAAGTCCATGTAAACCCCTAAGTGAATTTAAAACCTAAGTATACATATATGTGTATTTAACCTAAAGTGTATATATGTGTATGTGTATAATAAACATTACCATTAGTGTTATTTCATTTTGCTACATTGTCTAAGTTGCTGAGTTTGGAGTTGTCCCACAAAGAGTGTCTCACTTTCTTCTTCACGTGAAAAGCCTAAGCATAGCCTCACCCCCCAATTCTCAAATTCAGCAAACTAGAGATCATGATGAAGGGGGGAGTGGGTAATGGGGGTGGTTGGAACACTATGCTACTAAATCTCCCTTGCCCAATGTGTTCATCTTCCCTCCATTGGTTTCAATCTTTGGACAAAGCTTTGACATCTATATTCAAAATTCTATAAATTGAGCATCATTCTTCTCATTTCATGTTGCTGAAATTAGTTGCTAAGTGTTTCAAGAGTGAGTTGAGAGCAAGTCTTGTGCAATTTAGAGCTCAAGAGGTATAATACTTAAACCCACTTGAAATTCAATCAATTGAAATTGCCTAATATAGTTAGAATTGATATGAGATAAGGTGCTAGCATGATTAATAAAGTGTATATGTATGTTGTGAATGTAATGAGATAGTAGGAAAGCATGTTAGCTGAGCAAAATATGAAGATGGCCCGAAGCTCTGCAATAGCAGAGAGCTTTCTAGTCTGGAACCGGAGTGGTGTGACCACGCCACTCCTTAGTACAAATAGGGCGCGGCCGCGCCCTTCTGCAGAACCAGTTGATGGTTTGTTGTGGTTTCTAAGATGATGAACATACTAATTGAACTTAAATAAGACTATACAAGTCCCTGACATGCTAGTTTATATTACCTTTCATATAGTCACGTACCATAGCTCGATTTTTAGGATTTTCTATGTGAAACTTAAGTTTTCAAAAACTAACTTGACGAACTAAGAACACCTTGAGCTCTGAAGATTGCGAGCATGCTTATGTGGTCTAGTATGTGTGTACCTAAGCATAATATATATAATGTGGACTTACCTTGCTTGCTTGAATAGTTTTGACGACCTACTAATGGAAACTTAGAGTTTCAAATACAAACTTGATAAACTATATACACTTGAGTCATGAACTTGTGAGCATGCTTATGTGATCTATTTATGTATATGAAAGCATAACATATGATATGTAAAGCTACATTGTATGTGGAATGGTTTAACATAAGATTTTCAAAAGAAACCTTAATAGTTTGGAAACTAGTTTTGTTGATAAATACATTACAAGTATTTTGAAAATTATAACTGACATGATAGGATATCATATGCCTCTAGACATGATCAAAATGTATGCCTAGCTAGCCTTATGTATGGTAAACTAGTTGAGCATGAATTAAGACGAGTGTTAGAGAATGTGGAACCTCCTAACTTGAAATGCATGACTAAACTAACATGAGCATGTATAGTTGAGACATAGAGACCTCATAACATAATTATAATGATTAAACGTGAGAAACTTCGTTACTTGATCACTTAACGCCTTGATTGAACGAGAATGGATAGCAAACTATATTAAAGACAATGTGGGGTCAAACTTAGTTATAGACGTCCTGACATGTGTGTTTGGCATAATTCTTCATATTTGTACAAAGCATATTGAATTGGGATTCTGCAGGAGCAACCATGTCTTAGTTTGCACCAGGGGCAGCGCGGCCACGCCACTTCTTAGTTTAAACCAAGCGCGGCCTGCGCCAGTATGCAAAAATTCCAGTGCCTGTTTAATTACAATCTGAACTTAGTGCATACTTGTGTTGTTACCATAATTTGTAATGCATGTCCAGTACGGTGTTTAAGTAACAATAAGCATGTTTTGATGAAACCATATTGAATTGATAAAATGTTTATAAACTTTCAAGTGTAAAGATAACGATTATGAACCATGTTATGTGATTTCATGGTGTCTTACTAACGAATGTGGTACTATGTGTGCGTAAAGTACGCAATGACGTACGTATATGATTATACGACTGAATTAGAATAATATGTGTATATTTAACTTACATATTAAGTTGGTGTATCGAATGTACCGTGCTGATGAATATCCTATATACGTAAATATGTTATAATAGGATTCGAAAAGTGTTGATAAGCTATACTTTGGTAAACTATGCTCAAGGTAAGTTCATAACCCTACCCTTTATTGAGCGTTCATTAAGCTTGTGCTATTTTTGTCATATAAGTAAACTTTTGGAATTGCGATTCATGTATTATAACTACATACTTCATGGATAAGATAAAAGTTAATTTATATTCTTCGAACTTTAAATCTTGAGTTTGAACTTATGATGGTTCTTATATACCTTGAAAGAGTGGTCTATGCCATTTAATTCGGCTAGACTTATGTCATGATTAGGAAGCTGTCCAAACCAATTGAATGGTGAGGAATTCTTATATTGACTGAGATGAACAACCTTCTTTGAAGGGAAAATATATTATCGGGAGACCGACGTGCACAGTTGAGTACGATTAATTGTTATGCATAATATAGGGTACTTTAGGCTGATCACCTGTTGTACTTGTTTTATTGGATTATCAGTATATTTCTATTAATTCTAGTAGAAGTTCATAGTCCTTAGTGACTACTCAGTATTCAATTATCTTAAAATCTTAAATTGATTTAGCGTTGAATTATATTGATATTATTCTGTCCTTAGCGACTGTTATTGAGAACTGTTGATATTTCTTGTTGTCTTGAACTATCACACCTTGTTATACCCTTTTGGGATTCGAAAACTATAATACTCACTCTTATTATCATATTACTTGCTGAGCAAACTTGTTGCTTATTCTTGCTTTTCCCTAAAACATTTCAGTTAAGGCAGAGCAATGTGGACCTTCGAGCACCGATAAGGGCAAGGGCAAGGCTACAGAGTAGCTTAATATTATATAGAACCTTATAATTGTAATAAGAACTTATGTTGTTATGTATTAGTTAGGTTTATATATGATTAAGGTATGTTTAAGATATGTAATCGATGTTTAAGTTACGAGACCTTGGGACATGAATAAATTATATTAATTAAATGTAATCTATTCGGTAGTAGTATTTCATGTTATTTCGCTGTGCAATGTGACATTTAGTCGTATTATTATTATTATGGTGTTAGATTGTAGTACGTGACGAACCGAATTCGAGAGACCAGTGGCGATCCGAATTTGGGGGCGTCACAAAGTATATGCTTTATCATCATATATGATTGGCTTGTATGCATACTACTTTCAATCTCCCACTTGGACTAAAGCCAATCGCCATGGTATCTCATACCAGTCTTCTCTAAGTGACGATCAAACTGCTATTGTGTTAAAGCTTTAGTAAATGAATCTGCAATGTTGTCTTGAGAGTCTACACGCTCCAAGGTGACATCTCTTCTTTCAATGATTTCTTTAATCAATGTGCCGCAACACATGTTTGGATTCAAGATGAGACTTAGGAACTATTCCTAGTTCTGTAATGAACTTTTCATCTGAAACATCAACTTGTAGCTTCACTTACAGTTATATACTTTGTCTTTGTCTCTAAACCAGCAACCTTTTGCTGTTTGGAACCTTTCTAATTTACTGCACCACATTTCAAGGTAATGGCTTACCCTAAAGTGGATTTGTTGTCGTCTTGATCTGTCTGAAAACTTGAGTCTGTTTAGTCCTCTAGTTTAATTTAGACCCATCATGTGTCATGATGACATCCTTAGTGTCAAATAAGTACTTTAAGATGTTTATCATTATTCTACAGTGATCATCTCTAGAATATGACTGATCAACATCATGCCTCGTATATTTCATTTCATACATGATAGTAACTCATGCGATCTCTCTTTTATTGAGGACAGTTTTAGAGAGATACACTTTGTGACTCATCATTATGAGACACCTTTTGGAGTTTGCCATGTTAAACGCCTTTAGCATCTAATGAATATACGTTCCTTGGGTTAAGCCGAACATCTTTTAAATCTATCTATACAGATTTATATCCCTAATGTAGGATGTTCTTCCCAAATCATTCATGGAGGAATGTTTAGACAACTTTATTTTGATTGATTGTAGCATAGGAATGTAATTTTCTATCAATAATATATCATCAACATATAATACAAGGAAGTGAAACAGCGCTCCCACTAACCTGTTCGTAATTCAATGGATCATCATCATTCATGACGTGCACCTTATCGTCATCCTCTATGACGAATCTATACCTATCAGGTATCCTCAGTACTCTTCCAGATTTACGAACAGGGTGTTGTATAGAAGGTGTCTCTACTTGGACAGGTTCATCCACTTGATCTGTAGTGGTTTGTGGTTCTTGAATTTCTTCAAGATCTATTTTCCTCCCACTAGCCCCTTCAAGAATAAACTCATTTTCCAAGAGGGCAATGTGTTTCGCAGCAAACACCTTTGCTCAGTAGGATTGTAGAAATAGTATCCCAAAACTTTATTTAGGATATCCCACAAACGTGCACTTATTAGATCTTGTCCCAAGTTTATCATTTTAAAACCTTTTTCACATAAGCTGGACATCCCCAAATCTTCAAATGCTTTAGACCAGGTTTCCTCCATGTCCACATCTCATATGGAGTCTTATGGATGGATTTCGAGGGGACCTTATTTAGTAGATCCCAGAATCAAATTGGAAGATCGGTAAAACTCATCATGGAACGAACCATGTCCAAAAATGTCTGATTTTGCCTTTCAGATACTCCATTTAATTGTGGTGTACCTGGTGGAGTCCATTGTGAGATTATACCATTATTTTTGAGACAATTGAGAAACTCATCGCTTAAGTATTCTCCACCTCAATCTGACCGAAGAATCTTAATACTCTTGCCCGTTTGTTTCTCTACTTCACTTATGAACTCTTTAAACTATTCAAATGATTTTGACTTGTATTTCATTAAATACACATATCCAAATCTTGAGTGATCATCAATGAAAGTAATAAAATAAGAATACCCTCCCCGTGCATTCGTTGTCATAGGTCCACAAACGTCTGTGTAAACCAATGCTAACAACTTTGTAACTCTTTCTTCTTTTCCACTAAAAAGAGATTTAGTCATTTTACCCATGAGACAATATTCACAAGTTGGATATGATTCATAATCGGATAGCTCTAAGAGCCCATCCTTATGCAACTTGGATAATCTTGTTTCATTGATATGATCACCGAGTCTACAGTGCCACATATAAGTATAATTAACATCATCTCCTTTTCTTTTCTTAGTTTGTTCTATTTTTAATATATTTTCATGCAAGTTAAGTATGTAAAGTCCATTTCGCAAATTACCAACATCATATAAAATATTGTTTTTATAAATAGAACAATTGTTGTTCTTTATTACAATGTCAAATCCAATCATATCTAATACGGAAATAGAAATAATATTTCTAATGATATTCTGAATAAAATAACAGTTATTTAAATAAATGGACTTGCCCGTTGGCAGTGCTAAACAATAAGTGCCTACAGCTAATGCAGCAACCTTTTCTCCATTTTCCACTCATAGGATAATCTCATCCTTGTTCAGCTTTCAACTTCTAACAAGTCCCTGCACAGTATTACATATGTGAGAACCACAGCCGATATGCAATACCCAAGTAGAATTTTGACTTTCTAAAAAATTAATTTTAATCATGAAAAAACCTTGATTGGAAGTCAAAGCTTCTCCAAACTTTTTCTCTGCTAGAAACTTCTTGTAGTTCCTCTTCCAATGACCCGTCTCGTTGTAATGGAAGCACATTCCTTTGCTAGCTAGATCAGGTTTCTTTTGTTCCTTTCTGTTCACCTTGCCCTTAGCCTTCTTAGATTTCTTCTTTTCAGAAGATACCTTGGGCTTCTTCCTTTTCTTGGAAGAATCCACCATTAAGACATGGTTCTTCTTGGATGGGAAGTGACCTTTTGTAGTTTTCAACATGTTAAGTAATTCAGGCAAGCTGACATCTAACTTATTCATGTGGAAATTAACAACGAACTGCGAGAAGGTCTCAGGGAGTGACTGCAAGACTAAGTCTTGACTCAAATCTCCATCCATGACGAACCCAAACTATCCAAGGCGTTCAATCAAATTGATCACCTTTAGGACATGAGTCTCAACGGCAGTGCCCTCGGTCATCCGAGATCGAAAAAACTCCTTAGATATCTCATATCTTGCATTCCTACTTTTTCACCATACAACTCCTTGAGGTGAAGCAACATAATAGGAGCATCCATGTTTTCATACTGACGCTGAAGCTCGTTATTAATGGATGCGAGCATGATGCATTAAGCCACAGATGCATCATCTTGCCACTTTACAATAGTGCCAATCTCTTCCTCAAAGGCTGTTTCTGGAACAGTTCCGGGGACATGTGAATTTAAGACATAAGAAATATTTTTAGCAGTGAGAACTATTACTAGATTCCTTAACCAATTCGTGTAATTCGGTCCGGTCAGTTTGTTAGCAACAAGTATGCTACACTGTGAAATTAGTGATTTTGACATTTTTAAATTTCTGTATGTGAAAAGACAACATGTTAGCAAACATTCATTTAATTAATTTTAAACACCAAAATAAATTAGGTCTTATTTTAAATTGGTATCTACCACTATTTTCTTCAAACTATATTACCCTCACTTATATAGTTCGACAACATCTAATTAAAGATTTGCTAGTGAGATTAAGGATCCCATTTCAAATGTATATAGCCTTGTGGATAGCACAACAAACGATATATAAATAAATAGGTAGACAACTCTTTGTCAATTACATCAACGTGTAACTCTTTTTTATTTCTCCTCTTAAATCATAATGGTCAAGTGTGTGCACATCCGAACTGTAGCGCCCCCAAATCCGGGTCCCCAGAACCCCGGACCTGGTATGTTATGGTACATCATTTCTATAACTACTGCGGAAGATATAAACATAAATCTTTTACACATAATTCTCAAGGTCTGTAACCTTAACTGATTACTTGCATTTAATATCCTATACGACATGCAATGCCATTTGCGTCCAATACTATTAAAATTTTAATCTTACAATAATCCAATCCTGGAACTTGTCTTTGCCTTTACCTGTGTCCAAGTTTTGTCTTAATATGAAATGGTTATCATGATATAGCAAGGGTGAGCAACAATTTTTCCCAGCAAGTTTAAATTCAAAAGAAGATATATCATGATTGAAAAGGAATAATAAGCTGACAAACTTTCAATAATATAAGAATTGTGAAAGAACATGAATCAATTTTTATAACTGAATGACCGAATCAATAATGCTGAATAGCCAACAACGAACATGAATAAATTCAACTGAACAATATAGTAAGGAAGGTGATCAGCCTTTCATACCTGATGAACATATACAACATGAACAACGTGCGAATCAATAAATTATAGATGTGATATAATCAACAATGATTAATCACGAACATGCTTTACAATAACATCTCGAATTTGAGTTAGAGAACTTGCCTGTCCGACGAGCTACGGCTAGCTATCTTTAACAAAAACTCTTTGAATGATCTAACATTGATAATGTAGATCTATCAATTAGTACTGCGTATAATTGTTCATCTATACACTTACTGGTGTTATTATCTAACAAATAATTCGATCACAATGTACATATTTAATGTACTATCATTAACCCTATAAGATATTTAATTGATCTTAGGTTAATGATTTAATAATTAATAAGGCTTTTCTTAGGTGATAAACACTTAGTAGATCCTTAAATAATTTATTATAATTTTTTAATTAAGGAGTTATTTAATTTTTCTTTAATTGTTAACTCTCTCTTCATTTGATTACTATTTAATTTTAATTAAATAGTAATTAATTAATTATCTTTAGTTATTATTTAATAATAAATAATAACCAATTATAACTCCTCATTATTTAATATTAATTAAATAATAAATAATTAAATTATTATTTGTCTTTAATAATAATAATTAATTTCTTATCCTTGAATAATAAATAATTGATTTATTTACTTCATTAGTCTTTAATTATTTTTTATTATTAATTAAAGAATAATTAATTAACATTTGTCCTTATTTATTATTTAATATTAATTAAATAATAAATAATTAATTCACTTAATAAATTTTTAATTATTCTTTCTTATTAATTTAAGAATAATTAATTATTACTTGTTCTTATTTATTATTTAATGTTAATTAAATAATAAATAATTGTTTTTATAAACTTTTATATCATGTAAGTAAGTAATTACTTTATTATTACTTAATCTTACTTAATTATTTTTTAATTATTATTTAAATAATAATTAATTATTTATTTAACACTAATTATTTTTTAATCTTAATTAAATAATAAATAGTTATTTTATTAACACTAACTCTACTTAATTATTACTTAATATTATTTAAATAATAATTAAATAGTTATATATATTTAACTTTATATGTAATTAGTTTACTAACCCATTAGTGGCTTTAAAAGTGATTTATTATAATGATTCATTTTCCATTTAATTTCTATTATTACTATAATTTTCGCTCAAATTTCAAATTTGGGGTCCTTCACGGAAACGCTTGTAAAATGAAATCTACAACTTGGATTCAGGTACCGTCGGAGGTGCTGGATTCGTATTTTCCTGTACTACAGTTTCAATTTATCAAACATCAAATTCTGATCTGTCTACGTCCCAAAAATTAGGGTTAAAGTGACTGATTAGCAAGGATGTTTCTAATAGTTGGTTCGTTTTTCTAATTTGGGGTCCTTCACGAAAACACTTGTAACACGAGATCTACATCTCGAATTTAGGTCCAATTGGTATCGTTGGATTTTTATTCTACCGAACTACAATTTTCATATATAAAAAACCAAATTTGAGTCTGTTTTGATTACCGAAAATAGCCCAGAAGTGGCTAATCAGTAGCATGATTCCAACAATTGGGTAGTTTGGGATTAAATTCATAACTTTCTCATTTTTAAACATATTTGAGTGATTCCAAAGGATTTTTTCCCTTAACTCATGTATCTATCATACCAAGAAAGAAAATCTCAAATATCACTTGTAGATTTTAACATGCACATGTTATAGCACACTAGTTTAAGTAAAAATTTTCTAAAAATCCATATAACTTCCTTTTTCCAAACTATTTCATATAAACTTTTATAAATCCACAAGTTTAACTTATTAAACTCAAGATCTAGCATTCTAACATGATATTAACCATATACAACATGAATCCCCACGAATCTAACATAAAATACATAGAGCATGCATGCATAAGATTTTTCTTTACCCATTTTGTACAAATTTCTCTTTTCTCTTTTTGGATCTAACTTTCAACTTTAGAAATGTTTTGATCCTCATATAAAACACTCATATTCATATAGATGAAGAGTTTTAAATATCAAACATAAGGCTCCTTGTTTCATCAAAATCTAACAAAATAAGCAAACTAAACTTGAAATTTTTAGAATCATTACCTAGTTCTTCTTGCTATTCTTCTTATTCTTCCAAAGTAGCTTAGATGCTTAGCATGCATGTAGATCTAAGCTCCCCTTTCCCTCCTTGTGGCTGCAGAAATGGCTCTTCCTCTCTCTCTCTATATTTTCTTTTAGTTTATAAACTTGGAAGTGAAAGGAATAAAATATGAAAGAGAATGAAATAAACTTGGTTGGTGTATTTTTATTATGTTATTAGATATACATTGTTTATGTCTATTATATCTCCTAACACTCATCTCTCTCTTGCTTAATCATTACAAGTGTTGCTTACACTCCACCTCTTGCTTGCACAATTGGCTAAAGTTGTTGGTTAAATAATAACTGGACACCTAAGTTGAGTGTAAGGTGAGTTAAACCAACTTGTGAAGTAAAAAATTTAACCCACATGCTCTCTTCCTTTCTCCTTCTTGGGCCAAAATTTTGGGTCTTTTCGCCCCATTTGGTTTAATTTTTAATGCTCCATTTTACTTAATCAAATGTCCCAAAAAGTCCTACACTTGTTGGGCTTAGTTTGGGTTACTCATTTAACCTTTTGGGCTTCCAAATTAATTTCTATTAGACTTGCAATATTATTTATTTGGAACAATTACATATTCTAGTACATTTTAAAAAAAAATTACAAAAACAGTACATGCAGAAAATATTTACAAAATTAATACATTTTTAATAGTTTATTTACAAAATTAATGCATTTGGATATCCTTTAATCGTGGCCCACGATTCTCTCCCTTATCTTTTCCCGTCTCGTTCTCTCTCTTTTATCTCTTCCCGTTAATCTCTGTTCCTATTTCAAACACAGCAGACCCACTGATCTCTTTTCCTGTTTCTCTCTCTTTTTTCTTCATCCTCTTTTTTCCTACTATAAACCAAAATTTTATCAAACATATCAATACACTCTCCATTCTCTGCGTCTCCTTTAACACAACCCACCGGTCCCTTTCTTTTCCTTTTTCTTCCATTCCTCCCAATCTTCTCCTGCATCCAGATAATGGACTGGGCTCGAAGAGCAATTATTTAAAAGGTGCCCCGAGATTAATAGATGCAGAAACAATAGTTACATTGAATTATCCCTTTTTGCTTTTCACTTGCTCAATTATTGTTCTTTAGAGTACATTACGTGACCTCATCTCTGTCACTAAATAGGACCATGTATGTTAGTGGAAATTTGAGTAACTAAGGTATAGCAGTATACTTTTCAAGGATGAGTAAGGCACTCTTCGTAGCATGGTAAAAAGGTGATATTAAGAAGAATAGAAGGATGAAAAGATATTTTCCTAAGTAGTGAAGCATTTACAGTGGATGACTGGAAATTGGTCCAGCTGGTGCTTACTTTATTTCGTAACATTATTGTTGTTCAAGGCATCTC